>MNCI01017249.1:157134-200445 GCA_015680685.1 Gnetum montanum | reverse complement strand
ACGCGATATCGCGGCCTAGTGCAAGTCGCGTCTCATCAGATGCATACTTGTCCACGAGGCTCCTTGTTTTGCCTATAAATATGCACTCACTAGTTGCATTAATGGCATAAGTCTCATAGTTGTAGCAGAGCTCTTGCAGTTTTCTTGTTTGAAAGTTAGAATATTTTTTTAAGTGCCCGCAGTACGAGTCAAAGAGTATATGGATCTTTATTCAAGCACTGTTGTACCTAAGCACAGTAGTGTGTACAACAATAAAGACGAGCCTTCTGATAAACCTTGCAGCACTTTAAAATAGATTAATTATGTCTTTTATACATTTAATATTTTAAGTAATTTCCTTTAATTCTTTAAGTAATTAAAGTAATTAATTAAGCTAAATTAAGCTAGAAAAAGCTAAATTAAATAGCGATTGATTAAGCACATAAGTACAACCACTTCAAGCATATGCTTGGTGATTGGTAATCCTAGTAACGCTTAATGTTTGGTAACCCAGTGACATTAAACGTGTTCAAGACGTGTACAACAAGTGGGAACTGATCTTTATGTTAGGATTAATTATATGTTAGCTAGTTAGATTAAATTAGTAATTAAATTGCTTTATCCATCATTCTTTATTCTTAGGTGACTTAGAACATAAAATGTAAAAAATGATAAAAATCATATGCCTCAATTGCACTTAACCATACCTTTGCATTTCACAAGTGTAATTGGGAAGACAATGATTGCAACGTTTAGTTTCACTTCTTAGAGTGTAGTGTACTTAGAAGGCTATAAGTCCATGGAATTTGACCAAATAGCACATAAACGCTCTATGATTCGTATGGTAGGGTGTAGGGTCTACTCACTACTCATCATTGGCGTAGTTGTCATGGACTTGTAGTTTGATACATGTAGGACTTAGAAAGTATTATTTGAGATCATTGGAACAAACTCTAAAGTTGCAATTATTCAAATAATAATTATTATAATTATAATTTAAGAACATTAAATTTTTCTTTAATCCAAAATTTCTTCTTCTCACAAGCATGATGAATCAAAACTATTAATGCCCTAAGAATTCAAAATGGTCTACACTCATCTAGATGAGTTTGTGCTCGATTTCAGCTTCATCATACATCAGGATGAATAACTGCGATGGAGAGATATGGAGGGCAACGTTGTATTGCCTCTCAATAGATTTATTCCTGAGATGCTGGTCCAAACTCTTAAGAGTTTGGGCATCCAAGATCTCCATAATGAATACGTTATGCAGGACCATGACTATCAAGACTGTCATCTCACTAAAACACAACACAAAAGAGATCGGCACCAGGAGAAGCACCATGAAGCTACAAAGGGAAAATGGTTCACTAACCCCTTGTTCCTATTGAACCAAAATGACAAGGAGGATCCTCCCTCTAGGGGGTTCTCAACATGAAGATTCTCCACCCCTTGACTTAGGTGAAAAGGGCTTGAACCCACACTTACATTCCACTATCAACAATCCAAGTTAAGCAGAAGTGGGAGTCAAGGTAAGGGCTTGTGCAAGCATCATGATGATAGTAAACCTGATGATTATGGTTGTGATAAGTGGAGAGGAGGTGGCAAACACCATGGTGGTGGTAGTCCTTCTCTTTCTTCATCTTCTCCATCTACATCTTCTTCTTTCTCTTCTAGTTCTGATCGACATTATAGAGGATGAAACTGTGATGGAGGTGAATGGCATAACAATGATCATAGGCCCTACCATGAACAAAGGGGTAGTAGGGGACATCATAAGCATCATCAAAATCATGATGTTGATGAACCTTTGCTAATACCTTGAAGCATGTTCAACATCGCAAAGGCAATCAAAATTCCAACCAAGCATGTGAAAGATAGCAAAATCAAGAGGTTGGATATGAACAATACCCCTAGATTTGAGGAGGAATATAACTCAGATCCATAGACCCATCTTCAAGCCTTTCATGATACTTGTTCCTTACAAAACATAGAGAATGATTGGTAGAAACTTAAGCTATTTCTCAAGACACTCACAAAAGAAGCAAAAATTTGGTACCACTATTTGGAACTAAAATCCATTCGCAAACGGAGTATGATGCTTAAGTTGTTTGATGAAAAATATCAAACATACTCTAGAGTGTTTAATTTGTGAAAGCAAATCCAAGGTTGGCGATAAGAAACACATGAACCCTTGGATGTAGCCATGGGTAGGTATTACTCTCTCTTGCACAGATGTCCTAGCCATGGTTATTCTCAATAGGAGCAGCTTCACCATATCATAGATGGGCTTCGATCAAAAACAAGGCAAACCCTTAGGATCTATGTCCAAGAAAGATTGTCAGAACTTCGAGCCCATCAGATTCAAAGGCTCATCAAGTAGGTTGCAAAAAAATAAGGTGAGTTGAGAAAATAGGAAAGTGCTGAGGAGTATAACTGAGACCCTTCCATCACAAAAAAGAGGTCCATTTTTGTGATAGTGAGGAGGAGGCACCACTTGATGAAGTGGTGCAACAAAAAACCTTGCTGATTCAAAATTTTTGAAATTTCAACCAAGATGAATAAAATGTGAAAACCTTTGGATGAAAAATTCCAAAAATCTCTAAAAATAGAAGAGACATCTATATAATAAAGTAGTGATCATGACCGCATGAGAAGAAAGGAAGTTGAACATGCTTGCCAAAGGTGTAAGGGCAAGGCTACTATAGTGGAAGAGGTTGTGGAGTCAAAGTTAGATGATGATGGTGGGTGCAACATCTACTAATATGAACATCCTAAGAGATGTTTCCCTGTTGTGTCACACTTGCAAGAGTCTAGAATATATGCTTTGAATTCTAGATTGGCAAGAAGACAAGCACCTAAAGGATTGCCTTATCCTCAAGGCAATCCAAGACAGTCCCACCAACAACAACAAGCTTATTATCCAAGTGGGACTCCACCACAACCATATGAGCAGTATCAACAATGACAGTACCCATAGTTGTGGGGCCCTTATAGGTAGCCACATCCATATGAGTACTATGTTCTGCAACCCATGTCTCTACATGACACTTCAAGTTACACTTCTTTTCAACATCCCTACTACCCTCTAGAATACTATAGAGCTCATTCTCCATCTCTGAGAGGGGAATCCCCATATCCTTATTACCCTTCTCATCCTTCAACACATGTTCCTCCACCCTTAACCCAATTACCGCCTATTCCATCCATGCAGGATGAAATTCCTGTGCAACCGCAGCAATGTAATGCTACTAGGGTTGTTAACTTACAACCGATTCCTCAGCCAAATAGTTCAAAACCTAGCCCTAAAAAAAGATCATTCTTTCAAATTAATAATCCTACTAAGCCCTCACCAACTCATGCAACTAGGTGTCCCATGTCTCCTTCATCCTATGCATCGAATCCTTTCCAAAACCCTTCAAACCAAATGCCTTTCAAGATCTACACAATCATGTTAATCCACATTGTATCTCATTAGATCAAGGTTGGCAACCTTCCTAGGAAAAGAGTTCATCCTATAAGTCCTCTCATCTACTTGCAGATTGATGAAAATGAGCCATGCAGGGCTTTTCTTGATTCAAGTTCTAGTCTTAATCTAATTTTCCATGAAATGTACAATGCCTAGAACCTGCCTCCTCTTAAGAAGAGCAACATTTATTTAGAATTAGCAAATCAGTCCATCACTATTCCCTTGGGATTAATGGAGGACATTGTGACTACTGTCTATGGGTGGTCCTATCCTACCAATTTCCTAATGATCAAGATTGACAATTACAAGGGGGATTTTCCAATCATTATCAGAAGGGCTTATTTGAGCACTATTGATGCACAAATGAGCATCAGAGATCTTTCCTTGAAAATCTCTAAGAAAAATGCATTCGGAAAGATCAAGAAGAAGAGAGTTCCATGCATCATGTAAAGTGATACAAGGTGCAACTATGTGCAGAAGTTATGCTCTATTAAAACCACATTTATCAAAGCATGTAGACAGTGTGCAAATGAATCTAAAATCCAAAAGTACATGTACATAGGAGCCACAAAACACAAGGGCACCTAGTGGCTAATAGTTGATTCTGAAAGCAACACACTCTGCATGGAACTAACTGAGAGCCTAACTTATGCCTATGTTAAAGGCATGGATGAACTAGAGCAAGTTCATCACTAACTCTTCAATGATGAACTTGATGATACAAATTGGAGAGAGTTGGAGATCCCTAAAAATTTCAAACATGAGCCCTTAAAGTTGAAAACTCTACCTACCAGCATAGAATATGCATTTCTAAAAAATTCCAAGCTTGTGATAATCAGTGTCAACCTTTCTCTTGAGCAAACAAGGATGTTGTTAATGATGGTCAAGAAATGGCCAACAACCATTACTTGATCATATCCTAAACTCATAGGGATTGATCCTAGGATATGCTAGCATCGCATCTATACCAATCTAGCCATGAAGCCAAAGAGGTAGCTACAGCAACAGTTCAATCCCAAATTGAAGCAGATCATCAAAGAGGAAATTGAACAACTCCTCAAGGTGACGTTCATCTACCCAATTATGAATAGTGAGTGGGTTAGCCCACTAGTGATTATGTTTTAAAAAGGTGGCAAGTGGTGAGTCTGTATTGATTTTAGGCTATTGAACATGGCAATGTTCAAAGATCATTTTCCATTGCCATTTGTGGACTAGGTGTTGAACACTATCTCTGGGCATTGCTATTATAGCTTTCTAGATGGTTGTAGTGGCTATTACTAGGTTCAAATAGCACTAAAAGATTAGGCCAAAACAACATTCACAAGTTCCTAGGAGACTTTTGCATATAAAAAGATTCCTTTTGACCTATGCAATGCCACTATAACATTCCAACACCTTATCTTTAGTACTTTTCAATAGCAAATTAGTAGTGGGGTGGAAGTTTTCATGGATGACTTTTCCACCTATGGTGCTACATTTGAGCAAGCCCTGGACCACCTTGAGAAAGTGCTTAAAAGGTGCATGGAGATCAATCTTTGGCTCAATTGGCAAAAAAGCCATCTCATGATCCATGAAGGCATTATACTGGGGCACAAAATCTCACAAGCAGGGATTTAGATGAACCCTAAAAGGATTGGGGTCATATAACGAATAACTAGCTAACTGAAGACCATTAAAGATGTCTGGTCATTCCTTGGATACACTGACTACTATCAACAATTCATAGAGACTTGTTCTAAGATCACTAAACCATTGGTCAACCTTACAAAGAAAGATGCTCCATTCATATGGACTAAGGAATGTGAAAAAGCATTCCAACAACTTAAGGAGAATCTTGTAGAAACCCCAATTCTATGAGCTCCTGATTAGTCCTATCCATTTCACATCATGATAGATGTATTAAACTATGCCTTGGGAGCTATGGTTAAGTAGTTGGATGATTAGAAACGTCCTTATTATATCCACTGCACAAGCCAAAGCATTGTGGGTGCATAGCTTAATTACACCACGATAGAAAAAGAGCTAATCACAGTGGTGTATGCCTAGGAGAAATTCAAACACTATGTCCTTGAATACAAAGTGTTTATGCACACTAATCACAGTGTCATTTGCTTCTTCATGAATAAGCTAATGGTGAGCCCCCATGTCATATAGTGGCTAGTGATCTTACAAGAGTTCGATCTTACAATGATAGATCGAAAGGAAATTGACAACATGGTTGCTAATCACTTTTCTCAGTTATGATGGGATAACAAAGAGGAGGAGAGCCCACTCTTTGATCAATTTCTTAATCAACTCCTCTTTTTCGATGCAATAAATGAACAAGTGCCCGCTAAACCAAAATGGTATGATGACATTCTCACTTTCTCTTCTCACTCAAGAGATGCCACAAAAGTTAGATCACTAGAAGAAACAATAGTTTCTTCATTAGGCCAAACACTTCATGAAAATCAATGGACACCTTTATAAGATGTGCACTAATGGCCTAGTTCATTGGTGTGCTCTTGATGTGGATCAACTACGCGTTCTCCAAGATGCTCATGAGGGCCCTTGGGAAATCACTATGTAGGGAGACACACAGTCATTAAGATCCTCTTGGTAGGGTATTACTGGCCATTAATCTTCAACGATGCTCACCAATTTGTTTGCTCTTGTGAATGTTTTCAATGAGATGGTGGGATGATTGCTTGAATGGAGGGGCCTCAATAGTGGATCCAACCATTGAAACATTTCAACACTTGGGGCATAGACTTCATAGGTCCCATCATGCCCATGTTAAATAGAATGACATACATAATAGTCACTTTTGACTATTGTACCAAATGTGTAAAGTAACAATAGTCACTAACTATACATCTTCTACTGTTGCACAGTTTGTACAACAAAATGTTGTAAATAGGTTTGAAGTACCATGTGCACTGATTTGTGACAACGATGCTCATTTTACATGCACTACCTTTTGCAAGATCATGCAATACTTAAGGGTCAAACATAAACCAACAACACCCTATCACCCCCCAAGCTAATGGTCAAGCTAAAGTCACCAATAGGGAGATCACTAAGATCTTAATGAGAACAATTAGCAAATATAGGAGAGACTGGAGCATGAAACTCAATGATGCTCTTTGAGCCTACCACTCCACATGGAAACTCCCTATAGGCTACTCTCCCTATGAGATGATGTATGGAAAACTTCCAACTCTTCCCATTTAATCTAAGCTCCGTACACTTTCAACAACCTATGACTTAGACCTTCATCTTATCCTAGCACAACAAGAAAGATTGATCAATCTTAATGTGCTAGATGAGAATTGATTGGTGGACCTATCCTTGAATGAAGTGCACAAGGCATTCAACAAAAAACATCCTGACCTTAGGATAAGAAAAGTTAAATTTCAACCTAGAGATAAGGTCCTCTACTAGAACCCCACACACATACCTCAACGAACTAAGTTTCAAACATTGTGGGAAGGGCCTTACATCATTTATGAAACCTTTCCTTCTAAGGCCATGTTAATTTACAAGCCTGTGAGCCCAAAAAAAAAGTAATTAGTCAACATGTAATAACTTAAATCTTTCCATGAGCTCAAGCAAGCTAATGAAAGCAATGCCTCATTGAATGGGCATCCATGCTTAATTTTTTGAATCTCCTCCTTTCAACTCAATCATGGGGGAGATGGCCATTCGTACTAAATATTAAAGTGGCTCCTCAGTTTTTCTACCATTTTGTTTTACACTTTTTTATTTTTTATACATTTTTGTTTTACATTATTATTTTTCCAATTTTTGTTTTACATCGTTAGTACATTTTATCTTTCTTGGACGATGTGCCGCAATATCACGTACGTGATATCACATCCACCACGTGATATCGCATCCTGCCTCATCTTCTATAAATAAGAGGTGGCGCCCTTTGCTTCTGAAGGTAAGACTTAGACCCTTAGCCAAACTCTTGCAGTTTTATTGGTCTAGAGTTAGAATAATTTCCATGTGCCTGCACTAGGAGTCATAGAGTGAACAGATCTTTATCCGAGCAATTTGTACCTGAGCACACATTTGTGTATGGCAATAAAGATGAACTTTATGATAAACCTTGCAGCATACAGATTAAGCTAATTAGTAATTAATTATTATTGAATGTTTAATGCTTTCCTAGTTAATTAATCTCTCTCTCAACCTTCAACTCTCTTAGTTAAGTACACTCAGTACGACGGCTTCAAGCATGCGTGTAGCACTTGGTAACCCAGTAACGATTAGCGTTTGGTAATCCCAGCAGTGTTGCACTGGTTTAGGATGTGTATGGCAAGTGAGAATGGATACAAGTGTTAGGAACATTTACAACTTAGTTAATGAATAGTTAGTGTAAGTTATTCACTTAGTTCTCTCTACCTTTCCTTTATTAGTAAAAGACAAAAGGATAAAAAGCTATAAAAATCATATACCTCAAGCTTACTTAACCATACAACCCTGACAATACAAGTAAGTTTGGAAAGACAACGATTGATTAACCCTGAGTGTTCCATTAAGGTGCATAAGCATTTAGTCCTTGGAGTTTCACCAGATCGCGTGTGAAACACTCATATTCAAATGGTTGAGTGTAGGGGTACCTTGCCACTCATCATTGGTGTCATTGCTGGGGACTTACTTGTTTGTGCACTACGTAGAACATAAAAAATCATTCATATCGTCAAAACACTAGAACGAACCCTTAGGGTTAATCAAGGAAAGATAATACAATGGTACATCGCACACCAAACAAGACAAAAATGTCTTCTTCTTCACATAAGAGCACTTCACCACCTAAGACTAACATAAGAGGCAGTCGGCAGCATAATACATGTAACCAAGATCCATCAGTTCCTCAACAATTTCATGTGGTATATACTCATCACGATGAGTATGTACCTGATTTCACCTTTATTCTTCACCAAGATGAACAATTGCATTGGAGAAACTTGGAGGGTAACATAGTGTTGCCTCCAGATCGATTAGTCCCTAACATGCTCCTTCGTGCTCTCACACGAATAGGCATGCCACTTTTATACATAGAATATGTTGCATGAGATCATGACATAAGGGACTATCATCCCACAGAAGTGCAACGTCAAAGGGACTTGTGACAGGAGAGATACCACACATCCTTGAAGGGTAAATGGTCCCATGACACTCTACACGTTTTGAGCGATATTGAGGGTGGTGAACTTGGTTCAATAGGTTTTCCACAAAATGATGTTCTTCCTCCTAAAAATGGTCAGGAGGTGGTGTATTAGAACCTCCATTCCACTATTCAAAACCCTAGTTCTAATACCCATGAATATAAAGTGTTCAACAAAGGAACACAAACACAAGATAAGGGTGGACGTTCTGATTGTGATCACGATCGTGGACGAGACCACCAAAGAGAAGGTAGAAAACATCATCATGGCGATGGTTCTCCTTCTTCTTCACCTTCATCATCACCTTCACCCTCTCCTTCAATGTCCGAATGCAATCATAAGGAAACCAATCGTGAGGATAAAGAAAAAAAATTGAAAAACATTGACGGGACAGTCAAGAATGAGGATGAGGGCACTCTAAGGAATCAAGGCATAAAAGAAGGGAGAGTAAGGAACCGCGTAGACATCATAGACGCTATGAACAAGATGATCATGAAGAACCCCTACTCGCAACTAGAAGCATGCTAGATATAACGGAGGCTATAAGAGTTCCCACAAGGCACCAAAAGGAGAGTAGGATCAAGAGGTTAGACATGAACAACATCCCACGATTTGAAGGTGGATACAACGCTGATCCTCAAAATCATTTACAAGCATTCCACGATGCATGTGCATTGCAAAACATAGAAAATGAATGAAAAAAGCTAAATTTTTTCCCAAGGACACTAGTAAAAGAAGCGGAAAGCTGGTACTAGTCCTTAGAACTGAAATCCATTCGGAGGTGGAGTACAATGTTAGAACTATTCAATGATAAGTACCAAACGTACTCCCAAGTGTTTAACTTGCAAAAGCAAATCCAAGGATGGAAGCAAGGAAATCATGAACCCTTGGATCCTACCATGGGCTGCCATTACGCATTGTTACATCGTTGCCCTGGCCATGGTTATTCACAATAGGATCAACTACGTCATCTCGTGGATGGACTTAGGCATGAAACAAGAAGAACCCTTGGGACGTATGCCCAAGGAAGGTTATCGAAGCTTAGGTATCATCAAAGCCATAGATTGCTAGAGCAAGTAGCCAAAGAAGAAGGTGAGCTATAAAAGAGAGAAAGTGCAGAAGAGTACAATCGAGATCCTTCCCTCCGAAAAAGGGAAGTGAGATTTTCTGAGGAGGAAGAAGAGTCACCACTCGAAGAGATGGTGAATAGGAAAACTTTGCCTCTCCAAAAGTTAACAACAGAATTATCGGCAAAGGTAGACCAAATGTAGGACTCCTTGGATAGTAGGTTTAAAACTATTCTTAAAATTGTAGAGGAGTTTAGGAAGTGAGGTAGTGACCGCGACAAAAAGAAAATGATAAAAGTGGAAAATGCATGTAACAAGGGAAAGGGTAAACTGGCCATCACAAAAGAGGTTGTGGATTCAGACATAGACATTGATGGTGGATGCGAGATATGCCAATATGACCATCCTAAGGGATGTTACCCAGTGATATCGCATCTACAAGAGTCTGGGGTGTATGCACTCAACCCATGACTAAATAAATGGAAAACACCTCGACAATTACCTTATCCCAAAGGTAACCCAAGGTAGTTCCACCAACCTTTAACATATTATCCAAGTGAAACTCCACCACAACCCATTGAGTAACATCAATAGTGGCAATACCCACAGTCATGGGGGATGCCACCACCAAGGCAACAATACCCCTACCGGCAACCTGACCCATATGGCTACTACATGCAGCATCCAATCTCTCCACATGACTTTGTTGGTCACGTTACACCACAACATCACTACCAAGCTTATGAGTATTATAGAAATCCTTCTCCTAAGGGAGATAATCCACAAACATACCATCATTCAAATCCATCTACAACTCTCACACCAATAGCTCCATTACCACCTACTCCAGCAATGCAAGGGGAACTCCCTACACAACTGCAGCAACGGAATGCCATGAGGGCTGTAAATCCTCAACCTACTGTTGGTGCTAACAACCGTATGAAGAAAAGATCTTTCTTCAAAACCAATAGTCCAACCAAGTCGTCACAACCACAAGTGGTTGAACCTTTGAACGCCTCTCCACCAAATAAGGCTTCAGAGCTCCCTTCAAACCAAACACCGAGCTCAACGCATATAGTTATGTTAACACATGTCGTTACTGACTGGATTAAGGTTGGCCACCTTCCCAAGAAATTGTTTGATCCTGGAAGCCCTCTAATCTATCTCCAAATCATTGAGAATGAGCCATGCAAAGCTCTTCTGGACTCAGGTTCTGGAGTTAACCTAATATCACAAGAGATGTACAAAGCTTGAAACCTACCTCCATTAAGGAAGAGCAATATTCGCCTAGAGCTGGTTGACCAATCAATCACTATTCCCTTGGGATTGGTTGAGGACATCATTACCACTATGTGTGGGTGGTCGTACCCAGCTGATTTCCTAGTGATACAAGTGAATAACGATAAAGGAGACTTCCTAATAATAATGGGAAGGGCATGGCTAAGTACTATAGATTCACATCTAGGAATTCGTGATCTTTCCTTGGAAATATCTAAGGAGAACACTTTTGGAAAGATCGAGAAGAAGAAGGTTCCATGCATCACATACAGTGATACAGGGTGCAATTGCATGCAGAGATCATGGGTTGGGCAAATTTTAGCATTTCCTGCATGAAACCGGTGTGCACAAGACCTTAACCTACAAAAGTGCTTGTATGTAGCAGCCACACAACAAAGAGACACCCAGTGGCTGATAGTTGATCAAGTGGGCGACTCACTAACATGCATGGAACTAACTGAGGGAATAACTAGTGCTAACATCGAAAGCATAGATATACTCAAGCAAGTCTGTCACCAACTTCCAAACCTTAATCTGGAAAACATCAACTAGGGGAAGTTGGAAATTCCTAAAAAAGTTAGACTAGAATCTTAATAAGAGATTGTTAGTCAATATGCAATAGACCAAACCTTTCCATGAATTTAGAACAGTTAGTGCACATACTACCTCTGAGAAGGGATGACCCTACTCACTATTTCGGATCTCCTCCTTCCAACTTAGTCATGGGGGAGATGGCCACCTCTACTAACCAATTGAGGCCCTCAGTTCCTTTTTAAGTTTTTTTTACACATTTTTGTTTTATAAATTTCTTTACCTTTTCTTTTTTTTGTTTTGCAGCATCATTTATACTTTTTCATTTCTTTGTGTGGTTGTTTGTTTTGTTAGGTTCATCACCTAATAAGTGCTCCTAATGGTGGTATGAACTATATTCTATTGATTGCTAATGTTTGGTTTTTACCCTGGAGTTATAATATTGATACTAAGGTATGGTTCTTTTGATATAATAGGCAATGAGTCCACATCATCCATGCATCCATGAATTTCTATGGTCTCTTTTGGCTTGGAACTATACAGTCCCTTTCTTTAATAATAAAACTATTAACAAATTGGTTACTGGGCATTTCTCAAACTAAGGAAGGACTCAAGGACTGAAAAGGATGTCACTTCAAGGGGATTTGATGCATTTTTGCTAGCTATTCTCTTGAGTGCTTGGATGTTTTCTTCTTGAGTTTTTCTTACCATTCCGACATTGCTCCATTATTGGGAAGCTGAGCTAATAAAAATAAGTCTTTGCATGGTGTGGTTCTCATGCAAAAAAAAAGGAAGAGAAAAAGTGACAATTCAAAGCACACTCCTTAGACAAAATAATCATCCAAGCTACAAGCACTGGTTATGGAACTAAACAAACATGTTCCCTCTAACTAAGGTCCTCTCTCACTTCCTACTTTTCCCTTTCTCATTTTCTCGGAATGGTGGTGACTCTTTGGGGAAGCATTCTTGTTACTTCAAGTGGATGGATTGGCTAAGTGTATTAATGCAAAGTCACTGGAAGTGGATTGTTTGAGACCAGATTTGGAATGGAACCTACTCAGTCATATTAACCATACATACACAAGGGGCTATACACCACCTTGTTCTTGGGACTCCATTCCATTTTCTCTTCTCCCCATCATTCTTTCTCCACTTTCCACCTCATTGCTAGTTATATCAGTAGTCTATATTTTGGTTGATGCATTATTTTATTTTTGGTCAATTCTTGTGGTTAAGACTTTAACTCTTGCTTCCAAATGACATTTCCAGAGCCTACGGACTCTTTGAATCTGGGTTTGTCAAAGCATAAAAGGCATGAGCTTACTTTGGGGAGGACCCACTGGCATTCCTATTTGGTGCATTAGTTAACTTCTTTCCCTTAAACATTTCTGCAATCAACATTTGTTTTGTTCATTGCCATCTCTGACATCTATTTTATCATCGTTGTTGTTGTCTCTTTTTCTCCATCTTTCTTATTCCTTATCTTTTTTTCATTCAATCGCTACCAAAGAATCGCTCTTAGTCATGGGGGTCCTGGTCCATTTTTTTCAATTTTCCTAATCCCTACACCTTGGGTAGTCACCAGTGTTATATCTCTAGAATCTGTATTAGCCATATCACAACTCAGCCAATGGACCTTACACCGAGGCAAGGTATCAACTGTATTATGATTTACTTATCCTTGCTCATATGTGACTGTGTTATATGTGCAGATGGCAATCATACAGCAATGGACTGGACCTAGAGTAAACACTTAGGATGGACTGGTGCTAGAACAGTTCTGCAAGGAACAAGATTGATGGCGCAGTTATGGATGGACAACGAAAGGTGCAATCCTAGCGTCGGTAGCAACACATCTTCTTCTTTTCTTTTCTCTCTCTCTCTTCTTTCTCAACTGCCAAATAAGGCTAGATGTCAATTGTGTATAGTGTTCATTCTTGTAGTTATGAACACTAATATTGCCATGTATTGTAATGATTGATCCATTCATACGTCATCCCATTCACCATTAGTTGTCATTCAAGTCAATAATCCCATACCGTCCCAATATTTTCTAAGGAACTCAAGGACGAGTTTTCATTCAGTCATGGGGGTATGATGAGCCGCGATATCGCGTACATGATATCGCATCTGCCATGTGATATCGCTCATCTTCTATAAATAAGAGGCAGCACCCTTTGTTTCTGAGGGTAATACTTAGACCCTTAGCCAAACTCTTGCAGTTTTATTAGTCTAGAGTTAGAATAATTTCTATGTGCCTGCAATAGGAGTCATAGAGTGAATGGATCTTTATTTAAGCAATTTGTACCTGCGCACACATTTGTGTATGGAAATAAAGATGAACTTTATGATAAACCTTGCAGCATACATATTAAGCTAATTAGTAATTAATTATTGTTGAATATTTAATGCTTTCCTAGTTAATTAATCTCTCTCTCAACCTTCGACTCTCTTAGTTAAGTACACTCAGTACAATTGCTTCAAGCATGCATGTAGCGCTTGGTAACCCAGTAACAATTAGCGTTTTGTAATCCCAGTAGCATTGCACTAGTTTAGGATGTGTACAGTAAGTGGGAAAGGATACTGGTGTTAGGAACATGTACAACTTAGTTAATGAATAGTTAGTGTAATTTAGTCACTTAGTTCTCTCTACCTTTCCTTTATTAGTAAAAGACATAAAAAGACAAAAAGCTATAAAAATCATATACCTCAAGCTTACTTAACCATACATCCGTGATAATACAAGTAAGTTTGGGAAAACAAAAATTGATTAACCCTAAGTGTTTCATTAAGGCACGTAAGCACTTAGTCCTTGGAGTTTGATCGAATCATGCGTGAAACGCTCGTATTCGTATGGTTGAGTGTAGGGGTACCTTGCCACTCATCCATAAATAAGAGGTAGGCAAATCTAGTAGGCAATTTTTGATAAGTTTTTAAGTTTAAGTTCATGAGTTTTGTAGAGACTCTTACTGCATATGTTGAAATTATTTTTAAGCCTTTTTTGGGGAAGAGGTGATAAGTCCCTATTTTGAAATAGATTCTCTATTCCGTCGTCAACTCCCCAAACGTCTTATCTTCCTTGCCATACGTCCTTTCTAACCAAACTCATCACGCATCAGGGTCTGAATGAGTAGAAAATTGAGCAACCTTTGGCCCTATATTCGAAAGGTTTAATACTTCCAAATTGGCCTGAATAGAGAAATCAACTGTCACACCACAAATGTTAACTGTGGTGCCTTGTTCTTTGTTGTGCCAAAATTGGTACGTTTCCCCTAAGTACCAGGCACTTCTTTTAGAGAGGATAGGCCATAATAGAGACCCTTTGAGGTGGTCCCTAATGACCTTTGGAGCAAATTCTTTGAAAGATCCAAAGTTTAATTTGACAATCACTGTAGTGAATATGGACCTTTCATGGATGGCCTGGACACAATCCTGGGGCAACGTGAGATGTTGTCCCTATTCAGGCACTACCTTATCTCCTCCTTCTGCTTACCTTGATTGTATAGTAGCAAGGTCCTCTTGGTGGATACTAAATGATTGTTCCTCCTACTCTACATGCTGTCTGGTAGGAACTTGTCCTTCACCTCTCCTAGGTCGTTTACTCCCACCTTGAGTAGGACCTTCCTATTGTCCATGTTTCGGAGCCATCTGCAATCACACAGGGCCCATCATCAGTAAGATTATTACCAAAGTTAGGTTATACCTTACTACTTACCTTAATAAATTTATTTTATCTCCATGTGATGTTTCCCGAAAGACTATAATATTTAATCTTCTTTGCTTAGGTGGTTTTCAAATCTAATTTTCCAGTATAACTAAGGGGACGAAATTATTTTTGACACATTTATCCCTAATTTTATAACTAATTACCCTTGATAATGTACTTTAGGTGATGAGTGCTATTCGTCGTGTGCCCCTTCCCCATGACTGAGCTAAACACTCTGGGTTCAAGTAGGTTCAGAAGGAATGAAAATCAAAGGACCAACAAGCGAGATATAGGTATGAAGGCAAGGGATGCGCAATCGCAAGTCATAGAGAAAAATTTTAAAAACTCCCCCATGTGAATAGTTGAAAATGATGTTAAGTAGCGCACGGGGTCACGTATATATATATTTTTGTGACACAATATTGTGTACGTGATATCACTGATGCAATACGCAGTATCGTGACCTATCGATGTCAAGGCACTTATGTAATATACCGAATTTTTAATATTTTTCTGAAATTTATGATGGAAACTAAGGACATCTAAACTATTGTTATAGTGTTCGAAGGTAATTCAACTAGTTCTGAAGGCACGAATAATTATGATGGTGTGGAATTGATCAATAACAACCTCAAGTGGTAATGCAGCACCAAGATGCAGTAGGAGTTGTAGACCACATTAAAGAATCATTCAATGTACCTATTATGCCACTGGTAGATCTTACAGGAGCACGGGATGCTCATACTCTGGCCGGAACCTCAATGACTCTTGCGGAACATGAGGATGTACTTGACCGATCACTACAAATAGGACAAGTAATGACGTCTGTATTTGACATCCCACAGGATGTTACAGCAATCCAATCAGACCTCATTTCCACCAAAGAGAAGCTGGTCTTAACAGATATGAGGGTCGAGCATGCTGAAGCAGAGGTGCAAAGATTGCAAGAAAGGCTTGTGACCCTACAAGCAACACAATGGCATCCTTCTCAATTATTTCCTGCAAACTAGCTGGACACTTTCAAAACTAAGCAACTGACCAAACTATTGATGGAGAATAAGAAGGTAGCAAAAGAAAAAGAGAAGGCTATTTGGGATGCCTCTACAACACAAGTGCAAACTTACATACATACCAAGGCACTCAAGGCCTTACAAGAGGAAAACAAGCAACTTGTTGCTAACAACCTTCGATTGACCTCTGTGGAGAAGCAAAAGAATGTTTTCAAAGAACATTTTCAACAGTTACGAGAAAAACTCATTAGGGTCAACCAGGACATGAACTATTTAGCCAAGGATAATCAAACCCTATCAATGGAGGAAGTACGCACTATCCGTCAAAAGACAGCTATTGAAATAAGCGCATGGTAGAATGAGGATAAATGGCATGAAAAGCTAAAGGAGCACTTCTGGGACTAGGTGGGGATGTATAAGAAAATCATCGAGAAAGAGATCCATATGGCCAAGGCCCACATCAACACTCTCAGTGCTCAACACATTGACTGGCGGGCCATATTGGAGACATACGCATTTGCCCACCAAGCAGATGTTAAGAACCAGGACTTGTAGATCCAAGACTTTACAGAATACATGGATTTGGCAAACTTGCTATATGTCAACCTTGCATGTTAACAGCAGGGTGCCCGAGAATAGAGCTCAAGCAATAAGTAGCCACCACCTACATCAAATATGAGACAGAATTTGCAGAACCCAAGAAGATATTGCAAAAATTAGAGGTTGCAAATTCTGAACTTGAGGTGGTTAAAGCAAGCTACCAGGGACAAAAAGGTGTTGCAAAAAACTTGGCTCGATAGCTTGCATATTTTCAAGAATATTGAGACAAAGCTAAAGCTTACGAGGAGGAATGGCAGGTGTTTGTGGCTTGGTATGTCAAAGCAAATAAAATGTTTCTGCAACTACCTTGTCCATGGGAGGTGCCAACTCCATCAAACATTAGAACATTGGCATGGACAGCACAAGATCCCTGAACTGAAGAGGAGAAACTCCAAGCCATACTTCAATGCCATCAACACCAAGACCTGGAGCACAAGACAAGGGAAAGAAACTCATGGAGGGGCCACCACCACCAAGAACTACATGATTTCCATCAATTTTGTAACTATAGGATTTTCCTTTTTATTTTCTGTGTCGTGTCTCATTTTTGTTCTAATTCCACACTGCGGCATGAATCCATTCTCATCAATCAATAACCCCATACCTATCCACTATGTAATCAATAAAGCTTGTTCTCACTTTAACTCGAGGATGAGTTTTCATTCAATCATGGGGGTATGATGAGTCATAAATTTGTTGGCTACGATATCGCAGCTTATCTCCTCATCTATAAATAAGAGGTAGGCAGATTTGGTAGGTAGTTTTTAATAAGTTTTTAAGTTTAAGTTCAGTAGTTTTGTAGAGACTCTTTGTCAATTTTCCTATCAACCCTTTTCTCCCAGTGCATGCCCGCAATGTGGTGATTGTAATTCTACGGCATCCTTATTCGAGTGTGACGTACTTGGACACACACATGACCAGCAATAAAGATCAAGATTACTTCATCATTGCAACATCCACATAGCTTAATTATTTATTTAATTATTATTTACTACTTTCTTAGTTAATATCTCTTCACCCTTATCTCCTAGTAACACGGAATGAGTACGACTTAATCACGAGCATTCCAGTGTGACTACTTGGTAACCCAATAGCGTACTTAGGCCATGCGCTTGGTAATCCCAATGGTAGTCATGCACGAGGTCCAAGATGTGTACGAATGATTAAGGAATAGATGCCAATCACACTTAGGCTAGTTAGATTCTCTCACTCTCTCTCTCCTAGTTTAGTCAATATTATTTACCATCATACACAGGAGTAGCATTAGTGTAGGAACACATCATACACCTCACTCTAGACTAAACCATATGTAACAAAACTAATACTAGTCTAGGTGGGAAGATAACAAACTACGATCTACGAGTAATTGTCTAGATAGCACAACTAGTTCGTCTGCAGAGTTCAACCGAATCATGCGTGAAACACTTGTATTCATATGGTCGAGTGTAGGGGTGCCTTGCCACTCATCATTGGATATTCTATAATTTATTTTATATTTTACTTTATTTTGGGAGAATGTTCTTATTATTTTACTAAGAAAAGTGATTTGTTACCAACAAGACACAGTGATGCTATAGCTATTTGATAATGGTGGTTCGTACTTAATGTTTTTAATTCTAATGTCTACTTTTATTTTTGAATTTTGATGACTAATGACTAAGACAAAGTTTCTTTTTCATGCAACAAGCAGTGAGTCCATGTCATCCACCCATCCACAAACTCTATGGTTTTCCTTGTTTTAGAAATATGAGGTCCCTTTTTAATTAATAAAACTTTAACGAACTTATAACCTTGGTAGTTTCCAAACTTGGGAATGATTCAAAGGTTTGAATAGGGTGTGACTTTAAGGGGATTCAAAGCACTTTGTACCTCTTTACTTACTTGAGTGCATGAGTGTTTTCATGGATTTCTTACTATTCCACATCGACCAATAATAGGAAATTGAATAAGTCTTTATATGGTGTGGTTCCCATCTAAAAAAATCCATAAAAACATAAATTCAAAAAAAATGATGATGATGAAAATTCAAAGCACACCCCTTAGAAAAAATAATGAGCTACCAGCACTAGTTATGGGACTAGAAAGACATGTTACCCATGCCTAAAGGTCCTTTCTAACTAAGACCCTTTCTCACTTTCTGCTTCTATTTTCTTCTCAATACAAGAAAGGTGATTGATTTTTGAGAGCATTCTTGTGTCCTAAGAGGATGGACTGGTCTTAGAGTGGCGATGGAAAGTCACTAAAAGTGGTTGGTTTTGACCTAGACTAAGGATGGACTTTATCAGGTCATTTTACCATACAATTCATAAGGGACTTCATGTGACCACGATTAGGAGCTCCATGCCACTTCCTCTCTCATCCATTAATGCTTTCCATTACTCACCTCACTATATGTTTCCATGTTTTTGTTTAATGTCTTAGTTGGAAGTGTCAAAATTCTTAAATAGATTCTTCTAGATTCAGTCCTTAACTTATCATACCCATTAATCAACTATGGGGTCCACAGACTCCTTAGTTGAGGTTATGCAAGGGCAAAAAGGGCATGAGCTTGCTTTGGGAAGGATCCACTTACATATCTCTTAGTTGGAATAGTTAAGTTCCTTATCCTTAGGCATTTTAGCAATCAAATCTTTCATGAGCCCCATTGATGCATCCAACTGTGCACTCCTTAAGGAATTTTCTCCATAAAATTTCATTCTCCAGTTTTCCAAATTTTATTAACTTTAAAGCCCTCTTCTAATGTTTTCATCATGTTCATAGGTTTTTTGGCTCTCTACAAACAGCAATTTCATAAGAAACCTCTTCATATTTTTCAAGATATTTAAAGTGAAAATTTTTTACATAGGCTCTGTAGACAAGTACCCATCACCGAGGCCCATACATAAACAAGACCTCGTATACGAGATCCCGTTGACGTAGGGGTTCACCCGCCTATAAATAGATGTGAACACTTAGCAATTTTCACATTTGCTTATAAATGAGGGAGGAGTTTTTGAATTTTTTAGAGCCTATAACCTTCCAAGACCCATATCTTCCTAACCATTTTTTCAATTCACTCTATTCTTTGACCTTGTAGCTACCAAAGGTAAGCTCTTTTTCATGGAGGCCACACACCTTAAGTTTTTGATGAAATTTTTTTTTCAGAAAATTTCTAACTTCGAAAAGTTTTAACAAAGAAACCAACATTAAAACATCAAATTATAAGAGTTAAACCCTTCCAACAAGCTTTGGTAACATTCCAAGTTAAAAATCATCAAAATAATAATAAAATAATCAATATGCCATAGTTCAAACTTAACCTAATGTGTAACCACCTAATGTGAAAGGTACTTAAATGTTATAAGTTACACATTGAATGCTAATCCTTGATTATGTAGTGATTGCAAATCGCACCTAAGGGAAAACATGCACAAGAAGGAGGACCGTCCCAACCAAGGGACAAATGATCAAGAACAGGAAGGGGCCAAGAACAGGCCCATGAGCAAGTAGAGACCCATGCAATGAGACCTCTTTGAGAGAAGCATGAAGTGGGATCTATCTAACAAATCCCTAAAGAAGCTATGACAATAGAACACTCTCACTAAGATAAGGCACCAGAGCCTACAGCAAATCTTGAGGTGGCCTTAACAAAAGCCTACCTTAGGTAGATCGTGAATAGGAAGGTCTAGAAATCAGTGATTCAAGAATTAAGCTTTGGACCTTTCTTAGAGTTTACACCACCAAAATTCAAAGCATAGCTACAAAACTCTCCCATGTGGCCCACAATCACTTCTAGCAGGGAATGGTACATGGAAGAGACATATCTCGTCTAGAACAATCGGCAAGCTAGTTCAATGATCAAAATCAAGGACATTTAGGTGTCCTACTCAGTGAAAGCCATCATAGAGATCCTTAAATTACAAGAATCCAAGGCCAACCTTGGAGAAATCCCCATGCAAGCAAATCCTGACATTAAGAAGGAATGGATGTAATGGTGTTATGGAGTCACTTGGAAGGAGTTTAGCAC
Organism: Gnetum montanum; assembly: GCA_015680685.1. NCBI lineage: Eukaryota > Viridiplantae > Streptophyta > Gnetopsida > Gnetales > Gnetaceae > Gnetum > Gnetum montanum. The sequence continues at coordinate 179,643 of MNCI01017249.1, read as the reverse complement.
GCTCACCATAGCAGAGCATGCAAACTTTAAGATTATGGCCTTCCACCTCAATCTAATGATGAGGCCAAGAAAGATCACCACTATCTCTACTCATGCATGTATCACTCTAAGTAGTCAATTCCCTGTCAACCTTCCACAGTTGATCTATCTTAAGATATAGAATAAATTTAAAGAAAATGAATGTGGAAGGAAGATGCTCCCCTTCCCATGCCTCATTAGAAAATTATGCAAGAGGGGAGGCATAACATGCTACACTAATGACATTGTTTGATGTGCTCCATCCACTTCTTGGGTAGAGATGATGAAATATAAGCTGCCTACAAAGATCATTCAAGAAGAGGAGAAACAATTGTAGCGATCGAAAATGTCGACGGCTGGAAAACACCGAGGGGTCGGTGGGTGTGACAGTTTTGACCCCGTACCCGCGGGACAGCCGTGCTAGGTGTGTGCAAATATAGGGTGCCCTGAACAGTCTGGTCGATCAGACAGAGACTTAATCGACGTCTATATAGCCTTTTGCAACATATGGTTTTGAAAATAAAAATGAAAATGCAAAGTAATTCTTGAAAGTAAATAAACAAGAAAACAATGCCAAAACACAGTAAAGTAGAAAAAAAAGGTAAAATGTAGTTAGAAAAATGCACCAATTCGAAGCTACAAGCTTGCTTTGTCAAGGTGGATATGGTAGGTTGCATAGCGTGGGGGAGTGCAGAGATCCTGAGAGTAACCAAGACGTGTAGAGAAAAATAGGTTATGCGCTTGGGCATGGCCTTGGGCACTAACAATGCAGGGATTCTACCAAGGTGGTAGAAAGGGAGACAGAACAAAATGCCAGCTAAAGATGCTAACTGTTTGCAGTGTCAAACAAAAAGCTTACAATGCTCAGTGCTCAATGTTATGATGCTTGCTTTTTTGAACCTCTAGAGATAGTCCAACCCTTTGAACGCTGCTCATCTAGGTATTTATAGGGCTAAAGGGCACGCAAAAGGGGCTTTTTGGATGCCACGTGCCCTGACTTGCTGGCGCCACATCTACCATGTATGACTATTGGACCTGCAAGACCATTGTAATGTGAGCCTATTATGTCATAACTGTGAACCTACCATGTCATAATTGCATCGTCAGCATCTGGAGACTTGTGCTAATGGTCCAATTAGGTGAAGTGCATTGATGTTGCACAACCACCCGCATGCCTTGTTGTGCTTTCTAGCGTACCATGCTTGGCGTAGCGTAGCACCTTGTCGTGCATTCTGCTACATGTGTATTGCATGCTTGCCATGCTATGCTACACTACGTAGCATAGCAACTGGCCTTAGTCGCGAAAACTTTATCGATTTGCAAACCTTGCTTCTGCAAGACTAGCACATTTGTTGATTCCAACCTTTAAGCTACCCTCTATCTCTTCCACAGGATTGCTACACCTTGCTACGCCATCTAGCTCAGCGTAGCGTAGCAACAGACATGGTCTTCCACTTCTTGACAAAAAGGGACATTGTTGCAGGACATGAAATTGGGTGTGGGGACTGGCTGTGAAGTTGTTGCCATGCTGCGCTACGTCACGTGGCGTAGCGTAGCATAGCACTCAGTTCTACAATCATCTTCTCAAGCTTGTTATGCTACATAGCGAGGCGTAGCGTAGCATAGCACACTTCGTGACTTAGAAAACTTGCCAAACTGTTTCGCACATCCGAAATGCTATTAGCTGGGCAGGCTACTTAGGTGGGCAGGCGGGATGATCTGTAGAGCCTTTTTTTCATCTAAAGTAGAAAATTTGCCAAACTGGTGGACCTGAACTGAGAACGTTCTCCTCCTGAAGAACTGTTGTGGTGATTGCGCAAATTGCAAGGCCTGGTGAAGCAAGAATGACTTTGAATTTTTTAGGGTAATTCATTGGTCCCTCTTTGTCGACGTTTCGAGGACAGGCTCAATAGACGTTGACAAAGAATATGAAACACCGCAACAGGTAAAATGCTGATGTTGTCGCTCGGTGAGTGTCAAGACATTGGTTGGCCGCACTTGAGAGTGTTACATTGGTTTTGCAGAGGTTAAGGTAGAGAGCAAAGATGATGTTTAGCAGAGTCTCTCTTCGGAGTGCTCATGAGGGACTCATTCACATTTTCATCTTTGGTTGACGTTGTTCTTCAACCTCGCGTAGGACAAGTGTTTCCTTCACAGGATGAGTTGCATTACATCCGTGAAGAGTTTTGACCTGCCTACAAATGCTTTCCATACGGCGAGTTGTGTTACGCACATCATGGAATTTGCACTCTAAAGTAGCTAAGCTAGTTGAGGCACTCGCTTCGCGACGCTGTAGCATTTGCTGCTGTAGCAAGATGTGCCCGCAGGGGCAAAGGTCTTGCTGGCTGCTGGTGTTGTTGAAGCTGTTGGACATCGTTGTTGGTGTACAGTGTCCAAAGTAGGAAGGTCAGCAGTGGCCTTAGCAGCATTGGCATGGAGAAACTAGCCTCAAATGCCCTGCTGTGTATGCGGATGCACTAGAATCCCTACCAGGGGCTTGCATTCCTGGTTTAGCTATAGGATCACCTATCGCATAGCTGAACATTGTTGGCAGGGGACTGGAGGATAAGAATATTATGGCTAGGCCACAATATTGCTGCAACTCCAGTTGCAGGAACTAGCCAAGGAACTACCGTCAGGTCAATGAGCCATGGCGACGATATGTCATATGACATTTCCGGATGATCAGCATGATGCCAAGGGTGGTGACATCACATATTTCCTAGACCACATTCTCATTACATCGTGAACTATGTTCTAGAGCTATGATGTCCCACCCACATGTCAGCATCATGCATGCTTGTCTGATGCGTACTCGACATACGTGCACGTTGGGAATGTGACGCTAACCTAGTTTAAGGCCTTGGTAGACTGTGTGCTAGTTTAAGGTCCCAGCGAACCGCTATGCTGGTTTAACGTCCCAGCGGACCGTACATGCTAGTTTAACGTCATAGCGGATGAGCGATGTCAGTTTATAGTCATAGTGGACTAGCAGTGCCAGTTTTACATCATAGCAAACGGTTGCCACTAGTTTAATGTCGTAGCGGATGTTGTTCAATGCTGCTAGTTTATCGTCATTATGGACGCTGCTCGGTGTCGTTGCCAGTTTATCGTCGTAGCAGACAGTACTCGTTGTGGTCATTGTGCTTCAGACGTTGTACGACTTGAGATACATGTGATTCACCGGGTTCACGAACTCATTGCTGTTCATGTCTGCCAGCTAGAAGGCTCCATTTCTGAAGGCTTTAGTGATCATGTAAGAACCTTTTCAATTGGCTAAGAATTTGCTCACATGCTCATGGACGGCCTTGAGGATGAGGTCTCCCTTCTGCACTGGCCGTCGATGCAGGTCTGCACGGTGCTTCTGGTACTACTTGCTTTGGTAGTACTCGATGCATCTTAGCATCTACACGCGCTTCTCCTCCACTGAGTTGAGGTCAATGGTTCATGACTCGTTGTTCTGGGCTTCGCTCACGACCTCCGCCAGGATCATCCAAAGTAATGGTACCTGCAACTCAAGAGGTAATACAGCTTCAGATCCTTAAACAAGACTGTAAGGAGTCTTACTTGTTGTAGCTCTGCACGTCGTTCTGTAGGCCTAGAGGATGTAGAGGATTTGCTTGTGCCACCACCTCTTGCTATTATTAAGCATCTGCTTCAGCAAGTTGATGATGGACTTATTTGTAGCCTCTGCCTGCCCATTCACCTATGGATAATAAGGGGAAGAAAATGATTGTTTAATGCCTAGATTACTACAAAAGGTTCAAGTTTCTATACTACTGAACTATGGCCTAGTGTCGATCACAATAGGCATTAGAAGCCCAAACCTTGTTACGATGTTGTCGAGGATAAAATGGCAGATTTACTGAGACATCGTCTTCCTTAGGGCAATAGCTCCCACCCACTTGGTAAAATACTCAGTGGCGGTGATAATGAAGCTATGCCTTAAAGAGGACTTAGGTATGATAGGCCCTATAAGGTCTAATCCCCATCGTTGAAAGGGCCACATGATTTGCGTTGGGTGTAGGTCTGTAGGTGAGACATGTATAAGATTTGCGTATCTCTGGCACGTGTCACACGTCTTGACTTTCGACAGGCAATCATGTTCCATGTGGCGCCAGTAGTACCCTAGGCATCTGATTTTGGCAACCATAGCCCTGGGTGCTATGTGTCCACCACACAGCCCCTCATGTACTTCATTAACTACCTTCTACGCTTGCTCACCACCCACACATGCTAGAAATATCCCGTCGTAGGAGTGTCAACACAAAGCATCATTTCTCATGAGCACGTATTGTCAAGCACACTTACGGATTGCATCTCTCTAGGTAGATGTCAATCCACTTGGGGGTTCGCCATGCTGTAGATAAGTTTTAATGTTGGCATACCACTCCTGGGTATCCGCAATACTAACAGAAGTCACGTATTCCACCTGAGTGATAGGCTCTACGCATTCTATAATCGTGGTTGGCAGGTTTGCCAAGGAATGTGATGGAATGTTTAATGCAAGGGTAGCTAAGGCATCTGCCACGGTGTTCTCATTGCATGGAACATGTTGCACATCTGTGGTTGCAAATTGCATAAGCAGGATTTTTGCGAGATCATAGTAGGGTTGCAGGTGCGTAGCTTTGCAGGCGTAGACCTCGATGATTTGATTCACAACTAGTTATGAATCACCCCAAATTACCAAGTGTTGTATGCACAGCACTCAGGCAGTTAAGAGGCCTCTGAGTAGCCCCTCGTATTCCACCACATTGTTGGTGCAAGGGAATGCAAATCCATAAGTGGATGGATGCATTTCCCTAGAGGGGAACATGATTATGGCAGTGGCACTACCTCCTTGCGCGGTTGAGGCACCGTCAAAATGTAAGGTGGCTTCAAAATGTGATGGGACGATGTGGACATTGCTAACATATTCATCCGGGAATTCGGGGTCTATGGTTGCCTGGTCGTCGACTGGCAAGGCTGTGAGCTGGGTCACTATGGCTTGACCCTTTGTCGACGATTGACTTACATAGTGTAGATCGAACTCTGTGGTTATTGCCTTCCATCAGGCTATCCTGCTACTTTTCTATAAGTTGTTAGTGATAGCCTGGAGTATATTGCTTTTGCAAATGATGTTGGTTGTACTACGGAACAGGTAATGCCACCAGTTTTTTAGTGCGAACACTAAGGCTAGGCAGTTCCTCTCCACTTTGTTGTATTTTGCCCTGTGCACTATAGCAGTGCCACGACATATGTGTCGAAGGTAGCGAGGTAGATAAAGAAGGGTTTATCCCTTTGTGGTGGATGCACAGTCGAGAGGTGTGAGAGTTCCTTATTCAGGTCGTCAAAGGCCTGTTGACACTGGGTTGTCCATTTGAAGTTAACCCCCTTTTTCAGAAGATGTTGCATGGGGTGTAACTTGTCGATCAACCTTGCTATAAACCTTCGAATGAATTGCACTCTACCTTACAAACCACATAACTCCTTAAGGTTTGTGAGAGGCACTAGGTTGATGATGACCTTAACTTTATTAGGGTCCACCCGTATTCGAACGTCCGATACTACGAACCCTAACATGCATCCAGTTTTCACCCCGAAGATGCACTTCTTAGGATTGAGATGTAAGTCATGCATTTGGCAACATTTGAGGACTACCCCTAGATCGTGTGGGTGATCAACTGCCTCCTTAGACTTGACTGCTATATCATCCACGTAGTCGTTTAATGTTTTTAGGATGTAGTCACTGAAAATGTAAGTCATGGCTCGCTAGTAGGTTGCTCCAGCATTCTTGAGCCTGAAGGGCATCATGGTATAGCAGAAGGTTCCCCATGGGGTCATGAAGGTTTTTGACAGCTGGTGCTTTAGGTTAATGCAGATTTGGTTGTATCTAGAGAAACCATCTATGAAGGATAGTAGAGTTTGGCCAGCCATGGTGTCAATGAGCTGATCAATGCTTGGAAGTGGGAAGTTGTCCTTGATCGTTGCCTTGTTCAAGTCCCAAAAGTCTATACAGATCCGTATTCCTCCGATTTTCTTTGAAACCACAATGACGTTGGACACCCACTCTGAATAGTCAACCGTGCAGATGAAACCTGCTTGGTATAGCTTGGTGATTTCATCCCTCACGACTAGTGTAATTTTTAGCTTAACTTTGCGAGCCTTCTGCTTGACTGCCTTCATGTGTGGGTCTAGGACGATGTTGTACTAAATTAGCCATGGATCTAGACCCAGCATGTCATTATATGACAATGCGAAGACATCGATGTTGTCTTGTAGAATCATAGCTACGCTTTTGTGTGTTTGTGTGTCTAAGAGGGAGCTAAGTCTTAGCGTTTTCACCTCCCCCTTTGATGTGGTCACAAGCGTCTTGACGAGAGGGTCTTCGGTTACATCCTCGGCCTCAAAGTCTAGGGCTTGGACCAAATTCTTGGGCCAGTCTGGGGATGCTTCTAAGGCTGCTATAGTGCTGGTTGTGGTCGACCCCCAATTGATCATGTCAGGGTTCAACTGTCTTGCAAGCTTGCCTTGTGGCCCTGCTAACGTTAAAGGTGTGGAAAGGTCATGATGGATTTCCATCTCTTACTTAACCTGCCATCATAAGATTAAAGCCTGGTTAAGAGGCATCTGTTGGTAGAGATTGTGTGAAATGAAAATTTGCAAAGCAGCGACAAGATGCAACTTGCGAAGTGTGATGATGTAAAGATTGCAAGTTTGCCAGTTTAAGGTCATGGCAGACCACCAAGGCACAAGAGTGTAGAACTGCTAAAGGTGTAAAACTGCTAATGTAAATGTGAATTTATGTGACTATTGATATGCAAATGTCAAACTACTAGTTTAATGTCATTTCAGATTGCCAAATTGTAACATGCGAAAAAAAAATAGTATGCGAAAATAGAAATTGCGAGTATGAGAAGTGTCAAACCGTCAATGCAAAAGTACGAACTATTTACATGAAAACATGAAACTGCTAGAAATTGTGACACTACCCATGTGGAAGAAGATGTGAAAACTGCCAATGTAAGCATGTGGTGTTGTTAGTTTAATGTCGTTGCAGACCTCTAGGGGTGCAACTATGCTAGGGTTGCTTAGTTTGAGGTCTTTTCGGACCAGTCGTATTGCGATTGCAGGATTACTAGTTTAAGGTCTTTTCAGATCCTTAATCAAAAATAAATATATATTTTTTTTCGGGAAGGCAAGTAGCTAGCTTGAAGCGTGCCAAGGCTTTAATGCTAATAGTGCTACGATGTCGTGATGAGCATGCTACGCTGTACGACGCACTCCGCATTAATCGGAGAAGGAGAGGGGCAACATTCCCAATCTTGTCATTATGACCATAAATAGGGGTTAAACCCTAGCCATTTTGCCATTTTCACCATAGGAGTGCAGAGCCCACATCAGAGCACAAGGCGATTTCGAAGCATGAAGCAATTACGTTAATCAACTAGTAAGGTGAGTTTGTACAGCGAAAGGTGTAAATCTGCAAGTAGGATAATGGCTCCTAAGACTCATCTGGCACTTGCAAGGGTTGAGGAGGCAAAGAAGACCCTGGGGCATGCGCCACAAGCGTGCGTTGCAGCGCGGAAAACCACATTGTTGACCCAGTAGGTTACTATATCTCCTTCGCTTTTTCGTTTTGCGCTTTCTGTTGTTCTCTGCTCTTGTTTTGCATCCTATTTGTTTTGCATCCATTCTTGGCTACCTGTGTTTTCTATGGTCGCATCATTTTAGCCTTTGCATCGCCACTATCACTGTCTCAGTCGTGGCAGATGCATAAACATTACGTCGTGGTTGCATGCAAGGCCGCTAAAACCGCCACCACTGTGGTTGTCATAACCATGGGGGCTGGGGTAGTTTAAGTTTCTTGACCCTAGCATGTCGTAACGTAAAACCCTTGGGAGGGCTAGGCCATGTGTGATGCAGCAACGCAACACGTGTTTTATTAGAGCATGTTGTCAACTATTTTGTGGCTACACTAGGCTTATTCGCATGTTCTTGCTACGCTAGACTTTCACGCCCTTGCTATGCTATGTACGGGTGGAGAGTTATGCTACGCTATATACATGGACTGCTAGATGTTGCTACGTTGCACGTGTATTACCTTTAAGTATGATGCTAACATTCGCTGATTGTGTCATGCAGGGTAGGGCTGAGGCCCAGGCTGATCATTTTGGACATTAGAGGGATCCTGTGCCATGTGAGAAAACCTGTGGCCAACGCCCCTCCTCCCTAGATACGTATGGGAGAGCGAGGGGTCTGGTTCAAAGAAGGGGCACGGGACTTCTTGCAATTCTTTCTCGACCACTTTAGTGTGATCGTTTGGTCTTCCCTGGAGGAGGAGAAGGCATCTGGTATAACAGAAGCCCTGTTGCCTGGGGCAAGTTGAGGCATTCTGAGGTTTTTTACCAACGGGGCAATCATGAGCAGGCAGGGAGAGGAATCCAGCCAACGCTCAACAAGGTTAAGGCGTTTAGCCTGGATCTGGGACATGCCTGAATATAGTTGCTACCACCATTACAACACATTGTTCTTGGCACGTTACATGCTCACATGCTTTCAAAACCCACAGTGGACTATTTATTGTGCTGGTGGGTGAGTTTTGCAGCCTTGCTCTGCTGTGTTGTGCAATGCTAGCCACATTGGCCGAATGCTAACAGTTGTGTTTATCACCAGGTTCTTTATCAATGATGATGGGATTCACGATTAATCGGATCTGATGGCTATAGCACAGCTAGCCCTATAGGAGTTCTCTTCTGCTAAGAACCTACGGGTGGGTGTGATCGGTCAGTGTGGGGGAGAATACCATACCTACCCAAACACGTTTTATGTTCCCTACAATTAGTGTAGGGAGAAGGATTAGCTGGATAAGGAGTGGGCAGAACCCTTCAAGCTAGTCATGGTTGAAGAAGCTATGGTTGAACTCTCACTGTTCCTGTTACCATATAGACCCAGTGGGTCAAACAATAAGTGTCGCATGCTCAAGTCTTTTTGCAATCCTTGTATTTCTTGCATCGTTATGCTAAGCGCATTTTTTGAAAATTGCTGCAGGGATGAAGAGGCCCCAGGAGGTGACAGTGGTAACCGCCAAGACGTAGGGGGAAAACATCTACTTCAAGTACGGTGAAGTAAAAGCAAGCTAGCCTTGGTTAGACTAGGGGGCCTCGGACTCCTTGGTCAAGAATGTCCAAAAGGAGGGGCTTATGGATTTGTTCGTGGCCCCGAATCCAAGCATTCCTGCCGTCGAGATGCTTTCCCTAGTCAACTCCATCTCTAAGAGGACGGGCCATTTTCGCATGTGCATACGAGGCATGCGGGTGGTCATTGAAATTAATGACTAGCTATTTACGGACCTGTTCGATGTTCCTACCGATGGCATCCTCATAGAGTCGAAGCGCAAGAAGGAGTTGAACCTTCAGAAGAAGGATATCTAGGAGTGGTTGGGGCTCGTTAAGGAGAGAAAAGGGCTCCTCATGGATAAGCTTAAGGACGGCCCCTCCATGGAGATTTACCTAGTTTTTTGTGCCCATGCATTCCCCCAACTGCTTACCCAAGGGAAGGTCTTGGGGCTCGAGTAGGCCTAGATAATGCAGGAGGTTATGGAAGAAGGGGCCCATTACAACTGGGTTAACTTCCTATGTAAGGGCTTGTAGGTTGAGATTTTGGGACTCCGTGAAAAAACGAAGTCCCGCTCCAACATACACTATGCCTTCTACATAGGCTGTCTGAAGTGCTTCGTGGAGTTTCTGGTGGTTCAAGAGGATGGAGTCTAGGCCATGCAAAATCCCAACCAGATTTCCAAGCCGTGGATTCGCCAGATCCTCCAGACCACACGAGCCCAAGATCCCCTAGAAGTAATCGGGGAGTCGTTATCTATAATGACCAAAGGTCTAGTGGCTCCCAGCGTTCGTGGCCAAGATAGCGTGGGAGAGACACCCCCTACTATAGCCGATAGTGTGACGTGGGAGGAGCATCTCATAGCTGAGACTGTGCCCAAGGAGTTGCAAAGGAAGACACCTCCCCCAGCTAGGGAAACCCTTCGCGTAGACGAAGAGGAGGGATGAAGACTGTGGCTTAAGCTGCAAAGGACGCAACCTCCTATTGGTAAACACTTTCGTGTAATGCTTACCTTACTATTGTTTGCTACACTATGCTGCACTAGGCAATGTAGCATAGCGTAGCATCTTCTTTGAGCTAACTTTTTTTGGACCAACGTAAATATGATTCTTTTCTAGCAGAGGAAGAAGAAGAAGAAGAAGAAGAAGGCGATGAAGAAGTGTCGACCCTTAAGACAAGGGTAACGAATGACGATACGGAGGCCCCAGTTTCAGAGGAAAGGGCCCCGATCAAAAATAAGGGAGCTCCTGTTTCTAGAGCAGGGGCTCTTCTCATTAGGGAGCCTCCTATCAACAAAGAGGCACCTCCCTTGAATAAAAAAGATGCTAGTTTCCTGAAAGGAAAGGCACCAGCGCATGAGGAAGGGGCTCATATGGACTTGGCAGGGCCCTCCACTAAGGCTACCGCCATCGTCTTGCATCAACAAGAAGAACGATCACAGCCGGACGCTGGTGAGCTCGACGATACGTCTGCCTTATTGTAGTCCATTTTGGCCATTGCTGATATGGTTAGTCATGTAACAGGTGCTACTGCTGATGCCGTAGTACCCCCTTCAATCCATGCAGAGTCATGGGCCAAGATCCTTGACAAGTTTTCTTTCGTGCAGAGACTTGTCGACGACATGATCAAACACCTTCAGCAAGCAAACCCTGACGCGGGTAAGTAGTAGTATTAAATGTCCTTATGTTATTACGCTAACAAATTTTGAGTTCGTTGATTTTGCTATGCTAACGCAATTGCTACGCTCTTCGTGTTGAGGCAACCTCTTGGCTCAAATGGGACCCAACATGACCTATGAAAGTTGGTGTCGTGCCTACACTCTCACCTGACGTGACTGAGGTGCCTCGTTGCATGTTCGATGAGGCTTACGAGTGCATCTTGCACTCGGCACGCTCTCTGTGGAAGTATAAGCGCATCAACAAGGACCTGTGGAAACGAGTCCAAAGGGCTAAGCAAAGAGAGGCCGACCTGGTCGTTGAGGTGAAGGATCTCAGGTCGAGAAACGAGTTTCTCGTAACCCGTAACCCTGATGCTGAGAACTGGCACAAGGCTGTAGATGACTACGCCAGATTTTGGACTATCATGCGTCAGAACGTTGAATCCACTCACGAGATAATCGAACAGTAGATGCAGATGAACCTGCTAGCCCAGAAGTGTCAAGACATGAAAGATATCAGCGCCAAGGTTTTTGAATGGGGGTGAACCCAGAGAAATCAAAAACATGTATACAAGCTGGAGAATGAGACCCATCGAAAACTGTACAAAGATGCTGCTGTGGAGGCATTCACGTATGAAGCATTTGTGAATGCCATCGACGCTTCTGAGGCCTACGCTAAGTTCAAAGAGCAGGTAAAGGTTATGAAATCTCCTGACTTGAAAGTGGACCTTCCTACAGGAGAGACTACAACTACCTTCCTTTGCCCAAGACCTCTAAGATGGAAGACCATGGAAAGGGAGAGAGCCACTACTGCAAATGTTGAACCTAGCAACAAGAGTTGGATGAACATCACAATAGAGGAGGTCTGGCGTCGCCTCAGGCTCAGTCTAGACCGGATACCCTTTGAGACCGACATAGGCCCCTCTCAAGTTAGTCGCTTTACTGTGTAGATGTTCATGCTATGTTATAGTTTGCATTTGTTGCCCTAACTAACTACTTCATTCCTACGATGCAGGCTCCAGATGAGGGTGCAAGGCTCGTAGAGGGAGGGAATGAAGAATCTGTAGAAGGCAACACAGGGGAGGATGATGCACAAGCAGATGAAGCAGAGGCGAGCAACGAGGACAATGCAAACAGAGACAACCCATGACAACATGGGATTTTCTTTTTTTTGAAATTTTTGAAATTTTGAAATTTTGAAGTTTTTGTAAAAGTTTTGTAAACATTGCCAATAGGAAAAAGTTTTGAATAAAATGAAAGACCTCAAAAAAGAAATCAATTTTGCCTTAACTTGTGTATCATGTAAATTTTTCATGCTTTCATATGCTAGTTTTAGGTCATTTTTGGCCATTGCTAGTTTTAGGCCATTTTGGGCCATTGCGTAACATGCCAGAAGGATTATATGTTAACAAAGAGAAAAGCAAAAATGCTAGTTTTAGACCATTTTGGGCCATTGTCAAAAGAGATAGTACATTAACAAAGAAAAAAGCAATGATGCTAGTTTTAGGCCATTTCAAGCCATAGCGTAGCATGCCAGAAGGATGGCATGTTAACAAAGCAAAAAGTAACAATGCTAATTTTAGGTCATTTCGGGCCATAGCATAGCATGTCAAAAGGACGGCATGTTAACAAGGTAAAGAAGCGATGAATGTACAAGGGATGGCAATTGGGCAGGAAGCAATAGGGTTGCTATGCTATGCGTAGCTACCTCTTGACCCGTCGTGGGTTGATCAGAACGTAAGGCCAAGGTGTTTCGCCAGGGTCCTTGTTCACATCATCGTCCTTCGCTTGGAAGGGCAACTCAACCCATGCGTTTTTGATTTGGGAGTCGACTCGTTGGGCCGATCCTTCCATTAGATGGTTAGTGCATGCATGAGCAGGTGCCTCACTCTCGAAGGTTGTGACCTCTGAGCCCTGCTCCATGTCTACGTTACTAATTGCTTGCGTCGCTACTTCATCACCACAGATCACCACCTCCTTACCTGCATATGGTAAGTAGATTTCCTGGTGTATAGGAGAGGATACAGCCCTGAGTTGTGCTAACCATGATCTTCCCAAGATTAGGTTAAACCAGTGCATTTCCTCGACCACGATGAACGTTGCATTTTTGGGGAACTAGTCCCCTGCTATGAAGTCTACGTGAACTATGCCTTTCACCAGGACGCATGCCCTGTTGAAGGACCTCAGACATGATGTCGTTGTGGGTTTGATCTGGTCGACCAATCCCAACTTATCCACAATAGGGAAGAGAATGACGTTTGTGACAGCCCCATCATCAACATGTACCCTTCGGATCCTATGTTGGCCAACCCGAATTGTGATGAAGAGAGGCACCGTAGTCACCTGACCCCCTTTGGGATCTTCCCTAATGGTGTATTCACTAAAAGTCAATTGAGATGTCATAGACTCCATGGGTACAGAGGAAAGCATGACCGAATGGATCACTTCCTCTTCTGCTAGCATGTTCTTGTCGACCGGAACCACCGTTAACATGCGGATTAGAGCCTCGAGGTGGGGTATAGATGTCATGATTAGGTCGTACAAGCTCATTGCAGCATTTTTCTACTTTAGAGATTTCTTGACCTGGGTGAGGGTGTCTAGAAGGTCTTGGCCGTCCCCTTGTTTAACACTTTCCTCCTCTTTGATTCATCCCAGAAGACGAATCTCCCGAGGAGAGGTGACTTTAGATTTGGGTTTAGATCCTTGTCGACAAGGTGATGTAGGCTGCGTAGTCATGTCGACCTTCATCTTTGGGGGTTAAGGTGCAGATACAAGGGGTGAAGATGTAGGCTTGGGGATACCCTTGATGGTACCTTCCTTCGACATCTCTACCACCAAGTGGACTTCTCGCCTTGTGGGGCGAGGAGACTGTTCAGCTTTGTTGTGCGAGATAGGGGTCGTTGAAGGCATCAGCCCCCTAATGACAAATGGAGCTAGAGGTGTTAACTGACGAGACCGCATGGCTCCGCTAATAGGTGGCGCAAAGGTGGATGCCCGTGGTGGGACTTTCAAGACAAACAGCTGCTGCGAGCTCGGACCAACCGCTGGTGGTGCTGGTGCAATACGCTGAGGCACACGAACCATGAATGCCTGCCAGGGTGGCCTGGGATCATTGTTAATGCCAATAGCATTGATGACGTAATTGGCATTGTTGGCATTGATGGGATCCATGTAAACATACATAGATTGGTTTTCAGGGCGTACTGGGTTTCTTTCGCCTAGCACCAATTTTCCTTGGTCGATTAATCTTTGGATGTCATCCTGCAATGCCAAACAGTAATCCGTGTTGTGACCACACTGTTGGTGGTAGTCACAAAACCTGTCTAACCTGAAACCCCTAGGAACTAGAGGCTCATTGGGCAGGGCCAAAGAGGGATTCCTAAGGAGCTTGCAGTAGCATTGATGTCTCGTGTTTGCCTCTTCCGACATCTGCTTATGTTGGATGTATCCCACTGCCAATAGTTGCTTCAGAAGCTCTAAAGCCTTTAGAGGCAGCGGGGTATACTTTGAGTGGTATTTGCGCTCAAAATTAGGTTTGGGTTGTGCAGATGTCTCGGGCATAGGCGTAGTAGGTTGCGGCACGTGGCTCTGTTTGGACATAGGGTTAGCCGCAGGTATGGCCAGTTTCTTGTTATTCTTGCTATCATTGCTGCTAGGTTTGGGCTTGGCCTCGGTTGCCACAGTGGCCATTGTGGTTGTTGGGGCCTTACCCTTGTCCTTCTTTGCGAAGGTGCTTTTGTAAGCAATGTAGGCCGAGTCTTTGCTTGCCTCAGCCGCATCTTGTATGTTCTTAGTCTAAGTGAAAGCCTGACTAAGAGAGCGATGAGCGAGGTAGTATAGTTTAGGCTTGATGAAGTTGTTCACTGTGCCCTTAAAGACAGCTAGCAGGTGGGCTTCCACGATGGGCTCGCAGATTTCGTTAAGGCTTGCGCTCCAACGTTGAATGAAATTTTGGACTAGTTGTAGCGGGTCTTGCTTCATGCTCATCAACTGATCCAACGTAGTTTCTGGCTTCAAGTTGTACTTGAAGCATGTCATGAACTGGGTCAGGAGCTCTTCCAAAGTTGAAATGGATAAGCGTGGCAACGTGCGGTACTAATCCAGGGCTTTCCCAGCTAGGGACATGGCAAAGACATGAATGATCGTGTGCAACCATTGTTGCAATAGAAAAGACTCAAACTTGAAGGTGACAAGATGTGCATTGGGATCTCCCTCCCCATCGTACTTCATGAAATGTGGAAGAGACATCCCTGGGGGTAGTGTTAAAGTAGGGATGGGAAGGCTAATAGGGTCATCCTAGTAGAAGTCCATGACTTGTATCGTGTCAAACCCAGTAGTTTTAAG
Organism: Gnetum montanum; assembly: GCA_015680685.1. Taxonomy (NCBI): domain Eukaryota; kingdom Viridiplantae; phylum Streptophyta; class Gnetopsida; order Gnetales; family Gnetaceae; genus Gnetum; species Gnetum montanum. The sequence continues at coordinate 164,528 of MNCI01017249.1, read as the reverse complement.
GCATTTTATTTCCTTAGTGAGGGTCTGGATGAGCTGAAATTCTTGGTCCAGACTCGATGACGTTGCAGACGGTTGAGGGGCTACGGAGGCAACTCCCACTTGTGGTATGGTGGGGCCGACGACCTGACCCATTGGTGATACCTTTGGGATGACCCCCGCGAGCAGTGCTACTTGTGTTATCCACCACCCGGCAGGTGGTGTTGTTAAGGCGGCGATCACAAGTTGGGCTACAGGGTAGACTACTTGTGTTACCGGCAGCATAGACCATAACCCCATGTTGGGTTGTACCATCTGCGAGGTTTGGTGGGCTTGCGAACAGACGTAGTGAGACATTTGCGATGCTTGCGGAATGGGTGAAGAAGCAAATGGGGCCCATCATCTGGATAGGCTGGGGCCCACCACAGTAGGTGGAACGGATGTGAAATTAGACATAGAAACAGAAGTTGTGTACGATTGTGAAATAGGCAAGGTATGAACATGTGGCAGGTTAGCCATGATTGGCATACAATGTGCTATAGGAATAGACTGCTGAACAGCCTGCAACGAAATAGTAGCTATGAACGGAATAGGTGAAACAGGAAAGGGTGGGCGTTAAAACACCACAAGATTGGCGTGGCTACCCATAGCAGCCGTAATCGCGGGTTGTGGAAGCATAGACATAATTACAAAGGGAGCGGTAAGAGACGACGACTTGGCCTAGAAGGATTGGGTAGGAGGGACAGAAGTAGGACCGATTGGACCTCCCTCGTCCGATTGGGAATCGAGTTTCTCCTGCCCCTCCTGGAAAGCATCATCTTGGTTGGACACTATGTCATGTTGCTCCCTAAGCCTAGCCAACTGGATTAGTTGGTCTAGAAGCCTTTGGTACGCTTGTGTTAAAGGTAAAGAAACACCGGGAGTAGGGACAAATTCCTTCCCGTTGCAGTAAGTGAACTTGAAGCTGCATTTTTCTTCGAGTTCATGTAAATCCAAGGGCAGATTTGCCTGCACCTTTGCATAGAGAAAGCTGTAACGCTTGTGTTGCTGGGCCAATCCCTCAGGTCCTCGATTTTGGACTCTGAGCGATCAACATGTTTCCAGTATCAGGTTCAGCAGTTGTTCGGCACCAATAGTGCCTTGAACCGTGATGGGGTCTTTAACGTTGAAGGCATTGGCAGCAGTAGTTGAAAAAGCCATTGCAAGCTGAGTAGTTTTGTAGAAGAGTGCAACAAGTGCAAAAAGAACAAAGAGACTGAAAAGCAGCAAAAAAAAGGCTTCACGTCTTGCCGAATTCCAGAGGAACCATCAAGGCGACCGATCTGCACCACACAAAACATAAACAACCATGAAAGGGTGTCACGTTTATGCTAGTACACGATGAGGTATAGAGCACGTGCAAGACTACCGTAAGACAGGTAAGCTAACTAGCGATCAAAGGCTTTGTGTCTCACAGGATCCCAGAGGGACCGTCGAAGCGACTGCTCTGTACCACATGAGATGGGGTATAGAACGCATGCAAGACTACCATAAGACAAGCTAGTTAACTAGTGACCAAGAAGGCTTTATGTCTCGCAGGGTTCCAGAGGAACCGTCAAAGCTAACTAGCAATCAAAGGCTTTGTATCTCGCAAGATCCCAGAGGGACCATCGAGGCAACCGCCCTGTACCACGCGAGATGGGGTACAGAACACAAGCAAGACAATCATAGGACAAGCTAGTCAGCAGGCGATCAAAGGCCTTGTGTTCTGTAGGGCTCTGGAGGAACCATCGAGGCGACCGATCTGCACTGCACAAAGCGCAAACAATCGCAAAAGGGTGTCATGTTTACGCTTATGCGTATCAGGGTGCAGAAGGCTCACAGAACTACCATGACACATAGAAAAGGCACTAAAAGGCCCTCCTTCTAGCACCAGAAAACTGTAGCAACCGAAAACGTCGACGACTAGAAAACACCAAGGGGTCAATGGGCGCGACAGTTTCAACCCCGTACCTGCAAGAGGGCCATGCTAGGTGTGTGCACATATGGGGCACCCTAAATGGCACATACGGGGCACCCTAAATGGTCTAGTCAATCAAACAAGGACCTAATCGGTGTCTATATAGCCTTTTTCAACATATGGTTTTGAAAATGGGAATGAAAATGCAAAGTAATGCTTGAAAGTAAATAAAGTAGAAAACAATGCCAAAACACAGTAAAGCAGAAAAAAAGGTAAAATGTAGTTAGAAAAATGCACCACTCCGAAGCTACAAGCTTGCTCTGTCAAGGTGGATACAGTCAATTGCATAGCATGGCGGAGTACAGAGATCTCGAGAGTAACCAAGATGTGTAGAGCAAAATAGGTTATGCGCTTGGGCGTGGCCTTGGGTGCTGAAAATGCAAGGATTCTACCAAGGTGGTAGAAAGGAAGACAGAACAAAATGCCAGCTAAAGATGCTAATTGTTTGCAGTGTCAAACAGAAAGCTTACAATGCTCAGTGCTCAATATTATGATGCTTGCTTTTTTGAACCTCTAGAGATAGTCCAACCCTCTGAGAGCTACTCATCGGGATATTTATAGGGCTAAAGGGCATGCGAAAGGGGTGGTTTGGATGCCACATGCCCTGGGCCCATGTTGACTTGCTGGCACCACACGTGCCATGTATGATCATTGGACCTGCAAGACCGTTGCAATGCGAGTCTGTTATGCCGTAACTGTGAGCCCGCCACGCCGTAATTGCGCCGTCAGCGTCTGGAGACGTGTGCCAACAATCCAATTAGGTGAAATGCATTGATGTCGCACAACCACCCGCATGCCTTGCTGTGCTTTTTAGCGTAGCATGCTTAGCATAGCGTAACACCTTGTCGTGTGTTTCGCTACATGTGTGTTGCATGCTTGCTATGCTATGCTACACTATGTAGCGTAGCAACTGGCCTTAGTCACGAAAACTTTGTCATTTTGCAAACTTTGCTTCCGCGAGACTTGCAAACTTGTTAATTCTGCCCTTTGAGCTGCCCTCTGTCTCTTCTGCAGGATTGTTATGCCTCACTGGGCCATGTAGCTCAGCGTAGCATAGCAGCAGACATGGTCCGCTGCTTCCTAACGGAAAGGATCATTGTTGCAGAACTTAAAATTGGGTGTGGCGACAAGCTGTGAAGTTGTTGCCATGCTATGCTACGTCATGTGGCATAGTGTAGCGTAGCACTCCATTCTACAATTGTCTTCTGAAGCTTGCTACGCTACATAGCGAGGCATAGCGTAGTGTAGCAGACTTCGTGACTTAGAAAACTTGCTGAACTATTTCGCGCATCTGGAATGCTGCTGCCAACTCCGCGCATCGTTTCTGGGTAGGCTTTCGGCTAGGCAGGCTACATAGGTGGGCAGGCGAGATGATCTGTAGAGCCTTTTTTTCACCTAAAGTAGAAAATTTGCCGAACTGGCTGACCTAAACTCAAAATGTTCTCCTCCTGAACAACTACCGTGGTGCTTGCACGAATTGTAAGGCCTAGTGAAGCAAGAATGACTTTGAATTTTTTGGGGTGTTTCAACAACCATCAACTTTGCCACCAACTCATGAAACAACGTCAAAGGCCCACATTTCCCTTAAGCACATGCACAAGATCTAAGAGTAGCTCTTGTATGAGTAAGAGAAATGAGTAGGAATAAGTGGTGACAACCCATCTATGTATCATCCAACAATGAGTCACCTCAACGAAGTGAATTAAACCATTAGCCAAATGGAGGGAAGTGGACTAATGTTCTCAGCCTAAAGAACGTAGCTACCTGCAAGATCGGATCTTGATGCCCAAGAGGTAACAGTATCTCTCTTTCAATAGTAGAAATTTCTAGAAATATCTAGGAATGATGCTACTTTTTCAATATGTCGAAAGGAGGGTGAGGGGGCAACTATCTTGGTGATGCAACACCATAGACAAGAGATGGTAGTAAGGTGGTTACTGATAGAATTGTCAAGGCCTTAAATGCACCTACAACATTTGTACTAGACGTATCTACACTCAAAGATGTGTAGACATCCATAGGAATCGTTAGCGATAGATTAAGTATAGGCTAGCATGAAGAGTTGCTAGACCAACTAGTGGGAATTAAGCAACTAATTTTGGATATCTTTGATCTTCCAAATACCATCACAGTAACCCAGTCAAAGCTGCTTGAAGCAAGGTGTAAGTGTATGATATTAGAGGGGCAACTTGAAATAGCCCAAGCTTAGAATCAATGCTTGGCTATAGAGGTTGTAGAATTAAGATACTGCCTTGCTAATCTTGTGTTTCTCAACCTTACACTAACATGTGATGAAGCTTTCTAACAACTTTAGGACAAGCTCAAACAATTTAAGAACACAAAGGAGACATCCATCTTTGACCAATCCATGGCCAATGCCAAGACATGCATCATTCAAAAGGACTTGATCTAGATGTTCCATGAGAATGAAATCTTGATTGTAGAGAATCATCGCATGTGGAATGTTGATGTAAAAAAGTAGCAGATGCAAGAATTTATCCATCAACAACAAGAGTAGCTAGCTAGAGTGAACACTGAACTAAGAAGATTAGCAGTTGAAAATAGAAATCTCTCCATGGAGGAAGTTGAAGCTCTTCACCAAAAATCTGTGATAGAGATTAAGAGAGTCAAGAACCATTACAAATATTAGATCAGTCTACAAAAAGAAATCAATGAAAAAGACATCCAAATGGTGAAGGCAAAAGTCAATGAGGCCCTCTAGCAGCTCAAGAAAGGAGGTGATGTCTAGCAACCTATCTTTGATGGGCTAAATAACTATAACAAAGTAAAAATCCACATGAAAGAGTTGCAAATCTATGAGATGACAGAGTATATAGAGCTTGTTAACCTTCATTATGCAAATTTGGCAATGCTGACTACCAGAAAACTACAGTTAAATTTGGAGAAGTAAGTGGTCAACTCGTACTTGTTGTATGAGGCAAAGTTCAAAACCCATAAGGAGACCAAACAAAAGCTTGAGATTGCTAATGCTAACCTCAAGGTTCTTAGGGCATGATTAACTGATCACAGATCCACTACAAAGAACCTGGCCAAAAGGATGAATGACTACTAAGAACTGTAGAATGCAATCAAGGTGTTCAATGTGGAGCACAAAATTTTTGTGGCCTGGTTTGTCAACATGAAGGAGCTATTCCTGGTAATGCCTTGTCCCTGGGATGTTCCCACTCTAGCCCACATTCAAGATGCTGCGTAGACCGTGAATGATCCTAGGAAAAAGGAGGAGAAGATGAAGGCACTATTTGATGCCTCTCATCTTCCACTAGATGTTGTAGTTACTGCTAGACAACCATAACCGCCTCAACCACCACGTACACCCAGAGTAGGAGAAGATCCTTTGAAACCTTAAGAGCCTACACTACTTGGGACCTTTTGATCTTCTCTAACATCTTCACACCATCTAAGGAATTATGTTTGTCAGTTTTGTTCTAGTGTTCAATTTTGTCATCTTGAACACTATAATTTTGTAAGCATTGGAAAATTGTACACTTTGGGCACTTAAGCTTTTTTTGTGTAGTTTTTGTGTTTTTTTTGTGTGTCAATAATCCCATACATTCTCAAATTTTGTAGAGAACTCAAGGGTGCATTTTCATTCAGTCGTGGGAGTATGATGAGTCATTTGGTTAGCCACATCAATGGGATGTCATCGACATGACCTCATTGACAAGATCCCATCAACATGATCTCGTTGACATAGTGCTTGATCCACTGACCGGTACCCATCGACTGGGCTTCCTATTTTACCTATAAATATGCACTCACCAGTTGTATTTATGGCATAAGTCTCATAGTTGTAGCAAAGCTCTTATAGTTTTCTTGTTTGAAAGTTAAAATATTTTTCTAAGTGCCTACAGTAGGAGTCAAAGAGTGTACAAATCTTTATTGGAGCACTGTTGCACCTAAGCACAGCAGTGTGTGTAGCAATAAAGATAAGCTTTCTAATAAACCTTACGACACTTTGAAATAGATTAATTATTTCCTTTATGCATTTAATATTTAAAGTAATTTCCTTTAATTATTGAAGTAATTAAAGTAATTAATTAAGCTAAATTAAGCTAGACTGAGCTAAATTAAATAGTGATTAATTAAGCACATAGGTACAACCACTTCGAGCATACACTTGGCACTTGGTAATCCTAGTAATGCTTAACATTTGGTAACCCATTGGCATTAAACATATTCAAGATGTGTAAGGCAAGTGGGAACTGATGCTTATGTTAGGATTAGTTATGTTAGCTAGTTAGATTAAATTAGAAATTAAATTACTTTATTCATCATTGTTTACTCTTAAGCAACTTAGAACGTAAAACATAAAAAATGATAAAAATCATATGCCTTAGTTGCACTTAACCATACCTTTGCATTTCACAAGTATAATTGGGAAAACAACGATTGCAATAGTTAATTTCATTACTTAGAGGATAGTGTACTTAGAAGGCTATAAGTCCACAAATTTCGACTAGATCACATGTAAATGCTTTGTGATTTATATGGTTGGGCGTAGGGTCTACTCACTACTCATCACACCCCAATGTTTTCAATAATGCAAACACCATTCATAAGTTTGTACCCACCTCACATATGATCCTTGATCACCTATCTTAGGGGTATATTGAGGTGTAGTCCAAAAATGATGATTGAGCTAAGCCTTGTTTATGTAGTTTAGAACCTAAATATAACCCAACTCATAATCAAATGATGATCGGATTCTTCAAGTTAGATGACCCTCAATGTGAAAATGCAATGCCACATTGCATAGAAAAATTTTTGAAACCTATATATTTTTTATTTGAAGCCTATTATAGATTAAATGATTTGATTTCATGGAAACATAGTGAAGAATTAGAAATAAATTCAACCATATCCGTTGATGTTGCTTGTAAACCACAATTTGAAACAAGTGAGTCACATAATTATTTGATATTTTACTAGCTTCCTAAGTAATGGAAAGTACTCACCATGACCTTGATAAGGTATCAGAGAAAACTACTGATGAAGTGCTAACCAATCGATGCGTCAACTAGGCCATGTATACGAGGCCCCGTATACTCGACCACGTCGACATGGCCCTGTTTACGTAGAGCATATTTTAGGCTATAAATAAGTGGCCCTCTGCCACACCTAGGTATCTTTCTAGTAGTTGTAGCGAAGCTCTTGTAGTTTGTTTCCGTAGGAGTTAGATTATTTTCCCAACTGCATGCCCACAATGTGATGCTTGTAATTGAACAGAACCTTTATTCGAGTGTGACATACTTGGACACGCACATGATCAGCAATAAAGATCGAGATTACTTCATCATTGTAGCATTCACTTAGTTTAATTATTTAATTGTTATTGTTATTTATTCTTTTCTGAGTTAATATTTCTTTACCATCATTTACTATTCTTGTTGTTAACTTC
>MNCI01017249.1:114787-141396 GCA_015680685.1 Gnetum montanum | reverse complement strand
ATTTTCCACTGCCATCAGGAGTAGCGTTAGAATTAGAACACATCATACACCTCATCTAGACTAAACCATACGTGACATATGCAAAACTAGTCTAGATGGGAAGACAGCGAACTGCGACCTAAGGCTAACTATCTAGATGCCACAACTAGTCCATCTGCGGAGTTCGACCGGATCGCGCGTGCGACGCTCATTTCATATGGTTGAGTGTAGGGGTACCTCGCCACTCATCATTTGTCTTTATTTCCAGACATAAGGTGTGCTTAGGTACACAATGCTCAAATAAAGATCCATTCACTTTATGGCTCCTACTGCGGGCACTCAGAAATAATTCTAACTCTAGAAAGGGAAAAATGCAAGAGTTCGAGTAAGGGACTAAGAAAACTAATGCCAAAACCAAGTGCGCTCACCTCTTACTTATAGGCAACGAGACAGGTTCCAATATCAGATGTTCGATATCACTTGGCAAGCTTTGATATCACGGACTTGATATCATGGATCCGATATCACAGTCCTGATATCATGATTCATCATACCCCCACGACTGAATGAAAACTCATCCACGAGTTTCTTACAAAATATTGAGAAGGTATGGGATTATTGACTAAACGACAATTGACGATAACATGGAATGACAAACTCAAAGTTCCCAGTGAATGGATCGACAAACATATTACAACATTTGTGTTCATACCCATTGTGGTGAACACCGTGCATAGATGACATCCAGACTTTTATTTGATAGCTTAGAGAGAGAGAGAGAGAGAGAAAAGAAAATGAGGTGCATTACTACTGATGTGTACATCGTTGTTCATCCTTGGCCATATGATGCATGTTCCTTGCATAACTTCTTCAACTCCAGTCCATCTTGAGTGCTCCCTCCTATCCCAATCCATTGTTCATGTAATCACCATTTTCACACACAACACAATCACAAATTAGCAAGGATAGATAAGATATAATGTGATTGATACCTTGCCTCGCTATGAAGCACATTAACTAGGTTGTGGTTATGGCAAATACTAAGTTAGAGGCTTATCATTGGTGACTACCCAAGGTGTAGGGGTGAGATAAGTAATGGAATGGAAAATTTTGTGACAAGGCCCCACGAACCTCCAATAGTGATAAGATGGAAAATGAAAGAACAAGGAAGAATAGAGAAATAGCAATGGTGAAGCCAATAAAATTAAATTGGATGCCATGGATGGGTTGAAATGGGAAATGGTTGATTGCAAGAAATGTTTAGGGAAAATAACTTAACAATTGCACCAAAAAGGAATGCCAATGGGTCATCCCCAAAGCAAGCTAATGCCCTTTATGCCCTGACATACCCACAAACCAAAGAGTTCGTAGGCTCTAGGAATGACATATGGAAATGATGGTTAAAAACATACCCACAAGAATTTACCAAAGAATAATAATGCGGCAACCAACATATAGACTAATCATAAAATTGACAATGAGGTGGAATATGGAAAAAAATTTGGAAGAGAAGAGAGAATGTAATGGAATCCCAAAATTAAGGTTGTGTATAGTCCCTTGTGTTGTATGTGGTTAAGGTGACTTAATAGAATTCATTTCAAATCTAGATCAGAACTAACCACATCCAGTGATCCTGCATCAACACACTTGACCAACCCAACCCCCTAAAGTAACAAGAATGCATCCACAGAGCCACCACCATTCCAACAAGAGAAAGATAAAGATGTAGGAAGCGAGAAAGGGCCTTAGTTAGAGGGAATCTTCAAGCATGGGTAACATGTCTTTCCAGTGCCATAACTAGTACTTGTGGGCCATGTTTCTTATTATGTCTACGGGGTGTGCTTTGAATTCTCACTAGTTTTTTTTTCGTGAGAACCACACCATGCAAAGATTTATTTGATTTAGTCAACTTCCTGATATTGGTCAATAGAGGAATGGTGGAAAACTTATGAAAAACATCCAAGTACCCAAGAGAGTAGCCAGCACAAATGTGTCAAGTCCCCTTGAGGTCACACCCTTTTCCATCCATTTGAATCTTTTCTTGGTTCAAAGAGTACTAAGCCACCAATTCATTAATAGGTTTTCTTAGAGAAAGGGATGGTACATTTCCAAAATAAGGAAGATCATAGAGTTGCACAAATGAATGGATGATGTGGACTCATTTCTTGTTTTATTAAAAGAAACCATATCTTAGTATCAACATTAAAAGTCAAAGGTAAAAGCCAAAAATTAGTAATCAACATCATTATAGTACAATCCACCATCATGAGCACTTATTATGTGATGAGTAAGAATAAATCAAACAAATAAATAGTAAAAATGTTAACAATGGTGTAAAACAAAAATAAGTAAAGATGAAAAATGTGTAAAAAAAATACAAAAGAAATAGAGGGCTTAGAATAGTTAGCATTGGTGGCCATCTCCCCCACGACTGAGCTAGAAGGAGGCAATCCGAAATAAGGAGCAAGGTTGTCCACCAACAGAGGTAGTATTAGTACTAGCCATTTTAGGTTCATGGAAAGGTTTGGTTTGCTAAATGTTGACCAATAATTTCTTTTTCAGGCTTTCAGGTTTATAAATCATCGTGGCCCCTAAAGGAAAAGTTTCATGAATGATACAAGGTCCTTCCCATAACGTTCGAAATTTAGTTTGTTGTGGCACATGTATGGGATTCCAATAAAGAACCTTATCTCCTAATTGGTATTTGACTTTCCTAATCCTTAGGTCATGATGTTGTTTATTAAAGGCCTTATGCAGTTCATTAGATGATAGGGTGGCTGATCGATTTTCATCTAGCAAGTTAAGGTTCATCAATCGTTCTTTCTGTGCTAGACTGAGATCAAGGTTGAGGTCACATGCTGTAGATAGTGTACGGAGCTCAACTTGGATAGGAAGTCTTGGAAGTTTACTGTACACTAACTCATAGGGAGAGTAGCCTATAGGGAGTTTCCATGTGGAGCAATATGCCCAAAGAGCATCATTTAGTTTCGTGCTCCAATCTTGCCTATATTTGCTAATGCTCTATGTCAGTATTTTTGTGATCTCCCTATTGGTGACTTCGGCTTGACCATTCGCTTGAGGATGATATGGTGTAGTCAGTTTGTGCTCAACTCCTAAGCATTACATCAACTTCTGAAAAGTTGCACCTATAAAATGTGTACCATTATCAGAAATAAGTGCATGAGGTACACCAAACTTGTTTATGATTTATTGTTGAACAAATCATGCGATGGTAGATGATGTATAATTTGTAACAGTGGATGCATCTACCCACTTTTTAAAATATTCAACAGTAACAATAATGTAGGCTTTTCCATTGGACATTGGTGTAATAGGCCCCATAAAATCAATTCCCCATATGTCGAAGGGTTCTAAGGGTTGAATCCATTGTTGTGAACCCTCCATTCTAGCAGGCATTCCCCCATCATGTTGGTAGTACTCACAAGATTGGACGAAATGATGAGCGTCTCGAAACAATGTAGGTCAATAATATCCTACAAGCAAGATTTTAATGGTTGTTCATCTCCCAGCATAATGACCTCCACAAGGGCCCTCATGAGCATCTTGGAGAACTCGTAATTGATCTACATCAGGAACACACCATTGGACCAAGCCATTGGAACATACCTTATAAAGTTGTCCATTGATTTTCATGAAATATTTGGCTCAGTGAAGAAATTGTTGTTTCTTTTTAAAGTCTAACCCGTATGGTGTTTCTTGTGTAAGCAGATAAATGAGAATGCTACTATACTAATTTGTATCGATGGGTAAGTGATTGTTTATCACACCTGTAAAGAGGAGTTCATCGGGGAAATGGTCAGAAATTGGATATACATCCTCTTTTTTGTTCATCGCAACCAAGATAAATGATCAGCAACAACATTCTCGGTGCCTTTACAATCAATCATCATAAGATCGAACTCTTGTAAGATCATGAGCCATTGTATGATGCGAGGGCTCACCATTGGTTTATTCATTAGGAATCATATTGCACTATGATTCGTATGTACAAATATCTTATAGCCCAATACATAGTGCCTAAATTTTTCTAGTGAAAACACCACATCCATTAATTCTTTTTCTATTGTGGTGTAATTGAGTTATGAGCTGGCAATACTTTGACTTGCATAGTGAATGTAATAAGGACATTTCTAATCATCTAACTATGTAAGTACAACTCCTAGAGCAAAGTTGGACACATCAGTCATTATGCGGAATGGTCTGGACTAGTCAGAAGCTTGTAGAATGGGTGTTTCTATGAGCTTCTGTTTTAAGGTTTGGAAGGCTAACTCACATTCCCTGGTCCATCCAAAAGGTACGTCCTTCATTAGTTCTACCAAAGGTTTTGCAATCCTTGAAAAGTTCTCAATGAAGCATCTATAATAGCCAGTATGTCTAAGGAATGATTGAATATCTTTTACAGTTTTAGGTTGATGAGTGATTCCTTCAATGACTTTAATATTTTTAGGATCTACCTCTATCCCTATTTGTAAAATATTATGCCCTAATACAATGCCTTCTTAGACCATTAAATGGCTTTTTTTGCCAATTGAGCCTTAAGTTGGTTTCAACACATCGTTTTAGTACTTGCTCTAATCAATCCAATGCTTACTCAAAGTCTAATCCATAGGTGGAGAAATCATCCATGAAAACCTCCATAACATTCCCTATTTACTACTGAAAGATACTTAGAACCAAACGTTGAAACATTGCTAGGGCATTGCACAAGCCAAACAGCATCTGCCTATATGCAAAAGTCTCCCAAGGACTTGTGAACTTGGTCTTAGCTTGGTCTTCTAGTGCTATTTGAATTTGATTGTATCCACTATAACCATCTAGAAAACTATAGTAGCAATGCCCTGCAATGGTGTCTAAGACTTGCTCGACGAATGGCAATGGGAAGTGGTCTTTGAATGTTGCCATATTCAGTAGCCTAAAGTCTATACACACCCTCCATTTACCTCCCTTTTTAGGCACAATGACTAAGGGACTAACCCATTCACTATCAGTAATGGGGTAGATGAACCCAGCTTTTAGAAGCTGCTCAATTTCTTGTTTAACCACTTGCTTAAGCTTTGGGTTTAGTCACCTCTACGGTTGTCATCGAGGCTTCATGGAGGGGTTAGTGTAAATTCTATGTTGGCATATCCTAGGATCTATTTCTGTTAATTTGGGATATGACCAAGCATAGGCTTTCAACCATTTTTTTATCACTTTCAACAATCTTTCTTTTTGTTGAGGAGTGAGCTTAGTGTTAATGATTACCAATGTTCCATTCTTGAGAAATGTATACTCCATACTAGTGGGGCAATGGTTTTAACTCAATGGGCTCTTGCTTGAACTCATCAGGGATTTCCAACTTCCCCCAATTGATATTTTCGATGTTAGGAATTGGAAGTTGGTGATGGACTTACTCTAATGTGTCTATGCTATCGATGTAGGCGCAAGTCAAGCTCTTAGTTGGTTCCATGCATATAGTTGAGTTGCTCTCTTGGTTAGCTATTAGCCATTAGGTGCCTTCTTGTCTTATGGCTACTACATACAAGCATCTTTGTATGTTAGTTATTTGTGCACACTAGTTGCATGCAGGCAATGTCAAATGTTGTACAAACTAGGCCTTCTGCACACAGTTGCATCCTATGTCACTGTATGCGACGCATGGAACTTTCTTCTTCTTGATCATTCCAAATGTATTTTCCTTTGATATTTCTAGGGAAAGATCACGTATTCCTAAGCATGCATCAACTATGCTTAGCCATGCTCTTCCCATAATGATTGGGAAGTCCCGCTTGCAGTTGTTGACTTGAATCATTAGGAAATCGGCTAGATACAACCACCCACAAATAATGGTGACAATGTCCTCCACTAGTCCTAATGGGACAGTGATGGACTGGTCGGCCAGCTCTAAACAAATGTTACTCTTTTTTAGTGAAGCTAGGTTCTAGGCTTTGTACATTTCTTGAGAGATTAAGTTGACACCAGAACCTAAATCTAAAAGAGCTTTGCACGGCTCATTCCCAATGATTTGTAAATATATAAGAGGACTCCAAGGATCAAAGAATTTCCTAGGAAGACAACTAGCTTTAATCTAGTCAATAATGGCATGAGTCAACATGACCATGTGCGTTAAGTGTGGTCTTTGGTTTGAAGGAAGCTTCAAAGATTTGAATGATGGAAAGGTATTTGGAGGATTAGCTGCTTGTGGTTGTAAGGAATTAGTTGGATTGTTAGTTCTAAAGAAAGGTCTCTTCTTTGTGTAGTTGTTTGAATCATCAGTAGGTTAAAGGTTGATAGCCCTTGTAGCATTACATTGCTACGACTGGGTAGGGAGCTCACCTTGCATAGCTAGAGTAGGTGGTAATGGAGCTAAGAGTGGAAGAGGTGTGGTCGGATGAGAAGGATAGTACGTTTGTGAAACATCTCTCCTAGGAGAAGGAGTTCTATAGTACTCATGGACTTGGTAGTGAGGTTGAGGAGTGACATGACTAGTAGAGTCATGTGGAGAGATTGGCTACTACACGTAGTACCCATATGGGTCAGGTTAACGGTAAGGGTACTATTGACGTGGTGGTGGCATTCCCCATGATTGTGGGTGTTGCCACTATTGATACTATTCATTTATTTGTGGTGGAGTTCCACTTGGATAATATGTCAAAGGTTGATGGAACTGCCTTGGGTTACCTTAAGCATAAGGTAACCTTCGAGGTATTTGCCATCTATTTAATCAGGGGTTTAGTGCATACACCCTAAACTCTTGCAAATGTGATATTATTTGGCAACATCCTTTAGGGTGATCATATTAGCATATCTCACATCTACCATCATTGTCTATATCCAAATCCATAACCTCTTCAATGATGGCAACTTTGCCCTTAGCTTTGTTATGTGCACATTCATTTTCTTTCTTTTTTCTCCTTTCTCGATCACTACCTTACTCTCTAGACTCCTCTACTATTTTGAGAACGATTTGAAATTTATTATCTAGGGAGTCCCACATTTGATCTACCTTTGCCAATATATTCGATGCAAAATTTTGAATGGGTAAAGTCTTCCCATTCACCATCTCTTCAAGTGGTGATTCTTCTTCATCCTCACAAAATCTAACTTCCTTCTTTCAGAGGCAAGGGTCTCTGTTGTATTCCTTTACACTTTCTCTTTTTCTTAACTCATCTTACTCCTTGGCAACTTGCTCCAACAATCTTTGTATTTGATGGGCTCTGAGCTCAAATAGCCTTCCTTGGGCATAAGTCCCAAGGGTTCTTCGTGTTTCATACCTAAGCCCATCTACGAGATGGCATAGTTGTTCCCTCTGCAAGTAACCATGGCTAGGGCAATGATGTAATAATGCATAATATCAACCCATTATAGCATCCAAGGGTTCGTTTCCTCCTTGTTTCCATTCTTGGATTTGCTTCCGTAGGTTGGACACTCGGGAGTACGTTTGATACTCATTGTTGAATAGCTCTAACATGGTACTCCATCGACAAATGGATTCTAGTTCTAAGGACTAATACCAGCTTTCTACTTCTTTGATCAATGTCTATGGAAACAACTTTAGTTTTTGCCACTCGTTTTCTATATTTTGCAAGGCACATGCATCATAGAACGCTTGTAGATGATTTAGAGGATCAACGTTGTATCCCCCTTCAAATCGTGGGATATTGTTCATGCCTAATCTTTTGATCCTACTATCCTTTTGGTTCCTTGTTGGGATCCTAACAACCTTGATTATATCTAGCATACTTTGGGTAGTGAGTAGGGGTTCATCGTGATCGTATTCTCTATGGCATCTATGATGCCTATGTTGTTCCCTACTCTCCCTCCTTTCATGATGTGTTTCTCTAGAATGTCCTCATTCCCTTTTTCGACTATTTCATCTATGATCTCTGTTTCACTTACCATTGTCCTCATGATCTTTCTCTTTGCGACTGTGTCCAAATCCTGAAGAAGAGGAGAAAGGAGATGATGAAGGTGAAGAGGAAGGAGGGTTGTCACCATGACAGTGCCTGCCACCCTCTCTTTAGTGGTCACGGCCTCGGTCGCAATTACGATCAGAATGTCCATCTTTATCATGCGTTTGTGTTCCTTTTTTGGACCCTTTGTGTTCATTGGTATTAGAACCTGGGTTATGGATGGTTGAGTGAAGGTTCTAATATACAACCCCTTGACCAAAGTCAACGGGAGAACATCATTTTGTGGAAAACCTCCTAAGGTAGGTTCACCACCCTCATTTTCACTTAGGACATACAAAACGTCCTGAGACCACTTCCCCTTCATGGATTTATAATGTCTCTCCTATTGCAGGTCCCTTTGACATTGTGCCTCTGTAGGTTGATAATCCCTTGAATCTTGTTCATGCACAACGTATTCTGATTGTAGGTGTTGCATACCAATTCATGTGAGAGCACAAAGAAGCATGCTTGGGATTGAGTGATTGGGTGGTAACACTATCTTACCCTCTAAATCACACCATTGCAACTGTTCATCCTAGTGGAGGATAAAGGTAAAGTCTGGTACATACTCATTGGGATGAGCGTATACCAAGCAAAATTGTTGGGGCACTAGCGGATCATCATGTGTACTACGCCTCTGACTATTCATTGTGTCAGACCTAGGCGATGAAGCACTTTCATAGGAAGAAGGAGACATGATTAATTGTTCAGTGTGCAATGTATTATTATATGATTATTTTTTTTCATAACTAACCCTAAGGATTCATTCCAACGATGGGAAGATTCCTAAGTTCTAATTAGTGCACAAACAACAAAGTCCTTGGCAACGGCGCCAATGATGAGCAGCAAGGTACCCCTATGCTCAATCATATGAATACAAGTGTTACACACAATCCGATTGAACTCCAAGGACTAAATGCTTATGCGCCTTCACAAAATAAGGATGGGTTAGGTGATCATTGTCTTCCCAAGCTTACTCGTATGGCACGATTGTATGGTTAAGTAAACTTGAGGTATATGATTTTTATGCATTTTATGTTTATGTCCTGGTGTTAAAAGGGAGAAGTGAAATAATTAAGTAACTAATTTAATTTAACTAATCCGCTAGGTTCTAACTAGTCCTAACACTAGCATCCATTCCCACTCTACATATACATCCTAAACCAATGTAACACTCCTGGGATTACCAAATGCTAGTCATTACTAGGTTACCAAGTGTTCCACGTATGCTCAAAGTGGTCGTACTAAGTGTGCTTTCTTGTGAAAATTAAAGAATCAATAAAAGCAACATCAATTCACTAACGAAAGCATTAAATAATTGTAAATAACATTAAATGCAATAAATAAGCTATTTTGAATGCTACAAGGTTTATCACGAAGTTCGTCTTTATTTCTAGACATAAGGTGTGCTCAGGTACACAATGCTCGAATAAAGATCCATTCACTTTATGACTCCTACTGCGGACACTCAAAAATAATTCTAACTCTAGAAAGGGAAAACTGCACGAGTTCAGGTAAGGGACTAAGAAAACTAATGCCAAAACCAAGTGCACCTGCCTCTTATTTATAGGCAACGAGACATATTCTGATATCGGATGTCCAATATTGCTTGGTAGGCTCTGATATCATGGACCCAATATTGCGAATCCAATATCGTGGTCCCGATATCGCGATTCATCAAAGGTGAATGATGGGATCCTAAACTAGTGCTACTCCTAGAGACGATGGGGATAATCTTGACTTAAGCTAATAGGCAATAAGAAGAAAAATCCAAACTAGCCTAAGTGAGTTGAGCATCTGTCCTTAATCATCCGTACGCATCTTGGACCTCGTGTACTACTTCTGGGATCACCAAGCACACGTTACTTGCATACTACTAGATACGCTACTCAGTTACCAAGTAGTTACACTTAAATGTTTGTGATTAACTCGTACTCATTCCGCATTAATCAATAAGAAGTGTAAATGACAATAAAGGAAATATTAACTAAAAAGACAAGAATAAATAATCAACAATTAAAGTAATTAAAAGCTAAGTGAATGCTGCAATGATGGAGCAATCTCGATCTTTATTGTTGATCATGTGCATGTCCAAGTACGTCACACTCAAACAAAGGTTCCATACAATTACAATCATCACACTACAGGCATGCACTTGGAAAGGAACTGAAAACTAACTAAAAAATGACAAAATGACTTTACTCTAAGACTTACCAAAGACCTCCCTTCCTGTGCACCTGAATGCTATATTTATAGGCCTACACAAGAATCATGATATCGTGTATTCAATATCGTTATTCAAGCTATGATATCGTGTAGCCGATATCAAGGATTCAATATCGGGGCCTGGCAACCATGATTCATCAATAACTGTCACGATTTATCTGATGTATTGACAATTTTGATTATGAATTGTCAAATATTTAATTATCTATTAACTTTAATTGTATTATAAAGAGTCATGTCTTTGTAGTTACAGTTATGTTGCTTTACTAATACTATGGTATGTTAATTATCAAGGTATTCCAACTCTTGCATTAACAAACACACCATTCACATCCTTGGAAGACTACATTAGGATTTTGATCCTTATTTTATTTAACTATGCTCACCAATAGTAAGATCTTAATCACAATTGATACTTTTTATTTCATTTTTAACATTACTGAAAAAAGGACAAACCTCAACACTATGGCCTTCATGATAATAATATCTGCAACATCCTTGCAAATTATAATATGTAAATTTATAGAAAAAAACATTCATTATATATCTTACATTTTAATTATGTCTTTCTCTATTATAAGTTAATCTCTACAAAATAATATATGTCTTGCATATGATCTAATAATGTTCTTGACTTTATTTTGAATATTGTGCAAAATTACCAATAATTTTACTTTTAACACTTTGAAAAATAAGTGGAAGCTTTTCTAATTCAATCTAATAAAGAATTTTAAAATAATCAAAAGAATTAGAATCAAAATTCCCTTTCCATTTTCAAGTAATAAAAGTATTATGATGATTAGTACAAATTTTAAGATTCAAAGCTTTCTTAACCATATTAAAGTTTGCAAGATCAAGAAGCAAAAAAATGAGAAAAATAAAATGTATGCAAAACCCTAATTCCATACTATTAAAGGATAGAATGAATCACTAGTGTAAAACCCTTATTCTAGTAAAGAAAATTGATAATATGTAGAAAGATATATTAAGAACTAATATCTTTTGATAGAGATTCAAATAAATCATCAAGTAAACAATATTTCACATTCTCTATAATCTCAAAGACATTAGTATTCTCCATCTTTAGATCATCCTTGTCAAAAATTTCTCTCCCAAAATTTTTCCATTAAAAGCCTTTCAAAAACCCAACCTCACAACAAGAAGTTTCTTTGTCAAAAAAAGGCTCATTATATGACATGATTTTAAATATGATATAGTTATGTTTAATAATCCTTTTACATAAACAAGCCATGGCTTGTTCAAATATTACTCTCTTTGATTTTTCTCTAGTAAATCTAATTTCTCTAAAATTTCCTTACGAGGAATTCTAAAATTTGTGCTTCTTCTATTAATGCAAAGTCTTTTGTTGATTCTTAGAATGCATATTTATAGGTTGAAAAGTAAAACTTTGTAACTTCTTTTAGTAATGTTGATGCAACTAAGACACCTAATTTTGTTCTCCTTGGTAATACATATAAGACACTGGTTGTTGATCTTACATCACAATATGTGTCATTCATATTTTAGGTTATATGTCTCATAATCAAAGTTACATTTCATAATTAAATGATACGATACAAAAGCATGACATTCAACCCATTCATGTCATATATTATTCTCCTTTTTTTTCCTACTTGGTGAGCTAGACAATATTTTGATGGTGCAACATGTCCTAGATATAGGATCACTTATACATTAGCATGTACTATTAATCATTAATAAGTGGACTTCAGATTTTGATCTTCAATCTAAATAACATTTTAAAGTTCCATGTTTTTTCAAACAATTTAATCTTTCATTGATTTTTTAAAAAGCTAAGTAGAAAAATTTTAGTCTTCTCAGTTCCATTAAGCATATGGAATCTAGTTCCATAGCATTTGGTCTTCACAAACAATTTTTTTGTTGAAATCAATCTTTTTAACTATAAAATGGAATAAGTATTACAAGCAAGTGGGAAGAACTATATTCAACCAATTGCATTATATAATGTTCCTAATTCTTGTAACTTTTGTCATCATGAAGGATATTTGTTTAATATTTGTCCTTTCTAACTGAAGAAAAAAGATGTTGAGAAAAAAAGAAAACACATCGAAGTTACCGATAGACTTGCTATCTTAAAGGATAACAATTAGACCTGCTATCTTAAAGGATACGAATGTTGGGCCATACAAAAGAGGCATGAACAACAAATTAGTGTGATAGAAATGTGAATGCTTCAACAAATAAGTGTGACAGAAAGACTTGTAGTGGCTTCTATTTCCAATAAGCTACAAGAATGGTGGCTTAGATGGCTTAGACATCTACAAAGAAGATCAAACAACAAGCCTATATAAACAAAGGTTGTTACATTGCTATTTTAGAAAAGTCACCAAAAGGAAGAGCAAAAAAGACATGGAAAAAAGATTTGAAGAAACTATAAATAAACAAAGATCTAGCTCCTCATAGAGGCAAATGACAAAACGACAAGGCTAGGAGGATGATGATAATGATTGAAGTTGACAATAGAAAAAATTAGTTTGCAAATATGAAGAATCAAATAAATGTCAATGATAAGAATGGAAACCAAAGAAGACAAAAGCTTTTGTAAATATTTTTATATGTACTACAAGAAGTATGTAAACATTAGTTTGAATAGATAACTTGTTAGGTTTTTTTTTTTTTTTTTTTTTTGGGAAATCTAGTATTTTTATAAATATTAGTATATCACCACAATTTTCTAATACTATCTTGAATCATTTTGCTATTTTAAGACTAAGCATGGATGTTGAGAGTGATGTAAATATTGTTAGGATTGAGACCATCCTTCCTACCAACAATTAATTTTCTTATTTTGTTTTTTCAAAGCATCAATTGTAAAGTTGTATAAGTAGGCATCCCTAAAATTGGGAAGTTTTTTCCTTCCATGTTGTTTTTGATGTTTTATCTTCATTGCTAAACACGTGATGTACTCTAAATTTAGCTTATTCTTAATATTTTCTTGGTGTCCGAGGAACCATGGATTGCATAAATAAACAACATCCATAGTAAAAATGCTCAAGACATTCTTTAAACTTTGGTGTTAATTTGATGCACTTTGAATTTTTTTTTAAAACATTATTTCTTTTCTTTTGTCAAAAGCCCAACATGCTCCAACCAGCCATGTGCATACCTAACATGAAGTTTGGAGTCCTAAGCGATACTTTCCCCGTTCCAGTTGGTCTTTACAGAGAAGGAAAATTTGGCAACAGCCCCGTTCTATGACGCGGTCAGGAAGTTTCCTCAACGAGTTTCTAATAAAAATGAAATTAAAATGCGTCATATTTTGAATTAGTAAATTAACGCGAACGCGTTTTCACGTTTGCTTTGCGTTCCAATTCCGAACATCAGGGGCGGTGCACGTAAACGAAGGTCTGCAATTACAGAAAACAGTTCGCCAAAGTTCAAGTTTCCTCGCAACAAGAAGAAGAAGAATACGAATGAGAAAGAAGACTTGTAGAACGGAAAAATCCGATCGCATTGCCTGCTAAGATTTTGCTCGGAAAATCGAGGATCGAGGAAAGGAGAGTTTTCTGAAACCTGCGGCAAATTTGCTGAAGCCAAGTGGAATACGAGAGCGAAATTGTGAGGAGCAAGAGAGAATTCTTCGAAAAGGGGATCTGAAGAGTAGGAGTTTTCAATTTTGTTTCTGTCGAAGAAAAAAGAGTTGAGGATTTGTTCGATCTGTGTGTAATGGAATACGATTATAGAAAGGGATCAGGTGCGAGGCCTTATGAGAGAGTGCCAGTTTATGGCAGGGCTCCTACGACGTATGATCGTAGCGGAGGGTCATATGGACAGGTTCCTCAGCCTTCCTTTTACCCTACCGTTGGTCAGCCCTCCTCTGGTCCTCCCCCCGTCCCCAGGGCCACCGTTTCTTCCTCAACATGTACGTTTTTTCGCTTTTTGTTGCAAATTTTCTTTTTCCTGCAAGTGATACTCGAATCATGCTGTCAATTTCACTTTTTTCAACATGTTTTTATGTTTGAAGCTAAGCTTCTTTTACAACGGTGTTTGCAATTCGATTGTTAAAGATCGTATTCTCTTGAAACGATGTTTGCAATTCGATGGTTGAAGTTAATCTTCTCTGCAAACGGTTTTTGCAGAATTGTTATCGTTA
The DNA here is from genome assembly GCA_015680685.1 of Gnetum montanum. NCBI lineage: Eukaryota > Viridiplantae > Streptophyta > Gnetopsida > Gnetales > Gnetaceae > Gnetum > Gnetum montanum. Next base: position 127,104 of record MNCI01017249.1, on the reverse strand, counting down.
AATCATGGTTCTTTTCCTGTTCAATCTAGTTCTTCCAATTTGGCTGTTGAATTCGTTTGCTTTATTAACGTCTCTGCAGTATTGTGGTTCTCTGAAAATTTCATGTTTGCAATCAAATCAATGATTCTTTCGATGTAAACCATGTGCTTTAACTGATTATTTTGATCATTTCTTTGAAAGAGCTATATGGAGCCTTATTCAATTTCTGGTTTATAAAACTGCTTTTTCAGTTGCTCATTGACTCTTGTTTTATCCAAAACCATGGTTGATGTCTAATTATTGTATTCGGAAAGATGTTTTGTGTAAGTGTTTATCTTGGAGATTATGAACGGTTGGAAATCTGTCTTTGCTTTGAAATTAAAAGAAAAATAAACATTTCTCTAGTTATTTTTCCCTTCCGAAGCCTGTTTTTTTTTGGGGGTTGATATTCTATAATGCTCCTAGTGCTGAATTTTGAAAGGCTGTGGGTGTTTATTTGCAGCGGGAGGAGGGATTAGGGTGACCATCAAACCAGAATATCGCATAACACATCCGGTGAGTTTGTGAACGAAAAAATTATTAATTTTCTCATGCAAAATGCTCTCGAGAATTATATTATGATTTTTCTCAGTATTGGAGATTCACAGATGTTTAAGCTTATTCAAGCTGTTTCCCCTTCATAACGATATCCAATATTGATGCCCTTTAAAAATTGATGGCAATATGAGAAACGTGGCTTCTGACTATGCTATTGACAAATTGATTATGACTGTAGTTCATCTTTTTTCAGTCGATATGCATTATTCTCATTATAAAGAAAATGTTCTTAACGATTAATAGATGATGATCTAGAAAACTTTCATTGGGATACTTGTACTGAATCTTTTTTAGCCTATTGGGCTTCTGTTTGGGTCTTCTTTGTCATGTAAAAAGGATTAGAGCACATGTAGGAGCATTTATTGTTAGATTTTGATAAAATTTTTCTAGTTCAGAAATTCTACTTAGTTATCTATTTTATGGATTTTGTGCTTGACTGCTTGTATTTTCATACTTAGGACATCGTGAATTTTATGATCTACATTATTAAAGATCACTTAGTCCAGATTTCATTTCTTTAATCTTCATTAGACTTGTGGATTGGCGTTCTTGACATGGATTTGTATGTTGGACAGCCACAACTTTCACCTCAAGTTGGAGACATTCCTCGAAGCACCTTTCAGTTCGACTTTGACTTTGAAAGAAAATTTTTAGCAGATCTTGAGAGGAATAATCACAACTGGAGCAGACTCTTATCTGAGGTTTCGTTGGCTAAAAATAACGATTCAAGTTCATCGGTAAATATGACATGCACCTGCATTGCTATTACATTCGTTGTTAATTTTTAAATTGTTTCTTTGAATAAATATGGTTCCTTGTTTCTTTTGAATTTTGGGGTTAGACACGGGTATATAATACTTTAGTCATAAAATTATCTGGAAGATAAATGCAACAATTTCCTTGTTCTAGGAATTGAAAGTACCTGTAGTGGATAGCCTACCAGTAATTCCTAGTTGCCATGTAATACATTTTAATGCATGAATAGCACATATGCAGTATGTCATAAATTTTAATGTATTTATTTATTTTTTGTTTGCAGCTTCCTTCCGCCTTTTAGAAGTTTAAAGAGAAAATAGAAGCTTCCTATGTCTATGTTTTCTATTTCAAATGAATATATTTTTACAATGTACTACAACCCTTTTTTTCATTTTTGTCATTTTTAACCAGAGTTACAGATGCCCTGATCCGAAGAATCATGAATTCTCGACCAATCCCTTAAGTTACTGACATATAGAATAGGGTCAACCACCCAGGGTCTTGAAATAAGTGGGATTAAACCTTTAAATCAAGGTTGGGAATGGCTTGGTAGCAAAGGTTGATTATTTTTTATCCATTATTATTTTTAGAATTACATGAGCAGGGCATTGTAATGGATCGTCTATCATGTTCCCTGGATGATGTATAAGAGATTCTTGGATGTTTCGGAATCTAAATTTTATGTTTGCACACTATTAGGAAAGCACAAAATGAGAATCAAATCCTTGGGATTATTCTACATGTTAGTCTATCATAATTCCTAATAATCTAGGTGAAGCACACATTTAATATCTCAAAGGCCAAAGAAAGAGCCAAAATACAATTAGTCTTACTGAGGCAGAATTACACTTAAAACCCTACTTGGCAGCAACAATAGTTTGATATTGGTAACATGCAAACCAATATCAGTGTTGTCTGAACTGTAAAAAGGTCTGAGTCATCCAAACAGCGAACAGTTGTTGAACTAGCACCTTGAAAATCTTAACGATAGCCTATATGAGATACACGCCCATGATATACAGCCGAGGAATTATGGTACAAGTGAAGCTTAAACCTGTACCTGGTTAGTTGGTGACTGAATTTATCAGTTAATCTAAAACATTGAAATATTATTTTATTATGCATAACGGGAAAAATGAGATGTTTAACATAAATATTATTTTTTCCATGCCTTTAAATGTCGGATCGATACTATCAAGATTTGCTTTGAAGAATGGGAATATCTGACACTTGTATTCTGTTTTGCCAGGTCTCTGCAGAAGATCAGCTGATTAACAAGTATGTGTCCATGGGGCTAAATAGAGAGGCTGTATCTTTGGCTTTAGCAAACTTTGGCGATAACCCAACGAAGGTACAGTGTCTCTTCTATCCCAAGCATGTTTATAAAAATTGATATATGTTTAATGGTTGTTTATTTATTTATTTTTCTATAAAAATTATTAATAGTTTCTTTGATATGCATCCTTATATTTTAGAGGTCGCTGGTCGGGTCCCAACAGTTTATACTGATATATACAGGAATTATACTTTAAAATGGCCGAGTTGGCTCTTGTCTAATAGGATCTAATGTTTGTAATTTTTTTGGTTGAATTAGTTCAGGTTTATTATTAATGTGTTTTCAGTTTTTCTGTTCCCCTTTTTTCGGGAATTATACAAATGGAATGGCTGGAACTAAATTCTGTTAAAAGATATCTAAGGTGTTGGGGTCTACACATGGTTGCAATAAAATGTCCACTTTCAGTTTAAATCTTGTTTTAAATTATATATGAATAGTAGTGTCAGAGATGGGAATATAATGACGTGAAATGATGTGTGTCAAGTGCTTTAGGGCCGTTGTAGGGCTATTATTTACAAAATTTCGCAAACAATTCTAATACGTTAGCGTGTGACCTTGAACTCCATGTGAAGCTGTTTTTGAGTTGAATTTAGAAAAATTTTCACAGGTACATTCTCGTAAGTACCTTCTAATTTTATAAAAAAGTGTGTTGTATTTTAACAGGAGATTTGTTTTGCAGATACGAGACTTTGCAGCATCCTATAATTTATTGCGTGAAATGGGTTTTCCATCTCATGCCATTGCAGGGGTTTTGGCAATGTATGATAATGACACAGACAAAGCCTTGGCACATTTCCTTAATAATTCATCATGATGGCCAGGATAGCCTATTTCAGATTTGTGTTCACAGTCGATGTTATATAAGTGCTACAAGACTACTTAGGCCGCAGATTTTCGGATGCAGTTCATTGTAATTATCGTTAGCCTATTTCAGATTTGTAATAAAGTTAGTGTTACGGTCTCTTCCTTGTTACCGATCAGAGAAGTGATAGCCAAATTACAGTTCTGGTTGGAAGAGACTCTTCGTAAACAGTTTCTCGAAATTAACTGATACGGTGGATGCATTTATAGGAGCATTTGTAATTCAATTATTTTGTAGCACATTGACTGTAGATCTCTTGTTAATTAGTATATCAAAGAAAAATGATTTTTTAAGTGTTTAAGCTAGTCATCGGTGGAACGTGTATGATTAAGAGGGAAATCAATGTCGGTACAAAGGAAAGAAATTAATTGAATGTTATCCCGCATCCCTGAAGAATTCCGAGGAATTCAGAGACCATAATATATCTTTATCATAGTTTGACATCGCGTTCACAAACCAACGATTACCATTTAAGCTACAGTGCTATAATTGATTGGTTATATGGTTAATAATATGAACGAATTAGTTTGTTTGTTTACATTTTAAAAACTTTGAAAAGAATTACAATATAAACGATATTTGTATATGTACCTGAAGTCTCCTGGAAGGATCACAAGTGCTATGAACCAATCTCGGATTTGCAGTGGTAAATCATGCATTAGAGCTTGCATAATATTATTCAGTAGCAAAATCTCTAATTGTACGAGGATTAAAAATTACGCTTGTTGCTTCAATTATATACCAATTTTATCATTTACCTAAACATTGAATGCTACTTTAATTTTTAAATGCTCCTAGCTAGCTTAATTTGGGAATAAAATGGTTGGTACATTTGTTCATAGCATTTTTGAAAGTGTTATTAGATTTGTAGCCAATTTCAACATGGCTTGTTATGCATCATGGATTACTTGTTGAGAAGAATCTTGTTTATTTAGGTGTTTTTTGTTTTCATTGTTGATGAAATACCTTTTAAGTTGAGGACTAAGATATTAGCATACATTGTTGTAGATATCATATAGTGGACTATGGTCATGCCTAGCTCATTGTTACATCAAAAATAATTTTTTGGTTAACATTTAGTAAAATTCTTGCAATTTGTTTCCATAAAGTTATAGTTGTTAAGATGAATTATAGTTATATGACATCTTTATTTGAGTGGAATGTTCTTGGACTCATGAACGAGAATAAAAATTGAAATTGTTCATCATTGTAGCATATCACATAGAATAGATTTACTTTTCTATGTTGTTTACTTTTACCATGGCATTTACATTTCCTAAGCCATTTAATATTCCAATGTTCATTAGTAAGAGTGGAATGAGTATGATTAGTTTCGAGTGTAAAGTGTAATTGGTTGGTAACCCAGTAGTGACTTTGCTTGATTTGCTCAATACTAAAGTTACTTGGTAATCCCAGTAACAATCACATTAGCCTAGAACATGTACGAAAAACTAGAAATAGATACTTATTGCCATAAGCTAGAATGTCTTTACATTTTCATTGTTCTTAGAGATAGAATTTATGTTTGCTTTGTTCACCCTTAGCACATTTAAGAGCCAAAACATCATTTTATCATACGCTTCACTAAGAGTTAAACCATATATTTTGCACTTCATTAACTCTAAGTAGGAAGACAATGATCATGAACTTACTATCAACTCAGTAATTTACTTACATTGTCCACTAACAAAGTATGATCTAGTCTTGCATTAACACATGTAACTTATATGGTTGAGTGTTTGAATTTTCTACTACTCATCATTGGCACTATTGCCAGGGATGTATCAGTGTTTGCTAGTTAGTTGATTTTACACAATTTGTTGTATTAAGTATCAGGAAGTCTATCTTTCATACCTAGAATAATTTTTCAAACTACACACATTTAAACATCAACCAAATTAAAATGGCTTCCATATCCAAATTGAAATATCCACCTACTATTGTTCTTAACGAAAGTAATGATAAAGATTATAATGACAAGGATTGGAGTGCACCAATGCAAACAAGGATCTCATATGCTTATATTTGATCTTTATTATCCTGATTTCACATTCATTTTCCATCAAGATGAATAATTCAAATGGAGAGACTTACAAGGTGATGAAGTGTTCAGTTGATACTATAAAAGATGTTCGGTCATTCCTTGGCCACACTGGTCATTACTACAAGAAGGGTACTAAGTTACCAAAAACATGACCAGGTCATATCAACCAAAAAAGGCTTAAGCAAAAAGGGATGCTATTATGGTAGCAAGATATGAGCAAGAAAAAAGAAAGAAACCACCACAAATGATCATCCTTAATGAAAAAGAAGATGAGTCATATAAAATTGAAAAGTCTCACTGTCATAAATCCAGTTCTCAAACACCAAAAATAAGCATCAAAGATTCTTAAAGACAAAGTTACATTCAACTCTTGTAGAAATTCCAAGGGGAGATGAGGTAGACTTCAAAATTAGGGGAAATTTGAGGCTTAAAACCTTTGATAGATCTAGAAGAGACGAATCAAGAAACCATAGAAAGAGAATTAGCTAGCACTATTCTCTAACTCCCCCATCCTCTTCATCACACTCATCAACAAACTTTGACAAGATAGAATGAAGAACAAGGGGATCATGACAAAGAATGGAGAAGGGATTATGAGAGACATGCCAAAAGAAGAAGACATTCTGAGGAGGTGGATGATAATGAAGAAGATAGAGAAAGAGAAATGAGTCATGAGAGAAGAGGACATTATAAGCATTGAAGGGATCATCACTACAATAGAGCATATGAACTTGGCAACCATAAAGAACCCCTATTGGTCACTTTAAGTATGATTAATATTAAGAAAGCAATATACATACCTACCAAACATCTAAGGGTTAGACATGAATAACATTTCAAAGTTTGAAGGAGGCTATAATGCATATCCACAGCATCACCTTTAAGCCTTCCATGATGCTTACATCCTACAAAACATTGAAAATGATTAGTAGAAATTAAAGTTGTTTTCCAGAACACTCATTAAGGAAGCAAAGAGCTAGTATAGATATTTAGAGTTGGAATCAATCCAAAGATGAAGTACCATGCTAGAACTCTTTAATGAAAAATATCAAACTTATTCCCTAGTGTCAAATTTAAGAAAACAAATCCAATGATGGAAACAAGAAACACATGAACCCCTTAATGCAACAATGGGAAAATACTATTCACTGTTACATAGATGCCTAGGCTAGAGTTTTCTCAAAGAAAATAACTACAACACATCATTGATGGATTGAGGAATAAAACAAGAGAGATCCTTGGAGTATATGCCCAAGGTAAACTATCAAAGATTACAAGTCATCAAATTCAAAGGTTACTTGATCAAGTAGTAAAAGAAGAAGGAGAGCTGCGCAAAAGGAAATCTGTCGAAAAGTACAATAGAGACCCCGCCATCAAAAAAAGAGATGTAAGGATATGTGAAACGCAAGAAGAAGAAACCTTAGAAGATGTGATCCAATGAACAACTCTACCTATTCAAAAATTGGTAAATGATATTATAACAAAGGTAGAGAAATATGGGACTCTGTGAATGAAAAATTTGCTACAACACTAAAGATAGTGAAAGAAAAAACCAACAAGGCTTTAACAAAAATAAGGAGAGGTAATGAATCGTGGTTTGCCAGGCCCCGATATCGGGTACATGATATCGAGTACAAGATATCGGGTACCCAATTTCTCAGCTTGGATACGATATCGTATACACAATATCGTGATTCTTGTGTTGGCCTATAAATATAACACTCAGGCACACGGGGAGGAGTCTTTTGTCAGTAAGTCTTTGGGTCAAGTCTTTTTGTCAGTTTTTAGTTAATTTTCAATTCCTTTTCCCATGTGCATGCCCACAGTGTGATGCTTGTAATTGTACGGAACCTTTGTTCAAGTGTGACATACTTGGACACGCACATAATCGACAATAAAGATCAAGATTACTCCATCATTACAGCATTCACTTAGCTTTTGTTTACTTTAATTGATAATTATTATTTATTACTTTCTTAGTTAATATTTCGTTATCGTCATTTACTATTCATGTTGTTAAAGCAGAATGAGTACGTCTTAATCACGAACATTTAAGTGTCACTACATGGAAACCAAGTAGCATATCAAGTAGTGCTCAAGTAATGTGCGCTTGGTAAGCCCAGACATAGTACACGAAGTCCAAGATGCATACGGATGATTAAGGATGGATGCTCATCACACTTAGGCTAGCTTAGATCTTATTTTGTATGGCTTATTAGCTTAATCAAGATTATTTCTCATTGTCTTTAGGAGTAGCATAGTGTTAGAAACCACATCTTACACATCACTTTGGACTAAACCATACGTGACAAAGCAAACACTAGTCTAGGTGGAAAGACAGCGAACTGTGATCAATGTATAACTATCTAGGTGCCCACAACTAGTCCTTCTGTGGAGTTCAACCGGATCGCGCATACATGCTCATATTCATATAGTTGAGCATAGGGGTACCTCGCCGCTCATCATTAGCACCGTTGTTAGGGATGGTGCTAGTTATCTAGATTAGTTATATCATACAAGATCATTGTAATAGGGTATTAACGATATATCTTTTAGACAAAGAAATTAAATTCAATTAAGTCACACATAGTTCACAACAATGTCTCTTTCACAAGACAATGATAACACAATATCTAGCAAGGCAATTCATTGGAGAAAAAATGAAGAAGTTTGGAGTACTCAATCTTATGCAGGAGTTTCATATGTTCAATGACATCCCAACGATACTCAAGGACTTTTGTCATCCAACTCAAACACCTTTAGTGAAGATGGGACATCCCCTAGAATGAGGGGGCCTATAAGGCCTAGGACCTTCTCAATGGGTAGCAAGAGTACATCAGGGAATGATTGTAAGACTTACAAAATTCATAACGAGTTTTTCAGTTCCCTCTGTTTCTCTGCTTTTTAAACGTTAGGTTGTGACATGGATGACTATTTCTTAAGGGGTTGATGTAGAAATAAAAATCAAACCCATGGACAAAATCAAGAACGCCAACATGAATAAAGACAACATCGTCCCAAGTCACAAATTCACAACCTACTTAGTGACGATGAACCCCTACTGGCCACTAAGATCCTAATGCATATAACAGAGGCTATTCAAATATCTCATAGGAATTGTAAGGAAAGTCGTCTACCTAGGCTTGATTTAAACAACTTTCCCAAGTTTTCAGGAGGCTATGATTTAGATTCACAACATCATTTACAAGCCTTCTACAATGCCTGTGCATGGAACAATATTGATAATGGATGGCAAAGACTTAAGCTCTTTCCTATGACACTCGTTGGCCAAGCAAAAGTATGGTACAGGTCTTTAAAGCTGAAATCAATTTGCCATTGGCTAACAATGGTAAACCTCTTCAATGAAAGATATCAAACCCATGCAAGAGTGTCAGCCTTGAGGAGACAAATCCAAGAGTGGAAACAAGGACAACATGAACCCTTGGACATGGCCTTAGAAAGATATTACTCTTTGTTAAACAAATTCCCAAACCATGGGTTCTCCAAGGAAAGGCTAATGTATCACATCATGGATGGGCTCCATAATGAAACAAGGAAGACCCTAGGGATGTATGCCCCAGATCAACTATATGAACAACGAACCCATCAATTCCAAGAGCTTATTAAGCGAGTAGCAAAAGAAGAAGGATAAATTGCCAAATGGGAGAATGTTGAAAAATCTCAACAGGACCAAACTCTTGAAGTAAGAAAGGTTCAAAATCATAAAGAGGAGAAATCAACTCACCTCGAGGAGGTGAAACCATTTCTACCTTTGCCAATACTAAAATCATTAAATGAAATTGAGGCAAAGGTCAACAAGATGACGGAGTGGGTACATGAAAAATGCAGAGAATATGTAGACATTATTAGAGGGAGACTGAGGCAAGATAACTTTGACGACCAAAAAAAAAAAGGATACCACACGTAGAAACATGACATAACACCATTCGACAAATGGAAAGAAGGGCTGAAGAAAATGAGGATAGAGGCTCAACGACAAAACATAAGTATCAATGCAATGTTTGTCTATACGATCATCCAAAAGACCAATTCCCAATCTTGTCACATATACATGAGCATTGGGGAAGAATGTTACATCCATATTTTGTACAGAAGTACATGGTTGGGTGCATCCTTGTCCCACAACTTTATGGGAAATTCCACAACTCATCATACTATCTATGGGCAAATTCTTACCAGCCTCAATACTGTGCTTAACCACAGTGGCAAGACCCCCAATCATAGGGGAGGCCATCGCCAAAGTGGCCACACCCTTCGTGTCACCCGAAACCAAGCACTTATTATGTTCAACACCTTATTTCTCCAACTAGATCAACAGCCTCTTCTTCACCTCATTGTTATCACTCCCTTAAGTATCATCAATCCATGTCCTCTCCTACGGGGTCACCACCTCATGTTCCTCACACTTCTCCTCACTCTCAATATTCTCATCCTTCACCTCCTTCTACATCACCACTAGTTGTACCAAAAGGTTTTGCACCACAGCACCAAGCCACAAACATTACTTGTGCTACTACTGTCAACAGTGGTGGGAATCCTCCACAACGTTGGAAGCATCCTTTTTTTAGGCATGATCGTAGAAAGAGATAACATGGTTCTGAAACCACTACATCCTCCAACTCAGCACAAGCCCAACACTGTGATGCACCTTCCTCTTCAAACTCAATGCCTCTTGTTACCTTATCTAAGCCACCAATCAATACTCTAACAACCATGCGACCCAATGAATATAACAATGTGGGGAGACATATTGATCCTTGCATATGGTCTTATGGTCACAGGTGCCATAGTGAGTTAGCCTCTTATCACATGGCCACATCTCATAATCTACCCCACTATGCCTACTATAATCAAATGTGTGAACCCCAATTTGGGTACATTCCTGCCACCACACCAAAAGACACCTAGTGGTTTGGATGACCAAACCTCAATAGTTCCAATATGCATGGATCCAGACTTTCCATTTATTAATTCTCGCCATGATCCAAGGTTCAGTCATGGGGGACATCCCCCATTCTAACAAGTGGAATTAGTAAATGTTTTTCTTTTTCTTTGGTTTTACAAATTTTTTGTTTTCTGATTTTTCATTTTCTAATTTTTCATCTTTCAATTTGCTATTTTATCTTTTTGTGGGTAATCTCATCTATGAATAAAACACTCATGTAACCAATTGATTGAGGTTTTGTTCTATGTTATTGAGTCACAAGGGACTAATTATTTGAACAGTGAGCCCACACCATCCACCCACCCATTCTATTAATAAGAGGTTCTACTCTAGGTACGATGATATTCTTGTTATCATTAAAACTTAAAGTAACTTTGTACTCATTATGCCCAAAGTGAAGAGTGACGAACTAAGAGGGAATGGAAAGGATGTGACATCAAGGGGACTTGTGGATTCTCTTTGGTAACATTTGTAGGTGCTATCATGAAGCTTGGTTGTACTAAGATCCTTGTAGATCTAACGAAAAATGGGAGTAAGAGTTGTGATAAAGGCACTCAATAAAGGAACTCAATGCTGTTTTGGGGGGTCCCACTGGAAATGCATGCACCCATGCTTGAAGGTTAGCAACTTCTCCAAATCACTTTTGGGAAAGACAAAGTGCAAAAAGTAGCTAGAAGAAGAAAAAGACATGAAAAAGAGAGAGAGAGAGAAAGAAAAGCAAGGGAAAAAATAAGAAATGAAGCGGAAAAGCAAAGACCAAGAAAAATGTGCTACAAAAAAATTTGAATCACTCCTCCCTTGCGCAAAACATCAAGTGATCGTACGCCTTGCTGTCATGATGCTCTTATGGTTGTCTATCATTGGGATGAAACAATGCGATGTCACTAATCAAAGGTATAGACTTAGTTTTGATCTTAGAGCAAAAGGCTAATGGCACTTTAATCACACACAACACTTGGGATTCATTATGTCCAATGTAAGTTACCTCACGTCCCAGTCTCTGCAATCCCTTCTTTAATTCATCTCATCTTATGGTCCAAGCACTTCTAACTTGTGTCTTGTGTAGCATAGAATTCATACCTCACCACGGTGGTATTTAACATGTGTGTGTTTTGTTGCACAAGTGCAGACTGCATTTAACCCTTCTAGAGCCTACGGACATTTTAAGGTGTGGTTATGTAAGGGCATTATAGGTTGGAACTTGCTTTGGGGAGTACCCACTTACATGACTTTTGTAATTTGTACTTGTTGCATACCACCACATCATTTTATACCCTCCAAGTACTCCCTTGTCAAATATTTTCTTTCCTTTTTCATCATTTTATTGAACATTCCTCAGAATCATTACATGTCCTTTTATGTGTCACCTAAACAGATTAGGTTTGACATTAAACTTTTAGGGAAACTTCCTTGAAAAATCTCTAACACTAGAATCACACTAAGCAATGAATTAAACATTTATTAAAGGCAATGAGTAAGGTATAATATAACCAAATTTCTTTAAACAACCTTACTAACAATCGGTCCTTGTGTGATTATAGATGGCCCCTAAAAAAGGACAGCAAGGAGGACTTTCTCAAGGTGCAGCTAAACACCTGAGAGGAGGTAGAGGCCAAGGACCTCATGCAGAACATGTAGAGAAGGAGGCACAATCATTTAGCATCCATCAAAAAACTCCTGTCACTGCACAATCTAGCCAAGAAAAAGGTAGAGAGGTCAGGGCCAAAGCTTATGAAGAGGAATGACGGCTGTTTGCGACATGGTACGTCAAAGCTAA
>MNCI01017249.1:64104-94014 GCA_015680685.1 Gnetum montanum | reverse complement strand
ATATACATAAAATGTTGCTTAAAAAACACTATTTAAAATTGTAAAGTTAACTTCAATGCTCTTTTTCTTTTTCTATTTTTTTTTTCCTTGAGCTTTGAGCATAGGTTGTTAAAGTTTCATTAGTAATATTATCTTTTAAACCAAAAAATTTGTAGATGTGAAAATGCTATTGTCTTACACATTCTCTATTGGTTTTGAGTGTAGAGGTTAATATAGATCATTAAAGTAAGGCTCTTTTGTTTAAGAATTACGATATGGATTTGGAATCCATATTCAGACTCACTTTGCCTGTATTGCTTCTTTAATCTTGGTAGGAGGATTTACATTCGAAATTCATTTGCTTACCACTTCATTTTGCATACATCAAGGAAGATTTGGAAGTTGGAATAAAAATCCATTATCAAATGCACAGAGAATAGAACGCAAACTCCAAATATATACAATGGAAACTAAAATACAAGAATACAAGAGATGATGCGCTTAGAGTTGAGAATAATAGGTGAACTTATTATAAAATTTAATATAAGAACTCCAATGCTTCTTAGGGTTTACTTTCATACCATGGATTCTCGAATTGAAAGTGCACATAAGTGATGGATCAGTTAGGTTTTGTGTAACGATTTCCTATTTTTAGAATTCCCTATCAAGTCTGAGAAGGAGAATTTGCTATTTTTCTAACATGTCATTAACGAAAAACTTATATTTTCGTTCTTAAGGTACGATGTTGACCTGTTCACTTTTATTTATTTATTTATTTACAGCAATTGAAATCGTTACTATCATTATTAAAAATGCCTTCTAGAACGAAAACAATATAAACCAGCTTGAAAAGGATCAAACGATTAACCGAAACATTTATTATTATTAATACAAGAAAACATTTAGTAATCTAGTTTAGTATTCATATTTATTATTATGATTCTGGCGTTTTAAGAAGTCTTCCTCGTGGTTAGAGTTAATCATGAAGCGTTTGACAGATATCCCACCAAAAACAGTCATTCGTATCAAGGTAGATCTGGAAATGCAAATAGATTTGGAAACGAGAGGGAAAGTGGAGGAAAGCCTTATAAATCTGGAAAAAACAGCAAAGCGTGGTTAACAGACAAATTTTCTAGTAAAGACCAAAACCCTTTGTGAAGAAAACGCGCAAAAAGTCATGCAAAAAAAGTCACGGACCAGCAGTAGCTGACACGCTGTTCGGTGCTCCGTTTAAAATTTTTTTGAAGCGTTTGTTGCATTCAGGTCTGGTCTGGTAGGCAGCATCATCATCGTCGTCGTCATCATTATTCACGCAAAATTTGTACTGGCCTTGAGCCTTGCTTAAGCAAACCCTCGTTTCTGCATCTAACAGCTCGCATCAAAACAAATCTCTCTGCAAGTTTTCACTTTTGCTTGCAATTGGTAATGATCTTCACAATTCTGCTACATTGAATCCTCTTTCTTGTCATTTTTTTAACAAATGTTGTTGTTGTCTTGTATGAATCCGGATTATTTCGTCGATCGGAATTGGTGTGTTTACACGATGTTTCTTTGAATTCTTGCTCCTTTTATTCGCATTGTGATTATGTTTCCATTAAGGCATATTTTCTGATTTGTTGCACTATTCTGCATCATATGCCGTGACAGCTTTTGGCTGTGATATTTTTTTTTTGTTTTTGCTTGTTTGCATGGTTGATGTGTTCCGTGTTTTAAGATTCGGTAGTTTAATCGGATTTAAGTGAATTCAGCTTCAGTCATTTGAATTTGATTTCTCTTGATCGTTATTGGCTATTGTTACTCACACAATTGGTTCATTGTCGATGTTGTCTACTTTTTCGCTATGATTTTTCTCTCTTCTGCACGGTAGGCTTTATTTGACGTTGATTTATTTTGGATTTTTAGTTGCTTCTGAATTTCACAATACCTGATTTGCTTGTTGAGTACCGAGGAATGTCAGAAAGTGTGAACGTTTGAACCATTTGGATAGTATCCTTTCATTTATGTATGGTCTATTGTTCTGTTAACGGCTAGCTCATGGAAATGTAATTTGTTATGGGAATCATTGTATGCAACTGAATCTCGCGGGAAATTTTCGTTTTATCGTTTTTGGAATAAAGAACTCGATTTAATGTTTCATTAAGATCTTGTTTGTACTCAACTATTCAATGACCTTGGGTGGTTTTGGTCTTATCTTTCAGTAGGCGATGGTGTCTAAATTTTTCCATTGAAAGAGTGGTTTGGAAGAAATAAAATGAAGGTTAGAGGCTTACCGACTCGCTCAGTTATGCAGCGTACCAGCCTATCTACTGTGATGCTGGTCATGGCCGCTGTTATGGCATCTATTTATGTTGCTGGACGGTATGATACATGAGTCGTTTAATAAGCTTAATTTAAACAGCACTTTTGTTGCATGATCTTCACAAGAGCGTTTTACTAAAGGAAATTTCATAACTTCTACCTTAGCATGTTTTGGTGTTTATTAGCCGGCATGTTTGGCTATTTGATCCACCATTTGCCGTTAGCATTTATATCAACACCTTTTCTGAAACATTCGGTCTAACAGATTGTGGCAGGAAACAGAGACTAGAATATATCTCTCAAAAGAAATTCAGAGAAGAACTGGTCAGGTATTTTGACTTTGCAATGCTATCAATTACGTTCCTTCAATTTTGTAAACTGGTATCGATAGTTAATGTGTATGATAGATTTTAAATGTGAAGCATCACGGTCGGGGAATTCAAATTAACAGTATTGATTTAAATATCTAGAGAGGTTCTTTCTATCAAAAGTCTCACCACAAAAGGGTGTGGTGTTCCACTGCTGATAACTTTTGGCTATGTATGAATTGAGTCTCAAACCAGAGACAAGCAGTATTGATTTAAATTTCTAGAGAGGTTCTTTCTATCATAAGGCTCACCACAAAAGGGTGTGTGATTCCATTGCTGATAACTTTTGCCTGTGTATGAATTGAATCCCAAACCAGAGACGAGCATGGTCTTCTTACAAGCATCGTAGACAGTCATCTATCTGATTTACTGGCACATTTCTATTTTTAAATGCACCGGAGGTTTATATATATTAGATGGTTCATGAAAAGAGGTTTTCAATTATTGTTCAATTGTAACAAATATTTTATTTCAGGGGCAGCCGGTTTTATCTGTAGATGAAACTCTAAAAGTTCTTAGCTGCAAGTAAGTTTGGTTTAATGGGTAATATGTCCTCTTTTTGACATTCAAGAGTGATATGCAAGTTTTTATGCAGAATGTTGTCAAACTCTGATTTATTGCCTTTATTCAGAGATAATTTAAAAAGGCTTGCAGCAGTAGAGATGGAGCTTGCTGCAGCTAGACAGGACGGGTTTGAACCAAAGCATGGTAGGAGTCAGAATGATACAAGAAGAAGACCTCTTGCTGTTATAGGAGTCTTGACTGATTATGGTCACAAATCTTACAGAGAGGCAGCTCGCAGTTCATGGGTACCCACTGGTATTTTTCTTTGCAAACGTATTTTTCATCAACCAATTTTATTTCATGAAAACATTAGCATCATTAATTTATCTGTTTTTAACAAACTTCTTACTAATTGAATTTTTTTAATATAAGAAATTCCTTTGCAAGTTTCTTATTTTAAGTGGAGCTTGAGTATGCAACCTCCAAGTTGTCAGGCAAATCTGCTACAAACTGAGATACAACAATATGGGTAAAAATTTGAAAACATTAATAAAAAGTTGGAAATTCTGTCATGTATGTTACTGTAGCTATGTAAATGGAAAATGCCCTGGTATTATCAAATTGATGAATTAAATCCTGACCTATGGCATGATTTCTCATGCATTATAATTTAGCACTTCCAAATTTATTTGCTTGAATTGATTACAAGCCACAGAGTCTAGTTTGCTATATTGGGAATGGTATTGTTGTTCAATTGGTACTGTTTGGGCTGCAAACAATGAGTTATGAGGGAGTTGCACTCTCACATATTTTTGACTTTGTGATCCGGGGGTACATGTGGTCTATGCGCTTGTCAAGATTTAAGGTTTTACCTTAGCAAAGCCGCTATTTTGCAACATTAAGATATCCAGATATGCATTGTTTCCTTACGACACATACATACTTTAGAGTGATGTGTCCAAACATTCAATATATTTATATCTACAGGCACACACTAAAATTATTTGAGGTATTTGATGCACTGGTTAACAGTTGAAACTTTGGAAGAAAAGCAAGATGCCAGATTTCTAACCAGTGTTGACTGGTTAGAAATAATGCAATTTATCTATAGAGAACCCCTAATGATCTTACATCAACCTCGTGTTTCATGAATCTATTCCTGAACTTTGTGTATGCATTAGAATCAATATTTGTTCCGAATCTGCTTTGTCGGCATGTATGCATATTAGTACCATTCTTTTATTTTATGTCCACCTACATTTGCTGTGTTGCATATATCTTGTAATAATGTATTGGTTGCTGTTGTTCTGGAATCTTACGTTTGTAAGCAATATAGGAATTTTTAAAATTTAAAATTTTGATTTCCCCTTCATTTATTTTCTCCAATCTGAGGAATTTTCATCTTTATAATCAACGTCTAGACATTGCTTTCATTTTTTTTTATTTCGTTTTGAAATGTTTCAATCTCCCTTCCCTGTTTGCTGTGTTCAATTAATGTGCATGTTAGTATTTTGCTGAAGCAAGACAGACTGTAAGGGATTCACAATTAGCAGAGGAATGCCAATTAGCATAAGAGATCTATCCCAACAGTATAGAGCATCTTCCCATGCATTGTCATTTGTGTTAGACATGGTTTTTATTAGTCATTTTCAAAAGTAAACATTTCAAATCATGTTTTGTTTGACCTTTGTAAGCAAGAGCATGTGTTCTTTAGAGGATTTGTCCACCTATGGAAACTGGTGGATAAACATTCTTTGAAAGGCTTTCAGTTGTGTTCTGTTATGAGATATGGAATTTATCAGTGCAGATATATGCAAAGATGATGGGCTTGTTACATTTCCTTTCTTTGATTGTTTCCTTTCATTGCTTGTTTTGATCTATTGATGACAGCCAGGATTTCATTGAAGTTAAGTCCATTAACTGGCTTAAAGACATGAAGTTTGGCAACACTGAATCAATTATAGTTGCATTGTAATGCTGCTTCCGTGTCTTGTTTCTTCTTTTCATATGATAAAAATAAAAAGAGTTTTTTCTTTTTGCTTGCTGAAATTTCATTTTCTATTCTAAGTCTTGATCCCAAGAGTGTCCCTTTGTGTTGTTTAACATGAGAAGTTTTTTTTTCTTGTTTAACATTGTCTGTTATAAAAGAAATATAACAAACTGTCTTATATTATGTAATATTTTAATAAAGTAGTACTGAATTTTTTCAGGGTGAGATTCTGGGAGCTATCCTTCCATTTGATTAAAAGATTAAAGTTTTGTCCTCTTTGTTCTTATAACTCTATTACTATTATCAGGAACAGCATTGAAAAACCTGGAAGAAGATAAGGGCATTGTAATACGATTTGTGATAGGCCGAAGGTATTTCAATAAGGCAACTGTATGTTTAATGCATGCTTTTCAAGCTTTCTATGTCCATAAGATTTCTTATTGTGTAGTGCAAACAAAGGAGATATATATGACAAGGCAATAGATAAAGAAAACAAGGACACACAAGATTTTCTTATCCTGGTAAGTGGTATCTATTAGCTATCTGCTTTACTTGCTCTTCCTTCTGCTTTTGATTTGAATCATGATTTTTTTAAAAAAACTTTAGCATTGTGATGCATATACATTATAATCGTTCTTTTGTATATTTAAAAAACAGGAAATGTAATAAGACAAATAGCTACCATACAATAAATTTCAAAGTGTAATTTGACCTCAATCTTTATGAGAGTAAAAGACCAATTGTATTTTGTCTGTTTGAGAGTTGGATTATTTTTGGGTTCTATGCTTCACAAACAAGGCTTGGTTCAACCATCATTTGTGGAATATACCTTGATATACATCAATATAGGTGATAGAGGATTGTACATCAGTAGCTTTTGCATCATTGAAAACCTTTGGGTGTTATTCAATGGCTTAGGATATTAAACCTAAGTAACCATATGTATAGGGAGGGTTAGATGGTGGTGCTCATCTCTACATCTAAGGGAGGGTGTATATATAAAAATAAACAATGTAAGCAATCCATGCAAATTATGGGGATGAATATATTTTATTATAGGAAAATTATTTTGTGTTCCTTCGAAATGCTACATACTTCACACAAGGTACACCAACCAAAGGCATCATTCACCTAATTACCAATTATGAATTTAGATGTATTGCTTGTCCTAGGGCCAAAAGGGCTTATTCATGTAGATTTGTTTTATGGAAAGCAAGTAGACATACATGAACTCACACATGTTTTCTTTGCCCAAATAAAAGAAACATAATTGCTAATAAATAAATAGGATTAGTATATTAAAACAACAATAAATTATTAATAAAGAACTTTTGCATGAAAAGAAAATCTAGCTACGGCCAAATTTACAATACATGTAATTATCATTACAGGGAATTACCCCAAAGAAACTTTCAATGGTTCATATTGCAACTATAAAAAATTTTCAGGAGAATGTAATTAGCTTTACATTCCCAAATACACTTTTTTCCGAAAGACCCTAAAGAAACTAACACACATATACAGAGGAGAGTTATCATGACCAACTATGGCTTTGGTGAATTACAATAATCATTGGGAGTTTGAAGTTAAAAGGAAAGAGTTGCATACACCATACATGTGTTGTGCTTAAAACCCAGAACTGAAAAAAAAATTCACTCATGCAATTGTTGACACTAGACAAACATGAAATAAGGGACAAAGATTTACATGGAAAAATTTGTCAATGTAAAGGGAAACAACTATGGGAAAGTAAGCAGATTGAATTCTTCTTGAGAAGTGAATTTCTTGCTAAATCACTTACCTCTCTCCCTCTTCTTTACATGGCCTTCAGCCCCATAATCTTAGACATTCAATTAGTAGATTACATCCATCAAGTCTGGCAGTTAAGGATAATGATCAGCCTAACTGAATATCAGTGAGTGACAATTAATTAGTTACATCTCATCAATCTTACTTAAACACAACAAAAAAAATAACCAGTTACAAATTTTTGATTGGAAATTAAGGAGAGAGAGAATCAAGGAATAGATTTTACTTCACTATCAAAACAACATGTTTATTTTTCAGTTGCATCAAACAAAGGGTTGTTTTCTTTTTCAATACTATTGATCATACCAAAATGTTAACATAAGCTCGTGAAGGGATGGAAAGGGACCTATGTTTTCCATCATTCAAAAGCATTCAAGTTTCTGTTCTTTTTTGCTTTAAAAATCTGAGGGCGGAAACATGAGCGCATAAATAACAACCATAAACTAAGAGTGGAGTCATACCATAATCTGAAATATAGACTGGGCTTTGAAGAAGATGATAGTAGGATTTAATTCCAAGGGTTAATTTGGGGTTTGGTTACATGTCTTAACAATGAAGTTGAAACTCTATGCCCTGAAACTACTCTCTCTCTCTCTCTCTTGAGAAGAAAGCTGAACCAATCACATGTTAACAACAAAGGAAGTAGAAAGACCAATGCCATTTCGTTTTTTTTAAAAAAAAATTACATAAACAATCATAAATAGACTGTAATAGTGCAAGAAATTTTAATGGAACTTAAACTCTGATTGATGAGGCATTTAGTGGCAATTTTTGTATCTTTTTGTAAGACTAGACACACTTAAGTTATTTGGGTGTAATTAAACCTATAGCTTGGGCTTGTTTTGGTAAGTTGTGATGCATGACTTGGTACACTATCTCACCAGGTGCGCTGCCTCATGTGGTGCATTGCCGCACGTGGTGCAATGCCCCTGGCCGAGGCCACAAGAGGTCTATCAATGGTACATGTAGTGAACCCGTGCCCCTGGCCAAGTCCACAAGAGGTCTATCAATGGTACATGTAGTGAACCCGTTGCAAACACTGAAGACTATGGAAATGTGAAATGCAGAATTACTTGTGTATATTGTTGTGTTTAATAGATAAAAACATTATAATACATATGATACAATTGAAGAATCCCTTATGGGACAGATGCAATGTTCACACACAAAAAAGAAATAAAACACTGCTTCGCATTACAGTCCCTTATGGGACAGGTGTCGCATCAACACACAAAAGTGCTAAAGTTTCCTTAGTCACACCCTCAATGGCCCAACACCATTTTGTACAGGGATGACCTCAAGCAAGGCAGAATCATCGCAAATCTCTACACAACTATGCTAACCTATCTAAAAGAATTAATTTAATTATAATTTCTAAATTTAATAACTAATTTCATTAATTAGGTATCATCTTCAAGGTTCAATAAACAAAATTTAAAAATTTTAAAAAATCAAAATGTGCTTTATTCATTGTGGAAACACTTGACTCCGCATTGATCAAATGGTTCTATGCTCAAAAGCATGGCAACACTCCAATAGAGTCTCATTGTACAATGAGGTGACGACTCAAAAATACAAAAGAAAATACATTGTACACTTACCCAAGGGAGGAGGAGAAGCTCTTACATAAAGAAAATTGGAAATCCAAAAGATAATTTTGAGTTTTCCCTCTTAGGTATTTATAGTTTTTAGGTTTGTAACAAAAGTGGTGTAGTGCTGCACTGGGTGCGGTAGCGCACCATGTGATGCAATGCATTAAGTGATGCATTACCACTTATTGAAACAAGTCCAAGTTATAGGCTTAAGTGCATACGAATAACTTAATGCATCTGAGCTTACAAAAAGATCCAAAAATTGCCACCGGATGCCTCATCCTTGATGTCTTATTACTTTTTTTATCTTTTTGTTGGCAAAAACAGAGCAGAGATTTCAAAAGCGTTGTTGATAGTAGAATAGAGTAGAGGCAATATGAGTCTTGACAATAGCATTGTCTCCAACTGGAGATCATCATAATTCAAGAACTCAAATTTTATTTTGGAGCAAATAGAAGAGTGATTTCCATGTAATCATTATTGCAAATGGGAACATAAAAACTAATAAATTAGTAATGTGACAAGTGTACTCCAATTCAGGCTTGACTTCCATGGTAGATTAACATTATGCTAAACTATTCCAAATTTCACAACTTAATTTCCAGCCTATCTTGTTTTCACAGGGAGGGAAATGTAGGCTTGAAGAAAGGGCCATTTAACAATGGATTGGGACTTAACTTTTTCAACAAATCTCCAAAACTGACCAAGAAAATGCTGAACAAAGCAAAGCATGTACAGTTCACATTCCATCATGTAAAAGACGTATTCAGTTATTAGTGTGCATAATTTAATTAAACATTAAATTAAAATGAGTTGAAGAATGCATTGTTGAGCTCTTGAAGAATGTGTTGCTGAACTTCCCAGGAATACATTGCTGGTTGCAGAAAAATGTACACTAAGTGCTGAAAACCTTGAACTTGCTTATGATGTTTATTCAGAATGTTCTATGCTCATTCTTTCTACTTTTATAGGTTTATTGAATTATGAATTTTGTTATTGGGATGGTGTTTTAATGTTTAATAAAATGTTTAACATTAAAAATGTGTAAACTTCTAATTGGTATTTTTAAAGATTCTGAACTCATCCAAAATTGTAGCTTGGAATCACCCAAAATCGTTTGGAATTGCAATTCCAAACTGGATCACAATCCAGCATAAATCCAGATCGCAATTGTTTGGATTACGATCCTGATCCAATCTTCATAAGTATGATTCAAATTCGAGAAGGAAAACACATTTCAGGCTTGGGTTGATGTTCAGCTAGCAGCCTCAAAAAAATCAGGTCAGAGAAGCACCAAATATCAGCCAGAGACCTACAAGTCAATCAGAACAACCTGCAAAAACAACCCCAAGTGTAGCCAACAGTAGCTGTCCAACTATACAAGAGCAGCCCTAAGTTCAACCTCGAGAAGACAATCAATAATAGTCAAGGACCAACTTCACACTTCTTTTCTTCTCTCTCCCTCTTCCTTTCCTCTCAAACTAGCATGGTCTCCTTCACTGGAAAAAAGGTAAAAACAAGAGCAAAACACCTACTATTTGTAGTATGAAGGAGACCCCAAGTTTTGAGAAGACTTGTGCATAACTATTTATACAATGGACAAAGACTAGATAACCCATCCTTCAAAAATCTTTTTCTTTTCTTTTACAAATTCATGACATGATGACCAGTTGACTTGGATGAGTGAATGAATGTCTTAGAGTGACAACACCTAAGAGAGGTTCCTCAAGTCTCCATTACATGAGTCCTTGCCAATATACATATTGAATATAGATGTCATCATGAGCATGTTCAAAAGGTAACATCAAGCATACCTCACATCCTATTTACTTTTTCTTATTAACTTTTCACTTGTGGCCCATTTTTAACCTTTCTTTAAGCCACTTTAACATAGGGTTTCTAATTTATTTTTGGCCCTTTATCTATTTTTAACATTTAACATACTTTGGCTAACAAAAGACATTTATATCAGACTTTTTACACATCTAATATAAAATTTATATTTTAATATAACCAAAAAAAACATGCGCCGATAATGTTTAATTTAATTTTGGTCAAGAGGCCAACTATGAGTTGTAAAATAATATTTTGTCCATAACACTCTGACTAAATAATATTTCATTTTTGACACTATGGGAAGAGCCCATTGGTAATGCTAAAAAATATTTCATGAATAACATTCCAGGTAGGGCTTATCGGTAACACTAAATAAAATTTCATCCATAATACTCTAGGAACAACTTCTGGCAAGGACAACTGCAACACTTACACTACCATCTCTGCTACCCAAAAGCATCAATCTCAGGGCCAATGCCATTGCAAGGAAGAGTGAAGCCAAGAACCAACTTAGGATTCATGAAATTATAGTAGAAATTTATATAAGAGCTTGTGTAGGTTTATCAAAGTTCTTTATTCACAACTTCGTGGAACAACAAAATTCATGCAAAGCAAAGCCAAGGTCCAACTCAGGATTCATGCTTAATATTTTGTAGTAGCTTGGTATGAAACCTTTTCAACCAAAGTATGGCAGAAAATTCACAGTATGAGCTTAATATTTTCCATGGAGGGATCATATTGATTTGGCCCAACAAATACTAGCCTATGGAGTATTTACATAAAGCAATAAAAATTTAAACAATAAACAATCTATGGATGGTGCACTGTTTAAGCATTGCAAAGAAACAATATGCTGGTACAATACTTAATGAGTTGTTTCTTGTAAATGTTGTGCTTTAGTTCAATCAGGTTAGTATATAGATATAAATACCTTATTACTTTTCAACAAAGAAGATTCCCTCAGCTAAATTATAGATATATATTATAAATATATAACTAAGCTTGTAATTAAATTATTCAATAAGTTAAACATTATAACAAAACATGAAAATAAAGTATGGATCCATTTTTTATTAATTTCATAAAATTATTCTAGAATAATGTTAGACTTTACTATCCCCATCTGGCAAAATATATGTTTTAATCTTAAAATATTAAATAATTAGAAAGAAATTATAAATAAATAGTGAACTTTTTTAAATCACCCACTCAAAAGTTTTCATATTAACTTTAGGCACATCTCCAAATATATATAAGCTTCAAAATAAATTTAAGTCTTAAGGATTTAATAGAGTATTAACGTCACATATACAAATATGGGGTGCTACTAATAGCCACCAAATAGCTATGCAGGCATTAATTGGATAGCATGCTAGTGTGCCTAAGTAATTGGGAAGTATATTCTATTTAATAGTTGCAACTTACTAATATTTGGGAAGAAAGGGCTAATGTGGCCAATCAATATTTGATTCCATTTCATTTTCTTTAACTTCATATGCATCGGTAAATTGATAGATTTGTAATCTTCTTGAAACACTAACATGAATCTAACACTCATGTAATTTTCTTGAAACACTAACATGAATCTAACACTCATGTAATCTTCTTGAAACACTAACATGAATCTAACACTCATCTCATGTGGAAATTTGCTTGTTGATCCAGGAAAATCATGTGGAATCATCCGATTCATTGCCAGAGAAGACCAAGTTGTATTTTAGTACTGCTGCTGACACATGGGATGCTGACTTCTATGTAAAAGCAAATGACAATGTGTTTGTTAACATAGGTGAGAGCGTTTTGCAAAATGTTGAAATTATGTAATGTTAAGATCAGGAATAATTTCTCTAAAGAATTTTATAGTTGATATTTTTGCTAGCATAGGTTGTATGGTAGCTTTCATATTTTTTCGATTGATTCAAATACTTGTGGAATTAAAGCAAGCGTTTTAAATGTTTAGATGATACTTAGGAACCCATGTAATGTATATGCCAAAAACTATATAATCAATGAATTGAATGCATATTGACATAATTTAATGAAGGCTGAGATGGCTGTGACTGTTTTCATCTTTGAAAAAGATGGCTAATTGAGTGTTTGATTCCCTGGTTAATTATTGATGTCAGTAGGTTAGTTTTTATTCATGTTTATGAGTTTATATTTTCACGTGCAGACTTTGGTTAGCTTTGTATTTCTCCTAGAGACTCCATGATAAAGTAGTCTCTCCGTTATAATTATTTATCTATAGCATTGTCTCTCTTATTTGTCATTTTTGTCCTAAATATGCAAGCTGGCAGTCACCAATTCACATTTTTACTGATCATATTCAGATGTGCCAGTCTTTTCTTGCCTTCTCCAATTTTTTGACTATATATCTTATAGATTTTACCTCCTACAATAGCTTCTCAAAAAACTAACACTTGATACTGCATACAATTGATACAAAATGATGAAGTTGGGTTTCAGTTGATTTTTGAATTCTTCCATTTCTTTACTGCAAGATATTTTTCTATGAACAAGTTTAATTACACAATCAAGTTCTACGGCATAACAGTACAAAGTGATTCTGTATTTTCTCCCTGCATATGTTTGTTGAAGTTACATTTCTGTGGTACCATAATGACAATTTTCTATTAGACTAAGATAGAGACAAGGAGGTGAAGCTTGATTTTGATGGAATCTTAGAAAGCTTTATTGAAACAAAGAACTAGATAATTATATGTATCCCCAGGACATATAATCAACATGAAACTTAATGGTGTGTTAGATCAGCATACCCATCCCATTAGGATTGAACTTGTGACTTGCAAACCAGAAGCCACCTGCTCTAACCAACTGTGCAGTGGTCACATACTCTAGTCAACTGAGCAATGCTTTATTGACAAGTTAAATTACAGTGTGTTATGAACTGCAGAATGGGATAAAAGAGGGTGAAGATGAAGATGAATTAAATTTCAGCCTTGATTCTAAAAAATTTTGGATTTTGAGTGACCACAAGTGGACCATAACCTGACCAGGAGTCGTTGTGAACTTTTCTGATTATACCATGAATTGTGGTATTGCAACATGACTCATGGTGATGAAAGAAACAAAGAAATAAATTGTCTGAGGATACTACAAGGGTACCACAAGTCATGGTATATGAAAACCTAGAAACTTTAGGGTTTTGATGTGCCTGATGATGTTCCACAACTTGGCCGTGAGATGTGGTGAATTTTCCTTATCTTGATTGACAACCATGAGACAACCACGAGTTGTGGTTGACACCATGAGCAGACCACGAGTTGTGGTGATCCTCCATGAGCGGACCATGAGTCTTGGTTTGATGAAAGTTGATCTCTGAAATGCCACAAGTTGTAGTGAGGTTGTGGTTTGAAAACCTGTAATACTATGAATTAATCACGGGTCATGGTCAAACTGTTTATTGGCAATACCTTGAGTTTTACAAGTTGAAAATCAGTAAACTTAACATCCACAGATTCTGCTTGAGGAGTTCTTTTTCATGGAACCTTAATAATTGCAATACATTGCTGGAGATAATGGCAGAATTGAAAAAATTGGAAGTAACTTTTTACCTTCTGTTGTCAGCCTTGAAAATGCACAAATGGAGATGATAATGAATACGTGGTTTGATGATTTAATTATCTGAATCAAATTACTGTAGATCTTGAGAGATTAGGATGAGATGCGATAGAGAAACAATGGGATAAACAGAATTTGAGGCTTAGGAAGATGAATAGACAACTTGAGAAAACAAATTTGCAGCAAGCTTTTTGTACTGAAAAATCAGTCAATTACATCAATGATGGCCATCAAATTTATAGTGAAAGATTGGGGTTATACTTCGGGTTAATGGAAAGACATTCCCCAATTATAACAGGTAAAAAATAATGAAAAAGATGATGAATTGGGGCCCAAAAACAAGTATATCCGTGCATCAATTCAATTTAATAAAATGAAAAACAAGTTTGTCTTCTAACTTGAGATAATGACAAATGCAATTCTTGACTTTGCTCCCTTTGCTTCTTAGCTTGATGAAAGGTACGTGCATGACACACTGTCTCTTACATGTTATAATACTGAGGTATAGAGAAATTGTGTTAAAGAAATGGATGAAACTGAAAGCCATTAGATAGGGCTCTAGTGTTTTCATAGACTAAAAATACTAAGTTTCAGACTCAAGTACGTAGTCAGGAAAAAGAAGACATTGGTGGTAGTGAATATACTTCGTTTATTTTGATTTGAAAGCTCTCTTTATAATCCTCTGTTTCCTTTCTTTAGGTATAAATAGTACATAGTTTGAATCAAAGATGAAATACTCTGAAAAGTTGATGTAAAAAATTGAAAATTTTTAAATTTTTTTTATAATTGCAAGTCAGAGAAGTAAACATATGTAAACACGTTAACAAGTTCATAATTACCTATGCATCCTATAAGATGTATAAGTTTTCATCTCTGCAATAGCAACAATTTTTCCTGCCAATCACATTGTAGCTTGGTAGCATTTCTCCCTTACAGTTTTCAGGTTTTTCAGGTTGTGGGCTTGAGCGCTGCTTTTGCATCAACAACCCAGGAGGTTGCTAGTTCTCAAGGGAGGGCGGAAATGTCTCTGTTAAACTTATTATTGCTACCAGATACTACCATATATGCTGCTCAGATCTTCGTAATTGGAATTAATGTTGTATTGTTCAAAAAACTTTCAACTTATGTTGTTTACATTAATCTTAAACAGTGTCCACACTCCAAAGATTTTAAAAAAGTCGAAACTCACAATCATTACCACTTACCAATTTCAGCTTCATTAAATCAACGCTAACTTAAAAAAAAATGATAAAACAATAATTCTTCTTTATTCTAGAGTTTGAAATTGATAACTCTATTTTGATCTACTGTGTTTGAAAAGGTCCTGCGTGGTTTTCTGAGAAATGGTCACTTTTTTTTTTGGAAAAGCGGCTCCGTGTAGGTTTTTTCTTCTTTTTTGTTAGTGTGTTCCTTGAGATTCTTTAATAAGATTTTCTGAATTTTCAATCTTCGATTTGTGTTTTAATATACAAAATTGACCAGCACATAAAAAGTCAAACAGTTGCTTGCATTTCTTTTCTGTGGGAATCTCAGATTTATGTACGTTGGAATAAACTTAACTGTTTCTTTCTTCCTTTGCAGACAAATTAGGAGCAATGCTTGCGAGTCATTGGGATAAACCACGTGCATATATTGGATGCATGAAATCAGGAGAGGTTTTCAAGGACCCGTAAGTTAACCTTGTTATTCTATAATAATGTTTCTTTCCCTTTTTATAAGATTTTCTTTCAGCTTGGGATATGAATGTTAGTTTGTGGGAGCTTTTGTTTATCAACAGATAAGGAATGTTTGCTAAAGCAATATTTATGAACCACGGATAACCGGCTCCGACTAACATATTCTTTTGTCTGGATACCACCATCTAAAATACGTGCAATTCAATAAAATATCTGGAAAGAGGTTAGGAAAAGGCTACTCCGTAAGCATATTGAATTGATAGAACTAATGTAGAAATACATCCACAAAGTCTCTATAGGTTTATCCTTTTCTCCCAACTGTCATGTTTTTCAGACCATGAATTTTCACGGAAATGAATTTTTATACGACACTTTATTTTTTCTAATTGAACCAATGAGTGGGCAGTCTATATTTTTATCTTTTGTGTTTAATGGTAACAGATAGGTTCTTTCATCAGAGACTCCCATGAACATACATGCATGCATGATAGGGAAACTTTTTCAGTCAGAAATTGATAGAATTGCCTTTTTATTATATAACGTTTTAGAAAACGATGAGAGTCTACTGGAACCTAACTTCAAACTTCTGTTGGTACAGTAAATTAAATATCATCATATTTTTATGCTATTTTTTATTTTTTCCCATCAACCCTGAAAAATTGAATGAAATTGATTACAAATTACTCTCTCTCTCTCTATTTTTTTTCTTAAATAAAACTTCTAAATTGTAAATTTTGTTGTGCATCTAAGAATTTTTTAGGATCTTGGATTTTTTTTAAAACAAGTAAAAGGAAATTATATTAATAATATAAGATTTGAAGCATAGTGAGATTAGTCTTGGGATATTAATAAGATCAAATTTATAAAGAAAATTTTAAAATAAAGTAATCACCTCAGGTACCAATCTAATCCTAACTTTGAAAATAAAAATGATAATTATGTAAGGCCTAAAGACGAGGCATTCAAGTCCTATTTTATATATCATATTCTCCTTCCAATTTTTTAAGGCTAGCCTGCATACTCTATCCAGATTGATTTTTGTCTTTCAAAAGTTCTTCAATATCTTTTCTTTGAAATTTGAAAGATCACATGTGCTAGCAAAGGACTTCCATGTTTTATTAATGAATGTACCACGGTCTACGATAAAATTCTTGTGTAGCTTTCCAAACTTTATACCAATATGAGCAATTACAGGGCAATGCAAACATGCATTCTTATAGAAACATCATCTCTTGACCATCATCCATCCTCTCTTGAACAAATAATCAATTGTTAAAATTTTCCCTTTTTATGCATAAAGTATCATAGGCCACTGGAATGTTGTATAAATATTTATTTGTCCATAACCAAGCCTCACCATCTTGATATTTCATGCAGTGATTTTTCATCCATGCATATATTTTCTGAAGTGCTGCCCATATTCTACAAGCACCAATAATATGGGGACCTTCAAGAAAATCTTCTGGTTCAAATATTTAGCTTTCACCTAAACCCACATGCCATCTTTGTTCATAATTCTTCAAGTTAACTTTCGCAAAAAGCATCCCACCACATTCCCATGGATCACAAATTGCATCCCAATTTTTTTTCCTTATTTCAAATCCTGCCAAAGAAAATCATATTCTAATTTTTCCAGGACCTACTTCGGTGTTTTAAGACATAACATTAATCTTCTAGGCATGGTAAGAAGGTTTTCTTGCCAACAAGCCCCAGTCCAAAATTCTACCTTATTTCTTCTAGAAATAAAGGTATACCCAACTATTTGCTTGGAAGACTAGCTCATTGACATTTTAACACAGTTGAAATATTTTGCTCTGTTGTTTCTGAAAGATGAAAGGAAACAAAATGCATTTTAACAATTCTGGGAAAAATTATCAAACACTTTTTTAACATTCTGAATGTATCTTTATTATCTTCTAGGAAGATAAACATATCATCCACCAATTGCACATGTGTAAAATCTAACAATTCATAAGCTCGTGTGATTCCTTTAGTCTCTCCCTTTTAGCTCTCTTTGATTAATCATCCTAAAGCTTATCCACATAAAAAGAAAAGTTGATATAGGATCTTAGACATGATTAAGGATCTTTTACATAATAATAGTGAAAACTGAAACTGAGGGTTCAAAATTTCAGCAATCTATTGGCCCAATGGCAGAGTAGGAAGTTTGAAAAGTGCACGCCGTTTATCAGCCACTATTCTCCATTCTTTAACAAGAAACGTTGTAAACGAACAATTCTAGAAGATGTAGTTTATCTTCAATATCGAACCAACCAATTCCTAGCATAAGTTTCCAATTTTTAAGTTTACTGGTTTCTAAGAGGCAATTATTTCTTGTTCTTTTTGACAAATCTTTCTTATAAATTATCTCTGCCAACCATCACAATATCTGATGGAATTTCAACCTTCTTGAAGACATTTTCTGACTTCCTTCCTTCCAGATTACATGATCATTTTTGCTATCAAATTGCTTCAAATATTGTTAGTGCAATACTTTACAGGAATTCATAGCCATCTTTATGCCATATCTGTGATTGTGATAAATTGCAGCCTTCGAACCCAAAATTCAAATAAATGGAATGAAGCCTGAAACTGGAATTGCTATCAGACTTGGTAGAAGACCGCAGGGCGAGTTATTTTGCAAAATATTGTAGAATTTAATCACTTGAAAATTTCTTCATTATCATGTTTCAAGGCTAAAGCAGGAAGTTGGGGAAATGCATTTAAATTATCAAAAAATTGTTTGTTACATAGCTTTGAGGAAGATGTGGCGTTCAACCTCTATTTTTTACTGGTCAAAACACCCACTTCTCACTTTCGCTTCAAATTCCAACCCATTGATCCGTTTTAGTTATATTATGTGAACTCATTTGTGCTCTTTTGATTTATGTCCTTGAATGGGTGGTAAACTTTGTCCCATTTTGATAGCTAAAAGGGACCACCACTTGAGGTGATGGTAAGGTGCTTGTTTCTCAAGTTGTAAGACCTGGGTTTAAGCCTAGGGACAGCCACTCGAAAGAGTTTAGGAGTTTGCTAATCTACTGACCCTCTTGGGAAACCACCTTGGTGGGATGACCATTGACTCTCTAGGTGATGATCTTATGCATCAATAATTTGTTTTCCTTCTAAGAATTCTTTAATTTGGTTTAAATAAGTATGCCCTGTCCACTTCTTCCAATGTAATATGCAAGTCATATTCAAATAATATAATTACTTAAGCCTAGGTCCACTTCATTCCCATGGTTAACAACTTCTTACCCAATCACACCAAAAATTTTCTAATTTCTTAAGCACCTTCATTGGGTAATGCTGTCTTATAGAAAAAAAAAAAAAATTCTGTAAAAGGAATTCTGAAACTTTTATGATCTAATAGATTCAAGAGTGTTAGTAGACATAAGTAAAAATTCTGTCAGCCAATGTTTGGGAGTCTTTTTCTAAAACTTAGTCTATGATTCAAGCTTTGTTACTATTGTTCATGCTTATAGCTTTTGTTACTTAGTCTGTGGATCCTTAACAGCTTGAACCTTGTTATTGTCTTTCAGAAAGCACAGGTGGCATGAACCAGAATCATGGAAATTCGGTGACAGAGAAGGGTAGGTTCACAGAAATTTGTTGTTATTTGCATTCATTTTTGTGTCGTAATTATTCCATTAAAACATGTTTTTTTGTTGTTTGTTTGAATAGTTACTTTCTCCATGCAACGGGGGATATGTATGTCGTTTCGCGAGCTGTGGCACAGTTTATTTCAATAAACCGGTAATAATAGTTTTCTTAGGTAGAACAATGATTTATCACATATATCTCAACCGTTAATATTTTGATGTAATTTCTAATTGCAAGGTGATCTTATTGTGCCAGTGACATTCTCCATGCGTATGCACATGAAGATGTAACAGTTGGGTCATGGATGATAGGTTTATCAGTTAAACACCTTGATGAAAGTCAACTTTGTTGTTCAAGATCTAGGCAAGGTTTAGTTTCTGACCCTTTTCTATTTCTGACTTATTTATGGCTCATACCATTTTGTTTGTGTTGAAATATTCTTTCACCTGGCGTTTCCCTCCTAATTTATGATTATATGCAATCTGCAGTTGGAATTTGTGCATTCCTATAAGGGTATAACGTTAACCCTAATGATACAGCGAGCTCATGCCGTTCAGCTGAAAATCCTTCAAATTTCATCAGTAAAGAAATTTGGCTGGCTAAGAGCACCAGCTGCCAAATTCTACATCAAAGTTGATAGGCATGGCATTTTGAACAGTTCAATTCTTTTTGAGCTGCTGTCTTTACCACATTTTGAGTTGCCTGTGGGACCTCAGCGCCTGTCTTCTCAATTCTTTTTTCATTTTTCAGGTCTGAAAAATTTCATTGGGGTATTTTTTGTCTACAATAATTTTATTTACAATATCTTTTTCTGAGCTCACGTGGTCGATTGGCTTACCGATGAGTACAGCTATTTGTATTAAGAGAATTTCAGAGCATGTGGAGTATGTCGACGGTTCATGCTTACATCTAAATGGAGCTGTTCATTTCCACTTTTTCCTCTCAATTTCATGTAATAGTTGTCACAGTTTAATAGACCTTCATGTTAAAGGCTTATAAAGTTTTCGAAATTAGTTTTAAAAAGAGATTAATGTTCCCAAATTTCTTAACGATAATACCAAGAACTATTTAGGATTAGCATTATCTGTTTTTGCATGTTGGCTTATTTGCTGTTTATTATCTACAACTTTCACGTTACAAAGCTACTTATATCTACCCTGACTCTTGAATCATTTGGACCACAAACATAGGACTGGGTCTCCTCTGTTGGACTACAAACCTCTGGCCTGGTTTTTCAGGTTCCAACACCTCCTTGTTAAACATGCAGTGTGCTTAAGAAATTCATTTGAACTACAAGCTTTGTATGATTATTAACAATTGATTACTTTATGGCCCCTTTTGTGAATTTTAATGGATAGCGTTGCTTTTCTTGTATGTTTCTTTACTCTCACAAGCTTTTATTATTTCATGTCATATTAGCACATTTCAACTGCATGGTTGCGGACATGAATGCTTTTCCACCATCTTCTAAAGAATGAAAAAAGCATCATTAACACTGAAATCTCGGATGTCACTGAAATCTCGGATGTCTTGGGTGCAACCCTTAAAATTCCTATTCGAAGAGAGTAGGAATCTTTTCTAGTAGCATATAGTATTTATCTAAGCATATCATAGCTTTTATTTAATTTACTTAGGTCTAAATGAGTGTTAATAAGGCATTGCTTACTTGGTTGGAGACTCCTTTGTAAGGGTAGAAGCATATAGTAAACCTTAGTAGTCAACCCACCATAGATGATATAAAGATATCAAAATGATGATGACAACTCAAGTCTAAACATGTATGACTCTTGTTAGTTTCTTTCATGATCAAAGTTGATACTTCTTTCCTTGGTAAGTTGTCCTTTCCTTGAGTCCTACACAATAGGAAGGGAAGGAAAAACATCTTGAAGACAAGTGGATTAAAATATATGCAATCACTTATTTACTTTAACATGTGAGTCTTNTTGTTTATAGAAATGGCGGCGCGACGCGATATCGCGTACGCGATATCGCGTCTCATCAGTAATGTTAGGAGGACCTTTTGTTTAGTTAATTCTTTCAAATTCGCAAATTGAATCTTTTGAACATAAGGTGTGGATTGGAGGTGTTTGAACAATTTGATGTTTATTATTTGGATCCTAATCTTCTTTTTCATGTGGATTCAAAAATTAAATAATTATTTTTTATAAATAAATGATAAGTGCTTTTCACAATTTGAAGAAATTTTCCTATGGGATATTTTGAGGAAAGGAAATCTTTTGGAGATGGCATGGCTTTGGTTTTGAAATTAACTCAAAAATGTAAAAGCTTTAACATTATTATGATAAGATTATGATATTTTCGTTTATGGTGGTATAATATCCAACTCTACCTCAAAATTAATAGTTTGATGTTTTAGACACTTTAATGGAAAATGTAATCTTGTTAAGTTATTATACATTTGTTTTTCTTGTTCCTTCAACAAATGATTTATTTTTGGGGTTGTTAATTATGAGCTGTTGGGTTCTAAAAATAAAATGTATTATTAATAAAAAAATTGCAAAGCAATCATTTGGCTTGATTGGTATACAAGGTTTGATTTCATATTTTGTTCTTTTTTTTTAGTTGGGATCAATCTATAGTGGTTGGGTTACTAAAAGATAATTCCATTGAAAGAATAAACAAACAAAAGTGTATAAACTACCATGTTGCTCTTCAGGAGATATAATTAAACAACATTGTTCTCTTTATAATTCTTTCTAAATTTTGTAGCATCCCTCCAAAGAGCCAAAGCAATGATCTACATTGATGTTGAGCTTCTTGACCTTTGTTGAAAAACTCTCAAATTTTATTCGGGGCATAGCATAAACCAAATAAATCATGGAAGTGCTATTTACATCTTACCTTCTTGTCCTCCATTATATTGCCAAACCAACAAAACATCATTCATAGTAGGTGATAGCCTTTGGGCAGTTTGCCTAAACTCATTCCAAATATCTTGAATAGATGGGCAATTTACAAAAAGATGATTAATATTCTTCATAATATTTTTTTGTGCAAGATATTGACTAGTGGGTAATTTTCCATGAAGCATCTTACTAGTAAAGAGATAAATACAAGTAAAATGGGATTTTTGATGCCTACTAGATATTGCATTCTTTTCACAAGTCATAAAGTGGTATAAGCCTTCTCTATGGAGTATTCTAAGCATAAAGTGATATCAGCCTTCTATGTGGAGTTTTTTGAATCACAACACTTCCATTGTTGATTATGCAAAGAAATCTATTGACAAAACCAATGTCTCAAAGACTAATGTCCTTTCCAAATTGGGGATAGATTAGTAACATTAGGAGCATTAACAAAGTAAAAGCCAGCTTACATATATTTGGTTTTCATCATGTGAACCCATGGTCTATTTGATACACAAAGCTGTCAAGCAATCTTTCCTAACGAAGCATAATTAATGTCTTTGTCAGCCTTAGATCTAGGAAGTGTTTCATGTGCCCTATGTTTGTAGTCTAGTGTATTTGGTAGAGGTTCTTGATCTTTCAACATGCATCCTTGCCCCTAGTGTCACACTTCGAGGTTGTATGGATAATTCTAAGCTATTTAGAACGATTTTGGCTTCATTTGGATGTCCTAGGGTTCTTTTGGCTTACTCGGTTTCTGGCTTGCACATGGGATTCAAATTGCAAAATGTAGTTAAGGCGAGGGGGCGTGGGGGTTGGTGGTGTGGGTGGGGTGTGACCTAGCGGGGGAGGATTGGGTGTGGATGGGTTGGTGCATTGACTACCCTATGTTAGCACACTCCCTACATCAACACCTCCTTAGTAGGCTTGGTTTACCTGACTCTACCTTGTGTGCGTCTGGAGACACTTTGGGTTGTGTTAACAAGCCTCCGTCAATGCCTAGGCATTGACAAACCTACTCCATTTCCAAGCAAAAACTACAAATACTTGAGGAAAGCTCATTCACATATTTATTCATAACTTCAACATTTTTTGGAGCTTTTGGCATGCATTTTATGTGAAGAACTCTTCCTCCCTTGGGTAAGTTGATTTTTTTTCTTATCTTATGTGTGTTTTGAGTTGTCGGTTTCATAAGTGTGGCTAGACTCTATCAAAGTGCTACCTTGCTTATGTAGCCTAGAACCATTTGTAGTTGATGCAGAGTTCAGTGTTTACATGGTGAATAACGCTTATGATTTTCTCTCATTCTACTATTCATGCCTTAAACACTAAGACACTAAAAAGAATAAAACACTAAAAACAATAAAAAAGAATTTATTTATTTATTTAATTCTTATTTTTTAAAGCTATGACAATTCATCCTTGGCCAAGGAGGTCATAACTATATGACATGGTGTTGGGCCATTGAGGTTGTGGCTAAGAGACAGTTAATTGCATTTCGTTTGTGGTACCTATCCCCAAGAGGGATTGCAACATGAGCATTACATCTATTCCCAAGAGGGATTGTAATGTGTGTGTATTTATTATTGTTTTATTCCCTCTAATTTTGAAATCCATAAAAATTATAAAATATGAAATTCTAAATATTTCTCTATCTCTCACTATGGCTACACGGGTTTTATTTGTATAAATATCTTTTATATTTCTTGAATGCAATGATATACATGAGTGTTCTTGGCAATCCACTCAACATCATCTTCAAAGCTTACGACCAGATTGTGGATTGTTGAACTTACCCAAATCGAACCTTTATGAAACAAAGCAAACATACGAATTTACATGGTTCCCCAACTTGGGTACTCCACACTTGGAGGATAGATCACAAGCACACCTTCAGACTTTGTTGCTCTCAAAATGTGGTTGAAGGGTCAACACCTTGTACAGTTTTCAAACTTTGCTTCAGAGTGTTGTACTACAACACTTATCACTCAACCCTGCAAGGTCCCATCAAGCTTGGAAATGTGGTTTCAAGGCTTTCACAACCTTTATAATCTTAAACTCCACATCGGAGTGTTGTACTACAGTACCAACAACTCAATCTCACAAGATCTTGACAAGCTCAAGCAAGATGCCTTCCTACGAGAAGCACATCAACCCCATAGGGCAACAAGAGAGAACATTTATAAGGGATAAATGCAACTCAGTTTGCTAATCCTTGTACGTTGAGGTACAACACACTTTAAAATGATCAAATGATGAGACAATGAAGAGCAATAGAGAATACAAATGATTACAGATAAACTTGCACTTTTCCCAATGCACATCAAGTCTTCTTATAACTGCCATGTTTCTAAATCCTTCTTAAAATGTATGCAATGGCAAGGCAATGGTCACTAACGGTCATGAGAGACGTCTTTCTTGTGCCTGAGACATCTCTCTAAATTTGCCTTCAATACTAGGAAGACATCTTTGTTTTTTCAAAGACGTCTTTCTAAAGTCTCCATCTTGGAAGGTGTCTTTGTCTTATGGAAGACGTTTTTCTAAACTTGGTCTATATTCTGTAAAGATGTCTTTGCCTCGTGAAAGACATCTTACTATTTCTAAATATATCTTTTTGGGTCTTTTTTAACTCTTACAAGATGTCTATTGTTTTTGGAAGATGTCTTTGTTAAGACGTCTCTTCTATAGGGGCTAAAAATGAAACTACTCATTTTGATGTTAAGAGCCTTTGGATGCCTCCAAAGAAGTCCCCATAGACCTTATAATCTTCTAGACTCATCAAAATGAGTTAGAAACACTCCAAAACATGCCAAAACCTCCAAGAATCATCCTCAACAAAAATAGACACATTTTGCTTGAATTCTCTGTATTCATTCATGCTCCCTTGAGTCCTTGTGATTCCAAATTTGCTCGTGAGTCTTTGAGTCCTTTGCTCTTGCTCCCATAAACACAACAACCCACACAAACATCATTGTACTCCATTTTCCTTAACGTTTTGACACACCAAAAGGTCCACAATCTCCCCCTTTTTAATGATGTTGAAAACTTAAGAAAATGGGTTAGTGATCATATAGATGAACTTCCCAAACTTGGTGCAAAAAAAAAAATAAAATAAAAAAAAATATTCGGATAATATGTAGGGTCACACATTATGACATAACCCCAAAAATATATAGCGAAGCAAGAAAATCAATTTAAGGAATATAGATTTTTCAACATTAAGATCCACGAAAAGATGCCCCTTAATTTGTCAAGAACTAATCCAAGCCATCCATAGACATTCAAACTTAAGGCATGAAGTTAGGTATAGACAGTGAAGATCAAGTAACCTATCTTTAAATCAATAAGTCATTAGTGGTTTGCATCACATGGTTCTTTCATTTTCTGATATTTTCCATCCTTTTTAAAAAATTAGCAAAAGAGTAGGCCAGTATAGCAATATGAATCAAAACAAGCCATGCCATATTATTAATTCTTCATCTCAAGGCAAACTATTCAATAGATAATTCAATCAAAACCATAGATACTTCAAAAACATGATGATGGTCTTACTCATAACATCAACTTGTTGATTTACAAAATGCTTCAGCTTTTGAATGAATATCGAGTAGGTGGGCTAAAGATACATTAAGATTTGCTCTTATCAGTTCAAGACAAATGAGCTATAACTAAATAACACATAACTTTGATGCCAAAGATAAGAGCAAGCAGTCCATCTAAATGCCTCATCAAGACTTGTAGCTATGAACAAAAACTTGTTGACATTTAGAAAAGGATAGGGAACTAGCATGACAAAGCACATATAGGTATTTGTATAAAGAAATATGACAAACATAGCATAACTCATATACCTTATTTTTACCAAAGGATATTAGGAACACAAATTCAAGACACAAAAATACCTCTTGAAGACCTTTTCTTACTCATTTTGGAATATCTTACTATTTTAGTGTTTCTTGGCTCAAGTCTCCGAAGGCTCCCCCTACATTGATGTCATCCAAGATGAAGATGGATAATGAGGAGTAGGCTCCCCCTACAGATGTGTAGCTTTTCTTGGGCCTTTAAGATCAATGTGCAAATATTGTAAATCACAAAAATACTATAACTTTAGGTCAACATTAGGTTCAATTGTGGAGATCAAGGATTTCAACTAGCACTATTGATAGAAATATTCAAAGCCTTGTCTTATCTCATAAATAGCAAAAACAACCTAAAGGCTATGAGCATAGAAACAAATCATCACAAGAATTTCAAACTAAGCAAGATTGAATGCAAAGCAAGAAATCATTACAAGTGATACAATACAAATCTTTACAAAACCAATCATTTAGAAAAATCATAAAACAAAAAAAAAATTGCCTATATATATATATATCTCATGACTTACCAAAAGAAATTATGAACACCGTTTCTAGTTCCAATTTGCCATTGTGAGTACTAAAGATTTCTAAGATAAGTGCTTATCAACATACAAAAGATTAGTTATTAAATCCTTAACATAGTGAGCACAAGTAAGTTTATATATAAAATTCAAGAGCTTTGATTGATAAAGACCATATTTAAGTAATGATTTTAACAATTTTTAAATAAATGTTCTCTTTTGCAACATTACCAGATGAAAATGGTCTTCCTTGCTCATTTCTAGCTAAGGGAGAATGAAGTGGAGTTGCTTAAGTATCTTTTGATGAAGATCTTAAAAGGCTCCCCTTATGCTAGTGGCCTTTTGTATGATAAATGATGATCAAGAACATACTCCCCCTACATATGTGCAAGTTTTTATGCTCCCTTTAAGTTCTTTTGTCAAAGGTGATTAACAAGGCTCTTTTATCATCATGGTACTATTCCTGCCAAGAAATGATATGATCAAGTATGGAGACTAGAGTCTCCTATTAGTAGTATGGATAGTACTTTCAGACATGTATCTTCAAAAGATTTAGGATTCATGCTTTTCAAAAGTACTAATTTAAAAGAAAAGAGCTTTGATATATTAGGAGAGCACAATAAACAATGAATAGTTCATCCCAAGGTTTTTAGACCATGAATTACATGTAATGGTTAAATGTCAAAAACCAAGATAGGAAACCAAAAGATAATTTACAGTAAATTCATTACAAGTACCACACCATAGACTTTCATGAATCTAATTCCATCATGATCATATAAAGGATATCATAAATAATTAAAAAAATATTATTTTATAAGAGTTGATCTAGAGATAACATCCCATAAATAAACACATATAAAAAACAATTAGACTTTTCAAATTAAATACTGATACAAAATTTAGCAAGCAAGAAGATAGAAATTGACCTTGACTTACCTTGCTTGCAATTGAGAATTAAGGTGCCTAGAGTGCTAGAGAATGAGATTCCTCTTTTGAGATGTCTCTTCTTGCACAACCTTCTTCAATTTTCAAGACTTGGCTCCTTTTCAGAAATTGGCTAGATAGTGTCTTCTCATTCTCAATTTCCTTCCTCTTGACTCTCCAAACGTTTCGACCTCCCTCATTCTTGTGAGTTGTCCAATATTTCTTGACTCCTCTATGATTTGTTTGCATATCCTTTTTAACTTGTGAAAAATCTTTTCTAGG
Source organism: Gnetum montanum (assembly GCA_015680685.1). Lineage (NCBI taxonomy): Eukaryota > Viridiplantae > Streptophyta > Gnetopsida > Gnetales > Gnetaceae > Gnetum > Gnetum montanum. The sequence continues at coordinate 66,320 of MNCI01017249.1, read as the reverse complement.
CACATTTGGATAAGACTAAGGAGTCCTATGATATGACCAAGTGCTCATGTGATAGTATTTTAAATTGCACTCCCATTGCTTATGCCCAAATTTATGACAATAATAACATCTCACCTTACTATAGTAGTTAAAATGATCATACCTTGGAGCTGCTCTTGGTTGAGATGTAGTGCATGTTGATTCTTCATTCTTTGGAGTGACCTTTGGTTGAGATGGGATTGGTGTAGATGATTCCTCTTGTGTACAACATTTGAGTTCACTCTTATCATGTGGACTTCTTCCTTGTCCAAGAACCATTTGAAGGAACTCTTTTCCCTTGACTAGCCTTTCATTCACAAGTTTGGCATTTGCAAGTTCTTCCTTCATCTGCTCATAAGATTGGGTTAACTCTTTATTCTCAGCCCTAAGGTTTGAGATTTCTTTTGTGAGATTAGAAATTATTAAATTCAATGAAGAAATATCTTGATCCTTAGTTTTTACTTGCTTAGCTAAGTTTACACAAAGACTTTCCAACTTACAAAATAGGTCATACTCTTCTTCCTCATTCTTAGATTGATCATCATCATCAAAAAGGCCATCATCGTCATTTGTGAGAGCCATATAGATGAGATGAGTATCTTTTGAGGTATCACCTACCTCTTCCTTGCCTTGATCTCCATCATTCTAGCTGGTGAGGAAATTGTTTGCCTTTTCATCTTCTTGAGTTGATGCATCTTCATCATCCTAGCTTGATGAATGTTACTTCTTCTTGTTTCTTCACTATACTCTTTCTCTTGAAACTTGTAAGAATTGGGGCATTTGGAGGCCAAATGGCCTCTTCGACCACATATCCAATATTCTATAGAAGAAAGAGAAAAATTAGAGTTTGAAATATTTTTACCTCTTTCTCTACCTCTAAATTGATTAGACTGATTTCCTTTTGAGAAATTTCTCAGACATCCATCTGTTTGCTTTTGATCTTTGGACTAATAGTTCTTACTCATCTGTTCAATCACATAGGTTAGTTTTTGGACCTCACCCTTAAGGTCTGAGTTTTCGTTCTTGAGATAAGACCATTCATCATTAAGCACTATAATTTTCATTTCCTTAACATGTAAAGCATCTTTTATCTCAATGCATAAATTTTGAAAAGAAAGAATCTCATTGCAAAATATTCCATACCTTTCATCAATATCACATACACTATTAAGCTTGCAAGAGTAGAAACTTTTATTTCTAAATAGAATGAAAGATTTACCTTTTTGGTAGATATGATACAAAGATCGAATACAATAGTTGATAAAGACAATTAGTTTTCTTGACCAAGTATATTTGGTGTTGAAAGTCCCTTCCATTGTTCACTTTTGGAGATTGATGAAGACTGTAAGAGTGCCAGGCTCTGATACCACTTGTGGATCATTGAACTTTGAAGAAGGGGGGGGGGGAGGGGATGAATAAGTTCCTTGAATTAAACCTTTATGAAACAAAGGACACACAAAAATTTATTTTGTTTCCCAACTTGGATAGTCCACACTTAGAGGGTAGATTGTAAGCACACCTCTAGAATTTATTGCTCTCAAAATGTGGTTGAAGGTTGAACACCTTGTATAGTCTTCAAGCCCTGCTTCGGAGTGTTGTATCATAGCACCAATCACTCAACCCCACAAGGTCCTGTCAAGCTTGAAAATATGGTTTCAAGGCTTCCAAAACCCTTACAATCTTGAGCTCCACATTGGAGTGTTGTATCATAGCATCAACAACTCAACCTCATAGGATATCAACAAGCTCAAGCAAGATGCCTTCCCACTAAAAGCACATCAACCCCGCATGGCAACAAGAGAGAACAATTACAAGGGATAAATGCAACTTAGTTTGCTGATCCTTGTATGTTGAGGTACAACACACTTTACAATGATTAAATGACGATACAATGAAGAGCAATAGAGAATACAAATGATTACAAAATGATTATACAATGATTACAAATAAACTTGCACTTTTCCCAATGCACATCAAGTCTGCTTATAACTGCCATTTCTAAATCCTTCTCAGAATGCATGCAATGGCTAGGTAGTGGTCACTAATGGTCATGAAAGACTTCTTTTTTGTGCTTGAGAAATTGATGAGTGGCGAGGTACCCCTACACTCAACCATACGAATATGAGCGTGCATGCGCGATTCGGTCGAACTTTGTAGACTAAATGCCTTAACGCCACAAGAAACACTTGGGGTTAATC
>MNCI01017249.1:2483-57797 GCA_015680685.1 Gnetum montanum | reverse complement strand
CCTTAACTAGCCGTACACATTGGACTACTATTAGGATTACCAAGCACAGATCCTGAAATACGCTACTAGGTTACCAAGCAGCCAATGCTCATAGTCAAGTTGTACTCACGCATTACGACGAGCAGCCGATTCCTTGATTAGCCGTACACATCCGTAGATGCTCGTAATCAAGTCGTACTCGTGCGCACTAGGAAAGCAATAAATAACAATAAAATAAAACCATGTACTGCAAGGTTTATCCAATCAAGTTCGTCTTTATTGCCATACACAACTTGTGTTCAGGTTACAAAGTTGCTCGAATAAAGAGCCGTTCACTCTAGGATTCCTACTGCGGGCACATGGGAAATTAATCTAACTCTGGAGTGTTCAAACCGCTAGAGCTTCGCTACTTCTAGCCAGGATTGGGAAATAAGGGGAGTGCCGCCTCTTATTTATAGATATGACGGTGGACCGCGATATCGCGTACGCGATATCGCAGGGAAAGACACGATATCGCGTACGCGATATCACATGGGATGCGATATCGCGGTGGCCACGATATCACGTACGTGATATCGCATGGGATGCGATATCGCGGTGGCCTTGATATCGCGGCACTATGCATGTCACGTATCTTTTTGAATTTTCCTTTAATATTGGGAAGATGTCTGTGTTTCTTTAAAGACATCTTTCTAGAGTCTCCATCCTAGAAGACATCTTTGTTTTATGGAAGATGTTTTTCTAAACATGGTCTGTATTCTGTAAAGACATCTTTGTTTAAGAAAGATGTCTTGTTATTTCTAAAGATGTATTTCTTAGTCTTATTTAATTCTTGCAAGATGTCTACTGGTTTTGGAAGATGTCTTTGGAAAGACGTCTCTTTTGTAGAGGCCAAAAATGAAATTGCTTATTTTGATGCTAGGAGCCTTTGGATGCCTCCAAACAAGTCCCCATAGACCTTATAACCTCCTAGAATCATCAAAATAAGCTGGAAATACTTTGAAACATGCCAAAACCTCTAAGAATCATCCTCAACAAAAATAGACACATTTTGCTTTAATTCTTCATATGTGTCCATGCTCCCTTGATTCCCTGTGATTCCAAATTTGCTTGTGCGTCCTTGAGTCCTTTACTCTTACCCTTGTAAACACAAAAACCATGCAAACATCCTTGTACTCCATTTTCCTTAACATTTTGACACACCAAAAGATCCACACAGATCACATTGCAATTTATATGATATGTCCCATTACTCCAAAACTAGCGGGACCCCTATTATTGGGATAGTTATTGGGAAAGGCATTGATGAATTACCTAGAAATACTTGTACACTCTTAATTTTAACACTTATTCAAACCAAGTTTATGTTTTGTAGTGTTGTGCATGGGTTTTAAACACAAACAAGATGGAAAATGTTGCTAATAATCTACCAAGGATCTCAGTGAGAGTACCAAAATGAAAGATGATCATGGACGATCATCAAAGAAACTAGCCATGGTTGCAGTAGGAGATCTTAAAGAGGCCATGATTAATCTTGAGCTACAAGAATTTTGTGCATTTTATGTGGCTTCAAAACCAAACTTTAGTGACTGCGAACCCTAATTGAAACAAAAGCTCCAAGACCAGATGACGAAAGAGTGGGTCTGTTGTGGCTTTTCATCTAACCATTCAGATGAGGAGTAGGGTGAAAAAGTAGATATCAAAGGTAAAGGCCAATCTTCCATGAAGGACCATGATTAGGGGCTATCATTCTTCATGCATCAAGAACCTATGAGGATGATCTCCATCCTAGGTTCTAACATCTTGTCTTATTGAGACCATTTGGTAATGATGATTCCCCCTTGTTTGACTGAGGTGATTATCATGAGCTCAATAAAGTTGTCTATATTCTATGGGAGCATGTTTTTGGTAGCAAGATTAAATGAATTAACATGGTTGATGTTTCAACCTATAGAAGATATACCAATGATGATTCCCAAATTTACATGAAGATTTTTGATAATGCTTGTTATTTGTAAGGGATCATTAGTGATTGGAAATAGTTGTGGTTGTTTCCTTGCATCTTTATTGAGCAAGAAAAAAATTGATATAAATTCTTACCACTTAAGTCAATTCAAAAATGGGCAGACATGGTTGAAATTTTCTACATTAAATTCCAAACCTATGCTCACATTTCCAACATTCAAAAGGATACAGATGAAAAGAGGCAAGGAGCTTGTGAATCGCTAGACATTGCTATAGAGAGATACTTGAAAATAACTCATCATTATTCAAACCATGACTTTAGTTAAAGAAGGTAGCTAATACACATTGTGGAAGGCTTGAGGCAAGAAACAAGGAAACAAGTGGACATGTATGTGATGGGCTAGATACATAAAAATTCTATGGCTCAAATTAAAGTGATCCTTGATATCATAGCTAGTATGAAAGGTAAATGGAGGAAACGATAGACATTAGAGAAGTACAATTGTGATCCCACATATAGAAAGGAAGTTAAAATTATTAAAGATATATTTGAATCTCCTAATGCTATTGAGGCCTTGGCACAAGATCAAGTCAAAACTTACAAAGCCTTGACAGACTTGGCACACCAGGTGGATGATATTTGGAATGATATGGATGAGAAGATGATCACTACTCTCAAGAACATTGAAGATAAGATGGTTAAAGATATGGAAAAATTAGTTTTATGATCGAGATGTAGAAAGAAGTACAAAGGTAAGGGTAAGGAGAAGCTATTTTCTTCAAGAGTACAAGGAAAGATTCAAATGAAGCTTCCTCATCCTCTAGTGATAAGAATCTCTATGAGTATTGCATAGATTCTCATGACTCACAATGTTGTTTAGTCATGGCCCACATAATTAGTGAAGTGGAATGATCTAGGATATCCTTAAATCCTAAATTTATTAGGAAGTAAACAAAGAGAGATTCCTACTTTGACCAAGCATACTATCTTGGAGGTGTGTACCCATAAACCATGCAGTAGTATCCATAGTGGCAAACTTCAAATATTTGGGGTGCTATTTCATGAAATTCTCTAGCTCTAATGCATCAATAGATCATGTTTTCTCCAAACCCCTATTCTCAAGGCTATGCCATAGAACATCTCTATGTCATTAGAGATATAAATTACCTTGAAGAATGTCTGGTCCATCAAGCCACAAACGAAATCTTTGAGAGACCAATTGATTCTCTTACCTCATTCAATGTTGAATCATATAATTTAGAAGAAGTGAATATAATGAAGGCTATAGTAGTAGTGCAATATAATCCTAAATTTTTGAGCACTCTTGATTTATCCTAGGATGCTTCCACACCACTGCTAGAACTTAAGATAATTCTCAAAGACTTGGAGTATATGTTCCTCACTGATGATCATCCTGTAATAATTAGTTCTACCCTAATGACCATTCAAAATATTGAGTTGAAGAAGGTAGGTAAAAAATGAAGAAAAGCTTTTACTTAGTCCCATGATGAACTTATGGGGATTCACTCTTCTATTTGTCAGCACTACATATACACAAATCTAAGTGTCAAACCTTGGCAGATACTTCAACAAGGTTTAATCTTAATATGTGGGATGTTGTTATTAAAGGTCTCACTAGTTTTGGATCAAAGGGATATATCGTACAAATTGCAGTGCAATCTAGTCGTAAGCTTCAAGTATGATGTTGAGTGGATTACCAAGAACACTCATGTATATCATTGCATTCAATGAATATGAAAGATATTATATGACATATGAGACATATGGTCTAGTTATAACCTATGTTGCCATGGTGTGAGATTGGGAAAATATTTATAATTTAATGTTTTATAATTTTTATAGATTTTATAATTATAAGAAATACTTAATAAACATACATGCATTGTAATCCCACCTAGGGATAGGGATAATGCTCGTATTACAATCTATTAAGGGATAGGTGCAACACCACACACATAAGTACAAATGCAAGTAAACTGACTCTTAGTCATAACCTCAATTGCTCAACATCATGTCATACAGTTGTGTCCTCAAGTAAGGTTAAATCATCGTAGCTTATGAAAATGAGAAATAAATAAATATTTTTATGGTTTTGAATGTTTTATAATATTTTTGATATTTTAATATTTAATGCATTAATTGTGGAAAAATGAGGGAAAACCTAAAGCTTTATTCATTGCACAAACATTGGATTCTACATTGAGCAAATGGTTCTAGGCTACATAAGTAATGTAGCAATTTAATAGAGTCTAGGTGCGCTTGTGAAAGCAACAACTCAAAACATACATAAAATAGGAAAGAAATCACTTACCCAAGGGAGGAAGAGCTTCTCACATAAAACTAGATGCCAAAAGCTAAAGAAAAGAAATTTTTGGAATCAAGTTCATTTCATATGAAGCTCATCTTGGGTATTTATAGTTTTCACAACACTACAATAGGGGTTCGCCAATATCCAGGTGTTAATGGAGGCCTGTTAACATAGGAAATAATTTTCAAAATATTCTAGAAGAGGCCAAGAGATGAAGGTAACTAAAAAAGGGTACCAAGAAGGGTGTGTTAGTGCCCTAGTGCTAACACAGGAGATGTCCTAGCATAGAGAAGTTAGCGTATCTCTACCCCCAACATTTTATCTCTATTTTTTCAAATGAAAGCTATGATGCTTGGGAACATGGTAGAATCTTTTGAGGGTCTCTGAATATGGTGTAGGAACATCTCTTTAGATTCTCTTATTTAGTTCTATGTGTGTGTTTTTGTAGGTTTTGGGATTTATGGAGACATCTAAAACATGCAAAAGATATCTCTACCAAGAGCTAAGTCTTCAAAGGATGATAAATATGGAGGATGAAAATGGACATGAGCATAGACNAGATAGCTTGAAGTTATAAACGATAATGCTAAAACATCAATCTCAAGAGTGAAAAAGGATGAACCAAGAAAAGGATAAGCATGTACTTTCTCTTTCTTAGTAAGTGAAAAGGTTAGAGGATGAAAGTCAAATCATGGCCTAATTTTGAAACAAATAACTTCATATAGAAAAGAAGCACTAGAACTTACAACAAGAGCTAGCAAACAAGACTACCAAGAAAACTACTAAGCTCATAAAGATTCATTTAATTGTGTAGGCAACTTGGGATGTCAAGGTGCATAGACTAAACAAACTTGTAGCTCTATTAAATGATTGAGTAATTGGAAAGAGGCATGAGATGAAGGAGAAATTTAACACCTTACACACCAAACTCTAAAAAATGGCTACAATTAAGCTAGAGCTATAGGATAAAATTGACCTTTTGAAAAACATGTACATTCTCTGCCACAAAGCAATTATTGGTGTCCTTTAGAAGAAACTCAAGATAGCTAGAGAAGAAGTGTAAGTGCAATGAAGGAGGTATCTCTAAGTAGTCCAAACTTCTACAGGTCAACCATGCATAGCTCTATAAGAGAAACTTGATCAAGCAGTGGCAAACTAAATGTAGCTCAACGTGAGATCTTGCAAGTGAAAATAAGTTACAAGCAATTTCATGTTGATGTTGATGAATGACAACAAGCACTCCTATGAGAATGGAGACTGATGCATGAACAAAATAAAAATCTCCAAGCAATATTGATAGACCTAGAAGCACAACTTTAGAGATTTCATATGTCTATACTCAACTCCTCTTACTTCGNCTTGGTTCATCCTTTTTCACTCTTGAGATTGATGTTTTAGCATTATGGTTTATAACTTCAAGCTATCTTTTATAAATACAATTCTTCATGAAGTTGATGCATCTAATATAGTTTAGCTTGTAGGAACTTAATTTGCACCTCTGGAGTGATTTTGGGAGGTGTAGGTATCAATGGTGTGAGATGTTCTAATTAGTTGTGCAATTTTTGTACCTTAGCTTGGCTTCTCTACAACTCCCATAGATAGAAGATATTCTATCAGCATCAATGTGATAAAACTTAGCTTGTATCTTAATGAGTTTAGTCTCCACTATCTTCTTTATGTTCCTTAATAGTAACTTGGTGTCAAGATCAACTCTTTGCTTCTCCTCTACCTAGTAGCTAGTTCTAAGTTGATCAATGGATGCTTGGAGGTCTTCATTTACATGTTGAAAAATATGCATGATGCATCTTAATCAATGTAATGAGGAAATAATTTTTACAAGTACATGAGTATGAGACTAAACAAAGGCATCAAAATGAGTCATGGATGAATCATTTAATAACAGGAGAGGGAACGAGAAAAGGTCCTTCCTTATTGCTCCACCACCAATAATGGCTTCTACCATTTGCAAGAAATTGTTGCCAAGGTCTTGAAACCCTTAAAAATGGATTGTGGTGGCATTAACTCACCTTTTTTGTGCATTATAGGTTGAGAATTGTCACTAGGAAGAGGTTCATGGCTTTGACAAATGCTAAAATTGGAAGATCAGAAAATGAATATGCTAGGTTGTTACACTTGCATTCATTGATATGCTTAAAGTATGATTGGTGTTGGAGAAGCTAGTTTAAAGGTTAAATATGGGATACCTCTATCCTTCAATTTACGTAAAAGTCCAATGACCTCAAGGCATTGTCTTAGAGCTACCACCATCTAGTTTTTTTTGTCATCCATTGTTGCTATTTTGGAATGTCTTCCCACATAGCTAACTATGCCTGCTAGTTCATACAGTTTTTGGATTAACCATAGAAAGACATAGAACTCCATCTTATCTCTAGCCATATCTTTATTTTTTTGGATTAGGCCCTTGTAGAGGAAATATGAGACATTTATGGCACACTTTCTCCTCATCATAGCTATAACCTTAGCCTCTTGGGTAGAGATACTCGATGGTCATTTGGTGGGCATAAACTTATGGGTGAAGATTTTATATATAGCATCTTGGACTAGGAGAAGCTTTAATATGTTTATCTTAGCTTTGTTTATATTAAAGGCCTCTGGAATGACCTTCAACCTGAGCTTGGGCTTAGTGTTTTGGGGTTCGCTAGTTCATTTGTAAATCTTTTAGCTTGTGTGATTTCCCATGTGGAGATAGGCATCAGAAATCCATCAATGAAAGCCATGGCATCATCAATAGTAAATTTCTAGTAGAATTTCTCTATCTCATAGTGGTACCATGTAAAGTAGAAACTTAGTCACTACAATGACTCCTTGAGCTTAGGAGGACCAAGCTCAAGAAACTATTATTAGTTCCAACTATAATTTATGTGGTAGTTATTTAAATATTTATACCTCATTCATACTTGCCCTTACACACCATAGTTGAAACTATAGTTATCACAATTGTTAAACTATGGTGTGCATGGTTAAGTATGAATGAGGTAGAAATATTTATAATTTTATTTTTTATACTTTTTATGGATTTTATAATTATAAGAAATAAGCAATGAATACACACACATTGCAATCTCACCTAGAAATAAGGGTAATGCTCATGTTGAAATCCCTTAAGGCATAGGTAGAACATCACACATAAATACAAATGTAAATAAGATAACTCTTAGTTACAACCTTGATGGCCTAACACCATGCCATAGAGTTATGATCTCCTTAGTTGAGGTTGAATCATTGTAGCTTATGAAAATAAGAAATGAATAAATATTTTTATGATTTAAAATATTTTATAATCTTTTTGGTGTTTTAATGTTTAATACATCAATAGTGCAAAAAGGAGGAAAAACCATAAGCTTTATTTACTATGAAAATACTAGACTCAACATCAACCAAATAGTTTTCGAGCTACATAAGTAAGGTACCAATGTGATAGAGTCTAGTTGCACTTGTGAAAGTGATAATTTAAAACACACATAAAGAAATAAAGGAATTAGTTAGCCAATGGAGGAAGATCTCTTCACATGAAATTAGATGAAAAAACCTAAAGAAAAATGCTTAGAATTAAGTTTAATTCATATGGAGATCATCCCAAATATTTATAGTTTTCTCAACATAACAATAGGGGTTTCTTAACACCTAGGCATCAATAGAGGCTCATCAGCTCAATTGAGACTTTTTAGAACACATTGAAAGATGCTAGAAGATGAACGTAGTCAAACCAATGTACTAAGGACAGTGCATTAGCATCCCTGCATTGATGTAGGGGGTGCACTGGTGCAAGGAAGTCAACACTTTCCTAACATTGACACTTTATCTCCAATTTTCCAAAGGAAAGCTAGGAGGCCCAAGAACATGTTGGAACCTTCCAAGGATCTTCGAACAAAGGTAAAAACTTTTCAAGAAGTCCAAACCATGCTCCATAGGTTTAATATTTCTTAAATCTTAATATTCAAGAATAGTTCATATTTCATTGGAAATTTTTTAAAGAATTTATTGGAATCTTGTGGATTTAATCAGAAGTTAACTTTTCCCTTTTTTTTGGTAGGCCAATGGCTAGCTGGAGGTTCCTAACTATAAAATTATAAGAATACTTATAAAGATGGTTAGTGGATATAGAAGAGATTGGACCTACAAGCTTAATGATGCTCTTTGGGCTTAGTGGATGACATGGAAAAATCTTAATGACTATACACCATTTGAGTTGGTCTATGGATAAGTTCCATGATATTCTAGTAATCTTAAAATAAAAACCTTGAGTGGTATTAAAGATTTTGATATGATCTTAGATTCTACTCAGAAAGAAAGTTGATTAACCTCAACCTTCTTAATGAGAATTGCAAAATTATCTTGAAGCACAATGAATTAGAACATTTTCACACTAAGGCTTATCATAATATTTGCACAAGAGAGTTTCACTTCAAACCTAGAGATAAGGTCCTCTATTTTAATTCATTATAGTTGGATCATTTGTGTAAATTTCAATTTCAATGGGAAGGATCATACATTATCCATGCTAGTCACAAGGCTAGCTCAATACATATCTATCATCTAGAAGAGCCATATAAAATTTTCTTAGTTAATGGATAGTACCTACAACACTATAGAGAATATATTTTCCCTTTGAGATTACATAATGTTCAATCTTTTGTCTTATACTCTAAGGTCTATTAGGTGATAGACATGGATTGCTCATGGAGGATAATCCTTCATGTCATGTTAAATTTTTATTTTATTTTAGCTATTTTGCTTGTGTACTTACTTTAATAAAGTTGGTGTGTGTAGTTAGTATTTTTCATATTCTTAACCTTAATGATTAATCATTCATGATATTTTTCTTCCCTTACATGTGTTTTTATTTGTGTGTGGGAAAACTAATTAATGTACTTTATGAATGCTCATCCAATAAGCCAATGGTGGATAGGTGAGTTATAATTGTGATGATGATGTGAGAGTGCCAAATCGGTTCAATGTGAAGCCTTGATTGATGGAATATCCATGCAGAAAAATTCATCCACACACTTTTCTTCTATCCATGATTGTTGAACCAAGCTTAGATTTAGTGCGGAGGTAGGAATTTGACTATGGGTTATTGAAGCTAATGATACTAGAACCGTGTGAAGGTGGTGGATCCACACTTTAGGATGTGAGCTCTAAAATCCTAAAAGAGTGCTTTGTCACTAGTAAGAAAAGGATGTGCCATTGAGGATTCTTGTGATCATTGAATGGATATACGTAGTGTAATTGGACTAAGGTGCATGTGTTACTATGCATGGTCACCTTGATTTGAAGATGTTCTTGAACCTTTTCTTACCATGTGATGAGGGATGAATTCTCATGTTCACTTAAGTCAAAGACTCTAGGTGATGATCTGACACTCAAATCATTCCCATGACTCCAATGCATCATTAAAAATCCTCTTCTCATGAAAAGAATAATAAATGAAAAAGAAAAAATTGAACTAAAAATGACTAAAAAAGTACATATGAAAAAGAAAAGGAAAAAATAATATAATAATGATAATGAGAAGAACAGGTGATGGAAAGACCAATGTAATTCTAAGTCATCAATCTATGAAAATTAGTATTTTTACCATCTTGAACTGATCCTATGATCGCTCAATAAAAACCAAAATTAGTGGTTGATCCCATAACCATGTAAGCCTTTCACATGTTCAAGCCATTACCTAGATCGCTTGAACTCCAATGCAATAGTCTAGGATAATCTCTTGTTCCATCCCTACTCATGGTCATGAAGGCTTAGAAGTCTCTCTTTTAGTGAACTTTGGTAACATTTATTATTGCTTTTATCCAATTCCTAATCTATCTACTTCCAAGGGTTATAATTGTAATTGTTAATCCAAAATCATGGTTACATCCATCATCACTTGGTCATGACATTGTAATATTTCTTAGAATTGGGATTAATTAGCTTAGCCAAAGGAATCAATGAGAGGGTTTTAGTAAAGAAAAATCTAGAAAGCCTACTTTGAAAAGATGCATGGATGGAGTAAAATCAAATTAAAACCTTAACGACTGGATGTTTTGCATCATGTTGCCTTGGTTTAATTATAGTAATGATTAGATAATGGAATAATCAAGGCTAGATGACATTGGTAGAAGTGGGTGTAACCTTGCACTTGGAAGATAGACTTAAAGATCAATCCCCATCATGTGGATGAGTAGTAGTAAAGGGATGTGGTAGTCTCTTACAAGGCATAGGATGTGATCACATGCTCCATGAAGTAATTGAATGATTAGCTAGGGATATGGTAATGTTGTAGTTTCATATTTTCTCTTTGGTCCATCATGTATTCTCAATTCCTTTCATTACATTTTTCATCCATTGCGTGTGGTAGAAAGTTGAATAGGCAAATAATAGGATGAGATTTGGTCATCTAAGGAAATGAACTTGCATTTGATGCCAATGTTTCATTGGTTGTTGGGAATCCATAGGTATCCCATTAATATATTTCACAAGAATAAAAAAGATAGGAACTTGCTATGGGGAGGACCACTTGGGAATCCTTAGTGGCATGGAATTGTGAACAAGTGAGGTAAATCTTAACTAAAAGAAACACTTCTAAATCATGGTAACAATCTTTAAGAATTTATATCTAATGATTAGGAAATACCATTTTCTATAACATAGCTCATATATAGCTCCAATTAATTGTGTCATAAGCTTTTGAAATATCAAGCTTTAAGAAAATGTCAGGATCCTTTAGTAAATGAGTTAAATGAAGAATATGTTACATCAAAAGCACTTTATTTAAGCTGTTTCTTCCTTCTATAAAAATTGTGTGTTCTTTAGTAGCTAAATGAGGTAGCAACCTTTGTAATTGAAGCATTAGAAGTGTTAAAAAAAATTTATAAAAGAAAGTACTTAAGCTCATTTATAAGTGATCTAGTAACATTTCGTTAGTCAATTGTAAGTACTAGATTTGGGATGTATATCATGTATTCTATGTTTGTGATTTTTGCATGCACAGTTGAGGTTTCTATATTCTAGGTTTGCAGCCTTACCTTCCAATTTACATTTGTAGGTTTGGAACATGTTTCGGGATTCTTGAAAAGTTTATGGCTTTGTTTGAAGATCCTCAAAAGGTTTCAACATGTTCCAAGGCATCCTAGCTTTTATCCAAGAAAATGAAGATAAAGTGTTAGGCATAGGGATGCACTGACTTTCCTATACTAGCACACCTCCTATATTAGTGCAAGGGCCTAGACACACCCCCCTTGATGCCTTGGTTTGGTCACCTTCATTTCCTAGCCTCTTTAAGTGTGTTCTAGGAAGTCTCGATTGCCTTGATAGGTCTTTATTGACACCTCGATGTTAGCAAAACCCTATCATTGTATTGCAAAAACTATAAGTACTCAAGATGAACTTCATATGAGATGAAATTGATTCCAAGTGTTTCTCCTTTCACTTTTCTAGTTTCATTTGAAGAGCTCTTTCTTCCTTGTATAAGTGACTTTTTTCTATTTGAGATTTATTTTGAGTTATCACTTTTCTTAGTGTGGCTAGATTCTGTTAGAGTGCTACTTTGCTTACATAGCCTGGAACTATTTGATTAATGTCAAGTCTAGTGTTTTTATAGTAAATAAAGCTTATTGCTTTTCCTCCTTTTTTTACTATTAATGCCTTAAATATTAAAATATCAAAAACATTATAATACATTTAAATCAATAAAAATATTTATTCATTTCTTATTTCCATAAGTTGTGATGATTCAACCTTATCCAAGAAGATCACAACTATATGACATGGTTTTAGGCTATCGAGGTTGTGACTAAGAGTCATTTTATTTGCATTCATATTTTTGTGTTTGATGTTACACTTATTCTTTAAGGAACTGTAACATGAGCATTGGCCTTATCCCTAGGTGGGATTGCAATGAGTATGTGTTTATTATTTGTTTTTTATCATTATAAAATCCATAAACATTATAAAATATAAAATTATAAATATTTTCTTAATCTCACATGATGATAATACAGGTTATAATTGTACCATATGTATCATATGTTAGATAATATCTTTCATATTTATTAAATGCAATGATATACATGATTATTCTTAGAAATCCACTTAACATCATTCTCGAAGCTTACAACTAGATTGCGCTGTGATTTATGTGATATATCTCATTAATCAAAAATGGACAAGACCCTTTTCATTGGTGTCATTTTTGTAAAGGACATTTGTGAATTATTTATAAATACTTGTACATTCTTGATTTTAACTTTTATTCAAATCAAGCATGTGGTTTAGTGTTGTATATATAAGTTGTTAATGTAAAAAAAATGGTAGATATCACTAGGAGCCCATCAAAGACCTATAATAATGTGCCAAAAAGATGAGGGTTGGGGAGTGCAGCGTTTAACCTTTTAGCATTTAAAGGCTAAGACTCTTTCATCAATTGTGTTGGCTTATTACCAAGATAAGTAGGGAGGGTGGAGAGATGCTCATGGAAACTTCTCTAGGGACTTGATAGTGGCTACACCACATGATCTTATTGATGTCTTGATAAATATGAGGTTGGAGGATGAACAAACTATGTACAATGCTTATGAGCTCATGTTTAATGATTATGTGCCTTTGTACTTGCAGGATCTTTAAGATCAAGTGGTAGAAGAAGAGGTTGACTACAACTTTTTATCTAGTCATTTAGATGAAAATCAAGAAGCTAAAGTAGCTAAAAAAGACAAAGGTCTAGCCCACCATTAATGCCCTTGGTTAGGTATCTTCACTTCAAGTTTAGCTCAACATAATGATTTTCTTTTCAAGTTTTAGCATTTGCATTTGCCTAGACCTATTGGTGGTAATGATGATTTCACTTTGTTCCATTGGGATGATTATCATGGGGTGACGAAATCTATACATATCTCAAGGAAGCATGTTCATGATAGTAGAGTCAAATGAATCAATGTGGTTGATGTATGTACATACAGAGGGTATACTAGCGATAATCTCCAATTGTATGTGCAATCCTTTAACAATGCTTACTATCTCTAAGGGATTCTGAGTGATTGGCAGAAGTTACAATTATTTTCCTATACATTCATCAAACATGAGGAAACCTAGTACAAATCCTTACCTCCTCAATCGATCGAAAGATAAGATATCATGTTCAAAATACTATACACAAAATTTCAGACCTACACCTAGATTTAAAACTTTTGGAAGGAGATGGCTAGATGAAGACAAGAAGCCCATGAGCCTTTTGATATTGCCATGGAAGGATATAGGAAAATTGCTCAATGCTGTCCAAACCATAGTTTTAGATAAAGAGATTGGTTGATGCATATTGTAGAAGGGTTAAGGCAAGAAACAAGAGAATGTATGGACATGTACATGATAGTCCAAGTGCACAGAAGGTCCATGAATCAAATTAAGTTGCTCTTGAAAATCATTACTAGAATTGAAGATGAATGGTGGAAGCAAAAATCACCGATGAGTACAATTGTGGTCCATCACACAGACAGGAGGCCAAAAATGTTGAAGGTATTGCTAAACCTTCCATTGCAGTTGAGGCTATAGGACAAGATTAAATTCAAATGAACAAAGCCTTGATAGATTTAGTCCACCATGTGGATTGAGTTTGGAATGAAATGGATGAAAAGATAATCACTACTCTCAAGGACATTAAGCATAAGGTGGTTGAAGCTACAACCAAAGTAATTATACCACATGAATGCAAAAAGAGGTGCAATAACAAGGGTAAAGGAAACTCTCTTATTCTAAAAGCATTCAAAGAGATCCAAATGAAGCTTCCTCATTCACCTTTGATGATAAGGATCTATGAAAATACTACACAGACTTTCATAATTCTCATTGCTACCCTATTATGACTTACATGATTAGTGAGACCGGATGATTTGGGGTATATTTGAATCCCAAATTCATCAAGAGGCAAATAACAGTACTTGTCATAGTTGTTCATAATATCCTGATGATGCTTATTTATAGCCCATGTAGTAGTACCTACATTGGCAAGCTCCATAACCTTAGGGTGCTACTCCATGAAACCTTCCAACTCTACTACAACAATAGATGATGCCTCTTCCTAATCCTTACTTTTATGGTTCATAAGCAAGTACTTATCAAACATCAATGATGATGCCTTAATAATACCTACCTACTTCTAGAAATCTTGCTAACCAAGCTTCTTATTAATAACAACAACAACTTCTAATTCTTGGTCCCATGCAAGGTGGGATGCCTAGTTCATCATAACTAAGGTAGGTCAAATGATGTAATATTACCTATGCTAATAATCTTGATTCTATCTAGGCATCTAGGCAGTCTTACTAGCTATTGTAGCCAACTTCTAAGACCAAACGTAAGAGTCATACTAGCAAAGTTAGCCCTTCTTCTAGCCCTAGTTAAAGTTATTAGAGCATAATGATGGATGACTCTTCCACAAGATAATAGCTCTTTGATTAAACTTATTTTAGGAGGTTACTAGTCTTTAGTACTACCAAGCATGTATGCTCCCAAATTGCCTTTGTTGATAAATGAGATAATGTAACTAATTGCAAATATGATGAAAATCTATCTATGAAACAAGAAAAATTGATATAAGGAATTACTATTTTGTACATATTTAATTATCCATCTCTTTTAGTTATCTCTTAACATAAATCAAGAAATTCAACAACTCTCCTAGAAATCTAGCCTTGAATATTGCAACATACATATTGTGTAAATTAAAAGTTTTATAGAAAATGCTAATCTTAAATTCTAAGCTATGTGGTAGCTAACTTCCTGAAGTAAGATCACAAAAGCTTTGTTAAACAGAGCATGAAACTAAGGTAAATAGAATTATTCATAAAGCTCAAAACTGTACAAAGATGAAAATATTTCTATGCTAAATTGATTAAGGATTGACACTTACAAAAATTATCCCATCTAATTAGAATAATAGAAATAAGCTAAACCTTTACTTCATAGAGAAAATAGCCTATTCAAAAAGTAGCAATCCATTCTTATGTAACTATGAAATATCAATACTAGACAACATAGAAAAAGCTAATCAACTAAAAATATGAAGCTAAGAGATAAGAACTAAAAGAGAAAAATGGAACCTATTTAAAATATCATTACTAAAGATTTACAATATGATTCTTCAAAAAGTCATAGCTTCAAAAAGTCCCAAAAAGATTCCCCTTTTGACAATTCTACCTTGGGCTTTATATAGTAGCCTTAGGCAGTTACAATGATTGTAGAATTTAGAGCTATAATCTCCTCACATTCTCCTCATATAATTATAATCTTTTGGCCAACTATTCAAATTCTTGGTAAATATTCTCCATTCATTATACTTGGAGCCCTTTCATGACTAGTTGTTGTAACAGTTTTCCATGATTAATAAGAGTCTTGATAGCCTGATTCATTGAACCTAACTTAGAGCTATCAAGCTTCCTAATGATTTCTTTTACACTACTCTTACCAAAGCTTGATTTGGTTATTGAATTAATATTTCAACTAAAGAAACTCCTGCACTAGAATAAGACTGTTCAAATTCTAGCTCTTCATTTCCCCTTACAATTTAGACATTTCCTACTCATTTTGTAACAAAAATTCTTGTAACTTAGCTATATGATAATCAACTATTTTTCCCATGTCTTTGATCAAAGTAGCTATGGTATCTGACATTTCTTTGTGTGACATTGCGAGCTTTTATTTTTGTATTTGTGCATCATTTTCCTTATACTAGAAAATGATAGTTTCTTATGTTTCTTGA
Organism: Gnetum montanum; assembly: GCA_015680685.1. Classification (NCBI taxonomy): domain Eukaryota; kingdom Viridiplantae; phylum Streptophyta; class Gnetopsida; order Gnetales; family Gnetaceae; genus Gnetum; species Gnetum montanum. The sequence continues at coordinate 41,768 of MNCI01017249.1, read as the reverse complement.
GTAGTATGAAGTTTCTTGCTTAGTATAATCCTACCTTCTTTCTTTTTGATTTTAAATTTTTGAGCTACTCCCTTCATTAAATAAGTGAACAGAAAGGTAAGGGCTCAGGATGAACTTTCTACTTCTTTCTATTTTTATTGCTGAACCTCCTTTAGCCTTGTTATTCCAACTATTGATGTTATTCTTTCTGTACCTATACTCAATTGATTCTGGCTTTGCTTAAGGCCCTTACTTTGGCATATTCTTTCCCATTGAGAGAAAACCTTTTATTTGGCATAATGTTTGCTAGCTCTAGTAGCTTCCATGAGAAATTCCTTTTTTCCATTATTCTCAAGTGCTACTCTAAAAAATATTTGTCTAGAGGATGCTCTTTATCCTTCATCCTTTTGTAAATTTTAATCATAGGGATGTTACAAGCTAAGGCCAGCAACTTCATTGATAGGATTTTCTTTAGTTGTATTAGAGTCTCTTCTTTATCCTGGTTAACCTTCTCGTCGGAGCTCTTAATGTAGACTATGTTAATTTCATCTGGTTGATAAACCTTTTTAGTCTTTGATTTGCAATAGATTCTCTTTTAAGCTAGAGGAAAATTGCACTACTCCCAGTATCTTCTTGTCATGACCCTTGAGTGGCTAGAATTAGCAAACTCCAAAAAAGCCAAATTTGAGGCATACAACCTCTTTATGCTTATAGTCATGTTTAAGGGGGCTCTTGCACATCTATCGCCCTACCTCCAATGTAGCCAAACATGGCTACAAACTTGGGAAGCTTGATAGCTTTACCTTTGAATCCTACTAATAAGATCTAAGTATAATAGGCATGAAGAAATACAACTATATGCCACTTTTCTTTGATTTATTCTATTACTTTTTGGTCAATCCTTGGTGAAAGGTCCCTACTATTAGCTTAATTAAATGAGAATCAATACAATTCCTTAGAAACTTTAAAACCTATGCATTGGAAAAGCTCCTCTGATAAATGACTATAAAGAAGTCATAACATGGGTCTTCTGGCTGAGCTCTTCTTTGCAAAGCATATCCTACAAAAATTAAAGTTATCCTTTTAGGTTCAGAAACCTTACTTAATATGTAGTTGAATAAAAATGAGTTGAGGCTTAGCTGGGCTTCTTGCCCTTCAATCTTGAACAAATTCTTTTGTAGGATATCATTCATGAATTAGACAAGGAAGAAAGATTTATTATTTTGTAGAGCTATCTAGGCCCAAATGTGTAACAACTAATTGGATTAAATCTAGGCCCTAACCACAACTCATCCATTGATTTTGCAGTCTAAAAAGCTATTTATTTCATATTTGAACAAAAAATTTAAGGAAAAAATAAAAATTTAATATGGAAACCTAAGCTTTAAGGCCTTCGAAATTGCATTTTGATATTCCCGTGATTTTGGAAAGTTTATTAGAGGTAGCCTAACAGCTTTTCCCGACTTTGGGTGATTCCAAATTCTTTCACTAAGCACTTCATCACTATAATGGTAGGCATCAATCTCTATAATAACTAGCTCAATCAATATATAGAGCTCATATACTTTCTTAACACTAATATCAATGAAGTACTTAGTGTTTCCTTTGAATCGTAGCTTATCCTTTTCATAAAATATATTTGCTACCATCTAGTTTAGGACATCTTATATTAGGTTTTCCTTAGGTTTGAAACCTAGCTTTTGTATCCTTATCTTTTCATAAATCTCTCACCATTTTTCCAATGATTTTGTTGATTGCAAACTTGACTTTTCTATTAGTTCATGATCTTCATCAAAATAAAATAAATCAATTTCTTCTAGATTTAATTCCAGATGCACAACATCAATTCAATGCTAGAGCTAATAAATGTTTAGACTATATTATTGTAAGTACTCTTAGACTATATTATTGTAAGTACTCTGAGAAGGAGAAAGTGTTGACATCTTGGAATTTTTGAGAAGCTTTCTCTTTTTCTTTGTATGACATTTTGAACTTCTCTATAGCTTGAAATTTTTTTGTAATATTAATGGAGGCTATAGGATTGAGTTTTTTCTTGTACATGGAAAAGGTAGGAATATAGCTAAATGATTGAGCTTATTACTCATAAAACTACTTCATGGAACCAATTTTTGGTTCTATGAAGTAGGCCTTCTTAGAAGTTGACATGGCAGAAGTTGACATGGTAGGTGTTGACATGGTAAAGTTTGTTTCATAGTTGCTTTGTAGAGCCATATTTTTTCTCTATGAGCATGATCCTTTTTCTAACACCAATATGAGGAAATAAAAGTAGGGCATATTAGTGTGGCTCAATTTTAGATTTATAAATAATGCTCTTTTCCTCAAGGATGACTTGGAAAATCAAAAAAAAATTAATACCTTAACTATCAGTAAAGGTCATCCAGAATACCTTGTAGGCTTAAGAATCAAATTCATATTTCCTTAACTGTAAGTAAAGCTCAACCAAAATAGTTAAGAATATACAAGGTAGTTAACCTTGTAATAACATTCCTCCACCCATTTTTCTTCAATCCATCACTGTGGGTTGCTGGTGGGTTCATACCTTAGGGTGTGAGCTTTGGACTCCTAGAAGAGTTCTTGGTTACTAGTTTATGAAGGGTGTATCATCAAGGATACTTGTGATCATTGGATGGGTCTAATCGATGTGATTGGATCAATGTTCATGTGGAATGTTTCCTAGCCATCTTGGTCAAAAGAGGTTTATGATTTCATGAACCTAGGTGTGCCATGTGATGAGGGGTGAATTCTAATGTTTGTATAAGTTGAAGACTCTAGGTGATGAACTAGCACTTCAATCATCCACATAATTTTCATGCTCCATAAAAATTCCTCTTCCTATGAAGAAAATAAAAATAAATATACATAATAAAAAATAAATGATGATGAAAAGAAAAGGAAATTTGAAAGAAAAATTAAAAAGCAAAGAGACGATGGAAAGAGTAATGTACTTTTAAGCTTATCGGGTATACAAATTGGTATGTTTACCATCTAGACCAATATCATAGTTTCTTAGAACAAAGTTAAAATAGTAGTTGAACCTATACCTATGCACAATTTCCTCATGTTTAACCTATTTTCTAGATCACTTGATTTCTCATAATGTTGCAATTTAAGACAATCTCTTGTTCATTCATATCCATGGCCATGAAGCCCTAGAAGTTTCTTTCTTTGTGAACCTTAGTAATATTAATTGTCACTTCCACCTAAGTTCCTAATCATTTGTTCTAAGGATCAACAATATTCATCCTTGATTCATCCCTTGACTAGATCCAAACTCAAAAAATTTTCTCTTGATGGTGTTGGTATTGTGCTTTCTATGGGGATATAGAATCATTAGTGCAACTAAGAGGATCGATGAAATATTTACAATAGAGAAAAAGTTAGGGAGCCTACTATGCATATGTGCATGAATTAAGGAAAACTAAACTAGAATCTTATCTTTTGGATGCTCATTAGCATGTTTCCTTGATTTGATTCATACCAATGGTTAGATCATAGAACAATCAAGGCTAGATGGCACTAGATGTGATTGATGTGATCTTGGAAGGGAGACTTAGAGATAGATCCCTATTGTATGAAAAATTAGTAGTGAAAAGATGCAACAATAGATATCTCATCGGGTGTAGAACATGCTCACATGCTTCATAAGCTAATTAAATGATTGGTTGAGGATCTGGTGCATATTTCCATGTTGCACTAAATAAAAAATTATTTGAAGTAAAGCACACACAACATTTAACATGATTTTCCAACTTGGGTAGTCCATACTAGAAGGATAGTTCACTAGCACACCTCTGAACTTTGTTCCTTCCAAAATGTCATTTGAAGTATAACACACCTTGTACAAGCTCTAATCTCTACTCTAGAGTGATTTGATGCTATGAATCCACTCAATCCCTCAAGGTCTTGACAAGCTTAAAATGTGGTTTCTAGGATCCCAAAACCTTTGCAACTTGAGATCTACTCTAGAGTGTTGTGACGCTACACCAACACTCAATCCTGTAGGATCTCAACAAGCTCAAGCAAGATGCCTTCCCGCAAGAAGCACATCAACCTTGTAGTGTAACAAAAGAGAACAATAATCATAAGGAATGAACACAACTAAATTTGCTGATCCTTGTACTTGAGGTACAACTCACTTTGACCAATTACAATAGGAAAAAGATTGTATAATGAGGAACAATAATGATTATAATGATTGTTAGATGATTACAATTAATATTACACAATACTTGTACTTTTCCCAATGAGAATGAAGTCTTCTTATAACTAATATGTTTTTGAAATCACCTCAAAATCCATGCAATGGATAGTTAACAGTCACTAGAGATGTCTTCTTCAAGATTGAGATGTCTTTTTGCAATGGACCTTCATTTTGCAAATATGTCTTCTCGTCATGAAAGACATCTTTTTGTCTAGAAAGACCTCTATTTTTTTCTAAATATGTCTTCTCCTCTATTGCCTTCAATTTTTCTAAGATGTCTTCTTTTTCTTGGAGACGTATTCACTTGATGGTAGATGTCTGCTATTTCTACAAGATGTATGCTCTAAAAATAATTGTTCAATGCTAAGGCTTCCTTGTTCATGTTCTTGAACTTTTACATGCCTTCCTTTCTTAATCCAAGTTCTACAAACACAACAACCACACAAATACACAAACATACTTGTGCTCCATTTTCTTAATGTTTTGACATACCTAAAGGTCAACAATCTCCCCTTTTTGGTAATGTCCAAAACTTAAGAAAATGGATTAGTCTATATCACATTATCACAATATACAAGCTACTTCTCCCTCTTTTTAGACATAACCCAAAGAAAAGGTGAGCCAAGCTCCCCCTAAATAGGTGCATATATAAATATTTGTTTTTGTGTTTTATCTATATTTTTTGACTTATAAAGATAGAAAATAATAGAAGGACTTACATGATAGGGCAAGGTCCTATCCCCATATCTTTGCATAGAGAATTCAACCAATGTTCATCTAGAGGTTTGGTAAAAGCATCATCTAGTTAACTCTTTGTTCTAATAAACTCTAGCCTTACATGTTCATGTTGTGTATGTTCTCATATAAACTGATGGATAATCTCAATATATTTGGTACAAGAATGTTGTATGGGATTTTTTTATCATATTAATAGCACTTTTGTTGTTGTAGTAAATATGTGTTGAGTCTACTTTTACTCCTAAATCTTTGAGAGTTTCTTTCATCCAAAATAATTGAGCACAACAACTGCCAATAGAGATATATTCAACTTCTGTCATTAAGAGAGCCATAGAAGTTTGCTTCTTGGTTGTCCAAGAAACAAGACTTCTCCCCAAGAATAAACAGTTTACACTCATGCTACGGTGATCATCAGAACAACCTGCTCAATTTGCATTAGAATATCCATCAAGATCAAGTGGAGAATCCTTTGGATACCAAAGGCCCCAGTTAGCAATACCTTTTAAATAATGGAAAATATGTTTAATAGCCTTACAATGAGATTCCTTTTGAGCTAACTGATATTTGGCACACAATCCTACACTTAAAGCTATATCTGGTCTACTAGCCATTGAATAAAGAAGACTACCTATCATACCTCTATAAAGCTTGAGATCAATAGGCTTACCTTGATCGTCTTTGATAAGTTTATAATTTGTAGCCATAGGATTACCTTTAGCTTTAACATTGGCTAAGCCATATTTGAGTAAGAGATATTTTGCATATTTGGTTTGATAGATAAAGGTTCCATTAGCTGTTTGATAGATTTGAAACCCAAGAAAGTTCTTGGGTTCTTCCATCATGCTCATTTCAAATTCAGACTACATAAGATTAGAAAATTTCTGGTAAATAATTTTTTTAGTGGCACCAAAAATAATATGATCAACATAAATTTGAACTATTAGAAGATCTTTCCCTTCTCTTTTGAGAAACAAAGTAACATCAACTTTACTTCTTTCAAAACAATTCAATATAAGATGTTGAGAGTGTCTTTCATACTAAGCTCTTAGAGCTTGTTTAAGACCATAAAGAGCTTTCTTGAGCTTGTAGACATAATTAGGTTTGATGGAATCAACAAATAATTTAGGGTGTTCAATGTAAACTTCTATTTGTATCTTTCCATTCAAGAAAGCACTTTTAACATCCATTTGATAGAGCTTGATGTTTTTAATGCTAGCATAGGCAAGAAGAAGTCTAATAGATTTCTGCTTAGCGACATGAGCAAAATTTTTATGAAAATCAATTCCTTCTTATTGGTTGTATCCTTTGGAAACCAATCTAGCCTTGTTTTTAATGATGTTTTCATTTTCATCAATCTTGTTTCTAAAGACCCATTTTGTTCTAACAATAGGTTTATCATTAGGCATAGGTTTTAATTCCCATACATCATTTTTGGCAAATTGAGTGAGTTCATCTTGCATAGAAGAAATCTATCCTTCCTTTCCTTTGGCTTCCTTAAAGTTTTTTGATTCAAGTTGAGAGAGATATGTAGAAAAAGCACAAATCTCTTTGATTTGACTTCTCATATGAATGACATCTTGAACTTCCCTAATAACATCATTAAGAGAGTGATTTTTATGGAGTTTGGGTATTTGCAATTGAGTGGGTGATATCTCTTATTCATCATCATTGTCTTCTTCATGATCACTACTAGATTCTAAACTTTATGATCTTGTACTTGAGTGGGGCTAGAAAATTTTTGAATGGAAAGAACTTCATCATCAAGTTGAGGAAAAGTCATGTTATGATAATCTATTTTGACATTTATGGTTTCCTATTAAACACTCTATAAGCCTTGATAACTAGAGAATATCCTAAGAAAATCCTTTCATCAGTTTTCACATCAAAATTTCTCAAGTTATACTTATAATTTAGAATATAACATTTTGAATCAAAACCATGAAAATAAGCTACTGATGGTTTTCTACTAGTTCATAATTCATAAGGAGTTTTAGAAGTGAATCTTCTTACAAGAACTTTGTTGGATACATAGCAAGTAGTGTTTATGGCTTTGGCCTAGAAGTGATGAGGAAGACTTTGATAATTGAATATGGTTCTTCCCATTTCATTTAGGATTCTATTTCTTTGTCTAGCTATGCCATTTTGTTGAGGAGTTCTTGCAGTAGAGAATTTATGTAGAATGCCATTCATTTAAAAAAATTATTCAAACTTTGCATTTTTGAATTCACCTCCATTGTCATTTCTAATCACTTTAATATCATATCCATTTTCTTTTTTGATTTGATTATTAATTCTCAAAAAATGATCAAATACATAATCTTTATGATGTAAAAATGCAACCCAAGTAAAGAGAGAATAATCATCAATGATAATAAAAAAATATCTTTTCTTTCCCAAGCTAAGAGTTTGAATTGGACCAACCACGTCCTTATGAAGTAGATCTAAGGGATGAGCAGTAGAAATACAATTTTTCTTACCCAATCTTATCCTTGTTTGTTTCTATTTTTGGCAAGCTTCACATGTATTTAGATTTATGTCTTTAATCTTGGGAAGATCATGGACCATTTCCTTTGATACCAAGGTTTGAAGAATTTCCTTATTTATGTGGCCTAGCTTTCTATGCCAAATACGTGTATCATTTGCAAAAATTACTAAGCACTTGGATTCAATGTTAGGAAAATTTCCAAAAATAGTAACATACACATTTCCTTTTCTAGTTCCTTCTATCACAACATTTCTAGTAGATAAATCTTGTATTCTACAATTTTCTTTGTAAAAAGTAACATTGAAATTTTAATCACATAGTTGACTATGTTTTAATCCATCAACAAAAAAATACTTTGTTTACAGTTGGTAATCCTTACCTTTACCTCCTATGGTACCAATACTTGTAATAGGTGCTTACATATCATTTCCAAATGTGATTGTTCCACAATTTTGTTATGTGAAGTGGGTGAAGTCGGATTTGTAATCAATCATGTGCCATGAACACTCACTATAAATATACCACATGCTAGATTTGTCATTAGAAAGAGCAATTTGAGCCATCAAGTTCTTTTTAGACTTTCCTTCTTTCCTTTTCCAAATCTACATAGTTTTTATTTAAAGCTGCTTTTGCAAAGACCAAAAGTAGTGATGTAGTCTAAGATAGGAAAAAGCTTGAATATGGCCATATTTTTCACAAAAGAAGAATTTCAAGGTTTTTGGATTAGAAGTCCTACCAAACTTGGATAAATTGTACTTTTGGTTATTGACTTTTTTATAAATTGTACTTTTTCACAAGTGACCTATCCATGAAGAGAAAAACTATCATCACTTTCTTAAGCTTGGTTATCTTGAGCTTAAGAAGTCATTGTAGCAGATGGAATTTATGACTATATCACCTAATCCTTTATATGGTACCACTATGAGATAGAGAAATTCTAGTAGAAGCTTGCTACTGATGGTGCCACGACTTTCATTGGTGGATTTTCTATGACTATATACATAGGAAATTTATTGGGCTACATGATTTTCAAATAAACTAGTGAATAATTAGTGATCACAATTCTAAAAAACTATGCCCAAGATTAGGTTGAAGATCATGCTATAGGTCATTTATATGGACAAAGTTGAGGTGAACATGTCAAAGCTTCCCCTAGTCTAAAATGCTATATGCAAAATCATCACCCATAAATTTATGCTTACCAAATTACCATCAGGTATCTCTAATTAGGGGGCTAAGATTGTGGCTATGATGAGGGCGAAGTGTGCCATAAATGTCTCATATTTCATCTACAAGGTCCAAATCTAAAAAATTGAAGACATGGCTAGAGGTAAGATGGAGGGCTATGCCTTTCTAGGGTTCATTTGAAAACTTTGTAAATTGGTAAGCATAGTCAACCATGTGGGAAGACATATCAAAATAATAGGAATGAGGATTAAGAGAACATGATGATGATAACTTCAGGACAATGCTTGGAGGTTGTTGGAGCTGTACTCAACTCAAAGGACAAGATGCCTTCTAGAGAGGTATCCCATATTTGACTTTTAAGCTAGCACCACTAACACCAATCGAAAGTAATAACCACACCTCAAGCATCTCAATGAACATAGGCGCAATGGCTTAGTAGATCCATTTATTGATCTCTCATTTTCAATATTAGAAAAAGCTAATAATATCTTCCTAAAGATGGTTCTAAACCTGTAATGCACATTGAAGGTAAAGGTAGGCTGCCACAATCCACATTGAAGGATTGTGAGACCTTGGTAGTAATTTCTTGCAAATGATGGAAGCCATCGTAGTTGGTGAAGCGATAAGGAAGGATCTCTTCCACTTCCCTCCTCTGTTATTGAATGATCTATCCTGGATTATTTTAATGCCCTTATTCAATCTCACATTCATGTGCCTTCATGGAATATTTCCTTATCACATCAATCAATCTGCAACATGCATAATGTCCATCATGTAGCTAAAGTTCTCCAGGTACCCATTGATAACTTGAGACTAGCTACTAGGTAGAGAAGGAGTGGAGAGTTAATTTTGGCACCAAGTTATTATTGAAAAACATCAATAGTATAGTGGAGAATAAACTTGTTAAGGTAGGAGTTGAGTTGAAACTTTTTGATGCTAATGGAACATTCTATCTATGGGAATTATGAAGAATCCAAGTTGAGGTATGCCAATGGCATGAACAATTGGAACATCTCATACCATTGGTACATGCACCTTCCATAATCGCTCCAAAGGTGTGCATTGAGCACCTGTAGGCTGAACTATTTTAAGCATGCTAGGTTGGTGAATAAGTTGTATTTATAAAAGATAGCTTTGAGTGACAAATTAGAATGTTAAAGCATTAGTCCCAAGATTTGGAAAGGATGAGCCAAGAAAAGAAGAAGTAGGTACTTTTTATTTCTTTGTTAGAGGATAAAAGTCAAATCATGATCTAATTTTGGGACAAATACCTTCACACAAAAAAGAAGTACTAGAACTTTCAACAAGACGTGACAAAAAAGATAACTAGGAAAATTGATGAGCTTAGAAGGATCCATTTAATTGAGCACACAACCTAGAAAATTTGGGTGCATAGAATGAAAAAATTTTTAGCTATGTTGAATGAATGAGTAATCAAGAAGAGGCATGAGGTGAAGAAGAAGTTCAATACCTTGCATGCCAAAATCTAACAAATTTTCACAATGAGAAACTGAACCTTTTGGAAAATATGTACATTCTCTACCATAAAGTAGTTGTCACTATCCTTGAGAGGAGACTCAAGAAAGCTAAAGAGGACATGTAGGTAGAATAAAGGGTTTATCTCTATGTGGTTAGAATTTTGTAGGTTGATCATATAGAGTTCTGGAAGAGAAAATCTATTAAGCAATGGTTGAACTAGACATAGCCCAATTTGAACTCTTGCAGGTGAAAAGGAGTCACAAGCAATTTTAGGCTAATACTAAGGAATGATGACAAGTACTCCTACAAGAGTAGGGACTAATGGATGATCACAACTAATAGCTCCAAGAAAGTGGCTTGATTCTATCATTGACATGGAAACATCTTAGGATAAATTAAGAATGTCCCAAAATTTATGATCATATTACACTACTACAGTAGCCTTCATTATGTTTGCTTCTTATGAACCGAATGCAACTACTATCTCTCTAATGATATGGAGATGCTCTATGATATAGCAATTGCAACTTGACTTGCCACATGAATGGGAAGGATTACATGAGATTTACTTATAATGTGTCTTAGCAATTACATCATTCTTGTTGATTTCAAGGTAAAGTCCTTGGAAGACTAACCTAGTATCAATGGTGCTAAATCATGCTCTTCCTATGATGACAAGAAAGTGTTCTTCCATCTTGCTCTTTGGTTTATTTGCTAAGAAGTCTATAGGGTATGACCATCCCATTAAAGTTTCCATCACATCATTAACTTGTTTCATAGGATATGTGTAAGATTGATATACCAACTCCAACATGATATTAGTACTCTTAAGATGGGGTAGCCCCTAATCAAGATACTATTGTAATAAAATAATGTTAACTGTAGAACAAAGTCATAAAGAGCTAGGCAGTGACCTTTCTCACCAATTAGAATCTCCACCATGGAACTATTGAGCTTTATTTTCTTTTAAGAAAATGATCTTCTTTTACCACTTGCATGATTGCCTTTAACATAGTGATGATCATGACACCACGACCACCAGGTGCCATCATATTCGACATGCTAGGTATAATTAAAGGACTCTTTCCTAAAATGAATGTTTCACTCTAATAGCATTGAGAAAATGATATCAAGATATCTTGAATGTTACCTCATGTTCTACTTGAAGTATTATCTACTTCATGAGATGAAATGAATGGAGTGGGATTTAGTCCCACAATGCTCATGTCTACACTTATGGAAAAATTTCTTGTTATAGTATCTCAAATTTCCCTTCATAGCCATGTCAACAAGAGTTTGGTAATATTTCCTAGCCACATACATGAAAGTTGGATTTGCATAGTAGGTAGCATCATAGAATTTGCTTTGTTTTGACTATGGTTAACTAGGCATCACACCTTGCATAGGATTAGGAAGTAGAAGCTATTTTTATTGATAAGGAGGTTACAAGCTAGGATTGAATGACCAAGCTAGTATTGTTGAGGTGTCATCTATGGAAATGGGTAAGTACCTGCCTAAATACCTTGTGAGTAGGAGTTTGAAGAAAATTTCATCTATTAGCACATTAGAGCTAGAGAATTCCATAAACTAGCATCCTAAAGATTTGAAGTTTGCCAATATGGGTACTAATGCATGGTTTGTAGGTACATACCTCTAGGATAGTATGCTTAGATGAAGTCAAGAGTCCTCCTTATTTTCTTCTAAATAAAATTGAGATTCAAGGGTATTCTAGCTTGCCCCATTTTACCAATCATGTGGGTCATGATTGGATAGCACCTTGAGTCATGAGGATGTATGCAATACTCGTAGGGATCCTCATCATTGAAGAATGATGAACCTAAGGATTGAGAACATAGAAGGGGGTGTGAATAAGTTTCCTAATTAAAACTACCAAGATAATTAAATGACACACCAATTTTTATACTATTTCCAAACTTGGGTACTTCCACACTTAGAGGGTAGAATCCTTGCACACCTCTAGACTTTGTTCCTTCAAAAATGTGGTTTAGAGGACACCACAATCTTTATAAAGCTTTGAGATTTGCATGAAGTATTTTGTCACTAGATAAACACTCAACCTCACAAAGTCCCAAAATTCTCAAGAATGTGATTTCAAGGATCTCACAACCTTTACAAAACATGAGCTTTGTACTGGAGTGTTTCATCGCTACAAACATACTCAACCCCTTAAGGTTTTGAAAAGCTTACAAGATGCCTTCTTGTAAAAAGCACATAAATCCTACAATGTAACAAATATAAGTAAATAATATAGGAAAGAATGTAACTCAATTTGCAAATTTCTTGCAATGAAGCTCTTAGTACATACAATAACTTATAAAAGATAGGAACAATGAGGAACAAAGCTAAACCACTTAATGTAAACAATAATTGATATTCAATGAAGTATGCTAGCACATTTTCCAAGAATCCCACTTTGTCATATACCCTTTGAGTTTCCAAGAACTCCTTGGATTTCATGTAACAGTTAGAAAAAAACTAATTGAGACATCCAATTTGAGGTTTAGACATCTATATGAAAACACCTCTAATTTTGGTGAGGTGTGTACCTAAAGAGTGAGATGTATACCATGAGATGTCTAACCTGAGACGTCTCTACAAAGATTAAGATGTCTACTATCAATTTGAGACACTTGGCCTACAAGTCTACTTTGAAATCTGGAGTATTTCTCTAACATTTTGGCATCTTAGTAGTCCTTGGAACATCTTCATTTGGCTCGTAGACCTTGTTTGTTTCCTAGCTCTCATTTTGTCATCGTAGTGCAGTTCTCATTCTAGCTTAGCTCTCATTTTGAAGTCTTAGCTCAACATCTTGCTTCTTAGCCTTTCAAGACTACAAACATATTTCTACATTCTCCATTTTCTCTAAGGTTTTAACATATTAAAAGATCAATAATATTTTCCTTTTTGGTGATGTCCAAAACTTAGGAAATTGGGTTAGCACATTCCATAATAAATGTAAAAGTTTTAAAACATTTAAAGCATATATATTAAAATGACAACAAGAGAGGAAAAAAGATGTATCAGGTAAAAGGCTTATGCCCATTAATCCTAATCATATGTCATTACATAGAAAATTAGTAACATCATGAGATACTCTAGAAATGTCCATAAAAGTCCATCATATAATATGTAAGTAGGATAAACCAAAGCATCTCCTAAACCAAAAGCATAACTTGTAACCTATCTACAACCTGCATAACAAATACTATATAGCCACAAATTGTCTATATACCATCCAAAATATAAAAAGCATCAAACTATCCAATATAACCATATAGTCATAAACATAGATAACCATGAATCATAACCATCATTTGATGCTCATATAATATAGAAATAGACAACATATGTCCATGTCCAAAGCATCACATCACTATCCAAACCATTACATAATTCTCACCTTTTTTAGTCATCACCCAAAAAGTGATGTGGAAGATGAAGCTCCTCTAGTCATTGATCTTTATAGTATCATCCTCATTGAAGTTAGACACTACACTAGTGGGCCTATAAGTCTCCTCCTCATCATCATCACTGCTACTATTGGAGTTAGAGACATGCTGCTCATCAGCATCATCTGAATATGGAACTATGATAGGAGCTCTTTGAGGATAAAGCTTCATCTGAGATTGAGTTAAGGGAGGATGAGATGGAGCCTATTGATAGGAGGAGGAAGCAATCTTCCTTTGATAGGTGATGGAATCATCTTGCCCCCAATGAGCCATGGCACTAAAACTACTCTTCATTGACTACTGATCAAAGGATTGAGGAATATCCTCCTATGCGTAAGTACTTGGTTCAGGTTGCTTAGGATGAAGAAATGATTACCCCTAGACATGTACTAAAGATGCATCAAGATCCTCAGAATCAAAGGCATTTTCTGAGTCATATGCTTGAGATGGCCTAGCTACTATAGAGTTTCTAGCTAATACTGGATAGTTCTCCTTACTATCTAACATCAAAGGTATGGTCATCAACTCATATTGCTTCCCATTTGAAGGTAGTGGTACACCTGCTACATCCATTCTCTTATGAAGGTAAGAGAGCTTCTATCCTATCATTCCAAAGTTTTATCAAATGGTTTCAGGGCCTTCTTAAGAGCTGACTTTACTTGGGCACTCATAAATTTGGACCTCCTAAGCTAATAAGCAGCCCTAGGTGATGATGAAGCTTAGTTTCTTCATGCTTTCTGAGATCTATCCTTTGGATTTTAGGTTTTTCTAGTGAAGTACTCTACTTTTTTGCATATTCTACAAGACTTCTTTTTTCCTTTAAAAGAGGCATATTAGGGATAGGAACACCTGCCTATCAAATTAATGAACTGATGAGAAGAGGATGTTCAGCAATCCTTTCTCTAGTATATAATCCCAACATGTCTCTACATAAAATATATTGTTGAACTAGTGAAAAGACAATAGAGAAAAATAGCCTAGGCTAGTAGTAAGTAACTGTAACTTCCTCTTACAATGATGTTATACATAATAATATGGGAGAGTATGGAAGCATTGTTAAACCCTAAAATTGGTTNTATATAAACATTATAGTTTATATAAATATTATATGTATATTATATAGTTTATATTATAAGCCCATCTGTGTTGGTGGCACTAGCAGTGCTTATTACAGTAGCCTTCTTGTGCCTTGAGCTCACTGCTACCTCCGACTCCCATCTTAGTCCACTTGCAAGTCATGTACCACCTTCATACCACTTGCACTTAGTAGATCCTAGGCCTCATGATGGAGTTCCACTTGGTCCACCAAAAACCAAGGCAAAGGCATTGTTATTGGCCTTCTTGACACCAGTGTCTAGCCTAAGAGTTGTAGCTTTGGTGACGTCGATATAGATTCGTTGCCAACGGAGTGCTAGAAGGGTAGCAAGAATTACAACAATAGCAATGCATGTGGTGTAGGCTAGGCCAGGATAGCATTGGTGTAGTAGCAACCGGAGTGGCATGGGTAGGATAGATCATGATGCATGCAGTAGTGACGGTGGTTTTGGTGAATGCGGCAATGGCAACCACAATGACACACACAATAATGATAGTGGCTAGGGTAGGAAAACAATGTGCATGAGCACAACAGTGATAGTAGCTAGGACAAGCAATAGTATGCATGGGCACAACAATGATAGTAATCTAGGCAACAACAATAGCATGGGTAGCAAGTAGTAGTGACGATGTCAGCATAGCAGGGGCTAGCAAGCAATAGCGATGGTGGATTAGAAACATAGTAAGGGTTTTACTATTTCATGAAAAATGCTAGCTATAGGATGTAGTAAGGATTTTATTGTTCCATGGAAGTGGTAGCTATAGGATGTGGCAAGGTCAAGGCAAATGCATAGCCACCATTCCCTACACTTGCTGGGGGTTTTGTTCTTATCCATGGAAAGTCAACCATGGCAGCTGTAATGAGAGTTGCACATGACAAAGCCATGGCCATCACTTATCTCTTGGTTGGCACTGCTTATTTTTTTTATTGTTGGATTTTATGATAATTAAAATATCAAGGATACAAACTTGGTATTTCCATAAATTTAGATGGATGGATGTCTATCCATCCATTATTTTAATGTTTATTTGAAAACCATTAAAGAGTATAAATATGCATTCCACATTGTATTTAGGAAGCATTGTGATATTGTATGACCAAGTACTCATGTGATAATGTTTCAAATGATAATTCGATTACTTCTGCTCAAACTTTCCATAATGATAACATCTAATTTTTCTTACTTGGGCAAGATGATCAAACCTTGGAGCATAATTCCATTTAAATGAAGTACTTGAAGATGCCTTAGTTTTTTGAAGACTAACAAGTCCACTTTTATCATGTGAATCTCTTTCTTGTTTTGAAATTATTCAAAGAGACTCCTTTTCTTTAACAACTCTATCATTCACAAGGTTTGTATCTATAAGCTCTTATGCCATTTTCTCATAAGATGATGTTAGTTTTTGATTCTTAGCCCTTAGGTCTAAGTTTTCTTGTGAGAGATTCAAGTAATTTTGATTGAGTTGGAATAACACTAAATCTTTATCAACTCTTGCCCAAATTTCTTGCTTCACTTTGCAACCTCAAAGTTCAAAGTTTAACAATACAAAAAAATATTGCAAGATAAGAAACAGCTTCAATGCTCATATTATTCACATTGGAGCTAGGCCAGATATATAAGCAGAGAAGCAACTAAGGGATGGTTGGGAGAAGAATGCTTGAAAGGTTCTATGAGTAGCTCTTTGGAACTCTTTCTTTAGATGCCTCTTAGCTTTACTTTGGTACATATTTATAGTAGAGGCTAGAGCCTCTAGATACTTTTTAGTGCCATCCAACTCTACAAGCCTTAGTGAATGACAAATCATACTACACTTACTAGAGATAAGGATGTATAACACTTTATCATGCCACTGTAGTCCACTTTTACTGTGGCACTACATTATAGTACAATAATGTACATAATGGTACACACTAGCATGATTTTGTAAGCATCATAAGGAGAATCATAGTTGCTGTGAGATCCTACCTCATCATCAACTAGAGGAGAATCCTAGATTCTTGGGTTAGGTGGAGTTTTAGATCTACCACAAAGGTATGTGAGGGTTCCATGTCCTCCATCTTTGTCTATGGTAGTAACATCAGGATACTGTATCTTTAGTTGAGAGTTTTAGGATTGAGATACATTACATAATGTTGCTGGATGTCAAAAGTATTAGAGGTATAGATATCTTGGTAGATAGAATATCTCTATAGAGTTGTCTAATCCAATCTTATTTTGATGCAAGAGACTAGAAAGTATGAAGGTCTTTCACCAAATTAATCAATAAGCTAGGTTCTTACTTGAAGATTTCTATAATATAGGTAGTCTTCATTAAATTCATTATGATGGTTAAAAGCATGAGTTGGGTATGATTCATGGAAATGGCTAGGGGAGTGACCAAATTTTTACTACCAAGACTAGAACATATCATTAGGTTGTATCCATGGATTAATTTTGATGTTATATACATGGAAAGGGCTTGGTTGGTAATGAGACCAATTAAGGAAGTGTTTAGGGGAGGCCTCAAAATAGAGGTCTTGGATTTTGATGAGTGGTGAGGTACTCCTATGCCCAACCATACGAATCATAAGAGTTCATGCACAATTCGATCAAATGTCATTAACTTTATAGTTTTTAGTGCACTAGCCTTCTAGGAAATGAATCTTTGCCTTAAGGTCAATCGTTGTCTTCCCAATTACACTTGTGAAGTACACAATATGGTTAAGTGTAATTGAGGCATCTAATTTTTATCATTTATATTTTATGGTTTGGTGTTCAAAGGAAGATAAAAGTAATTAGGTTACCTAATTTATTTTAACTAATTACCAGTATTTAACTCATCCTAACATAAGCATTTGGTCCCACTTCCCACACACATCTTGAATCCTTGTATCCACTATTAGGTTACTAAGTGCTAACTACTGGGTGTACCAAGCAATAACGCTACTAGGATTACTAAGTGAATATGCGTTACACTCGAAGCAATCATACTTATGTGTTTAATCTATCTTGCTTAATTGCTTTATTAACTTAATTATTGGAAAATATTTAATAAATAATTAAATACATTAAATGCATAAATAGAATATTTAACCTATCCAAAGTGCTAAAAGATTTATCAGAAAGCTCATCTTTATCACCACACACATTTTCATGCTCAAGTAAAACAATGCTCGAATAAAGATCTGTACACTCAATGACTCTTGCTGTGGGCACTTGGGAGAAAACTTCTAACTCTCAAATGAACAAATTGCAAGAGCTTCATTACTACTAATATCTTATTACCATAAATGTAGCTGGTGAATATGTATTTGTAGCCAAATGTAGACATTGTGTTGGTGGATTCTCGTCAATGCATGATACGATGTGTCAATGAGGCCTTGTTGATGAGACTTAGTCAATGAGGCTATGTCAATGAGGCATCATTTACATGGCCAACAAAACTATGACTCATCATACCCCCATGATTGAATGAAAACTCATCCTCAAGTTCTTTACAAAATTGAAAAGATATGGGATTATTGACTAACCTTTCACAAACAAAAAAAATTGACTAACTTAACAAAAAATGGAGTGCCCAGGTGTACAGATCAACACATTACAAAAATGGTAGTGTTAAGGACATAAAATTGAACACCATGACATGATTCTTCAAAACTGGACAACATGTTCCTTGATGGCATGAAGTTTGGTGGAGAAGATCAAATACTCTTAGGTGGTGGTGGCTCTTGATGTTTTGATGGACCTTCTCTGACTTCACGCACATGTGGTGGTCAAGGTAGCTATGGCTATCTTGTTGCTACTGCAACTTCTAGTGAGAGGTGAAAAACATCCAATAATGCTTTCATTTTCTCCTCTTTACTCCTAGGAATGTGCACCATCCATGCAGCTTTGTTGATGTGGGTCAAAACAGGCACATCCCAGGGACATGGGATTTCTGAAAATAACTCCTTTGCATTAATAAATCAAGTAGAAAATTTTTTGCATTCAATGTAAAATGCTCTTACTGTATCCTTCAGCTCTTGATAGTCATTCATCCTTTTGGCTAGGTTCTCAACAATTGATCGTTGATCTATGAATCATGCTATGAGAAATTTGAGTTTATTATTTGTAGTCTTAAGCTTCTACTTGGTGTCTTTATGGTGCTTAAACTCTGCCTCGTATAGCAAATATGAGCTAGCCAGTTGTTTCTCCAACTCTAACTACAGTTTTTTGGTAGTTAGAATAGCTAAGTTCACATAGTGGAGATTGGCCAACTCCATGTACTTTATCATTTATTTTATTTGCAACTCCTTTAGGCAGATATCCACTCTATTGTAGGCATTAATTCCATCAATGATGGGCTGCCAAACCTCTTTTCCTTGTTGGAGTTACTAGAAAGATTCATTTATTTTTTCCTTTTCCATTTGGATGTGCTTCTTGTTAACTTCCTTTTGTAGGCCAACTTGGCCTCTGTAGTGATCTTTAACTTTTTCAAACTTTAAGGCTTCATTATTCTAGGTGGTAATTTTGATAGCAGACTTCTAGCACAAGGCATGAAGTTCCTCCATTGATAGATTTCGATTCTTTGCGGCCAATCTCCTTAACTTAGTGTTCACCTTGGCAAGTTTCTCTTGTTGTTGATGAATAAATTTTTGCATTTGTTCGTATTGGGTATTAACATTATGTAGGTGATGATTCTATGTAATCAAAGCCTCATTCTCCTAGCACATTTGAGACAAGTCCTTCTGAATTAAATATGTCTTTGCCTCTACTATGGATTAGTTAAAGATGGCTATTACTACCTCCTTCTTAGCCTTCCAGAATCATTCTTAAAGCTATTGGAAAGCTTCATCTTTGGTTATTGTTGGGTTGAGGATTGCAAGATCAGCAAGGTGGGCATGTAACTTAGCAACCTCTACAGCCAAGCATTGATTTTATGCTTGAGCTATTTCGAGTTGCCCCTCTAAAATTATGCACTTGCCCCTTGCGTCTAGCAGCTTTGATTGGGTTGCGATGATGTTTTTCAAAAAATTGAAGATATCCAGAATTGTTTTCCCGGTTCCCACTAGTCAATCCAAAAATTCCTCATGCTGGGCTACATTTAGTTTTTCACTAATCATGCCCATAGATTTCTGCACATCTTGAAGTATAGATATGTCTAGTACAAATGCTGCAGGTGCATTGAGTGCTTCAACTACATGATCAAAAACCACTTCAGTCACTGTATCCTACCTATGGTGCTACATCATCAAAGATAGTTGCTCCTTCACCTTCCTCCAATTGCACTGAGAAGGTGGCAACATTCCCAGAGATTTCTGGGAATAAATTGTATTGTGATAAGGACAATAGCACCTCTTGAGCATTGGGATTTGACCTCCTGGATGACTACATTTATTAGGTAGAGAATATTGGCCCACCCCTCTCCATCTGACTAATTGTTCAAGCCATCTCATTAAGGTAAATCATTGCTAGTTGGTACTTAAATGGATCTACACCACTCATCCTTCTGCATTGCTCTTGCTCGCTTAGGAGCTACTCTCAAATTTTGAGTAGGCACTCAATGGCTATGTGGGCTTTTGACATTGTTTCTTGAGTGGGTAGTGGTGGTGGAAGCTACTCCTCTTCTTGAGTTTTTGTTTGCATCTTGTCTTTCAAAATCTCGAACCATGATGCCAAAGAACCATACCTAATTGTGTCATTGGAATAGTAGATAATTCTTGCCCTTTTGCAGAGTTTTTGGATAAGGCATAGAAAGGGTAGGGTTTTTCTTCCATGTTCATTTTCTTTGAAATGCTTCTTGATTCTCAAGTAGATGAGTTGTGGAAGGTTCATAGGAAATTTTTTGCTTAAAGCAATGTATGCTTGGGTAGAAAAGGTAGTCATATTGCTGAGCCTCACTGTTGAATTGAGGTGATAGGCCATAATTTTAAAATAGATATGCTTTGTTGATGTGAGTGTGCCATACTCCTTATGGTCAACCCCATAGCACCATTGAGTCTACTCCTTCTTGGCCTCAGGATCATCTTTTGTTGATAGCTCTACCAACTGTGTCCCAATGTTAGGCAACCCTAGTACATGCGTGATATCTTCGGTTGAGTAGGATACTTGAATATCCTTGATCTTCACTATGGACCCTAACCTTCAATTTTTCCAGAAGAGATATGTCTCTCTCATGTATCATTTCTCACTAAATATGATGATTGGCCACATGGGAGAGGTTTGCAATTGTGTTTGAACTTCTACTGGAGCTTTCTCTAGGAATGGCTCGAAGCTCATTTCTTGAAAAATTAATCATCGAATCTCTTGGGATTTGATGATGTCAAGGTAGGCTTTAGTCACAGTGACTTCAAGCCTTGGTGTGGGTCCAGGAACTTCTCCTCACTATGATTACTTAGTGGGCACTTCTTCTTCTAGAATCTGTCAAACAGATTCCACTTTAGGCTTCTCACAAAGAGGCCCCATTACATGGGTTTCCTTTGGTGGTTTTTGGGCTTGTTATTGTTGGCCCCTTTCAGCTTTGGGCCACTTTTCCATTGGTTAAGATGGTTTTTCTTCTTGTAGGTATTTCAATTTTGGTGCCATCTATAATTACAATGAGACCATGGGTTAGCAAGCATTGTGTAACTTAAAGTAATTGGAATACCTTTATCTCTTAAGGATAGTTACACTTGGCTAAGTTGTGATAATAATGATTTTATTTATATGTTATTATTAATAATTCATCTTGGAGGTTGTTGAAAGGGTTAACTTTCGAAAAAATTGATGTTTGTATATTGTTACGATTATTAACCCTTTAGGGGAGTTAGAAAAATTTTCAAAAAATTTCATTAGAAACCTTAAGGTTTATGGCCCCCATGATAAAGATCTTACCTTCGGTAAGTGTAGGGTTAAAGAATAGAGTGATTTTGACAAACGATTGGGAAGTTAAGGGCTTTGGAAGGTTTTGGGCTCTAAAAAATTACAAAAAATCCCCATGTGTTATGGGGAAAATGAAAAAAATTTCTATGTAAATGATGGTATATATAGTATTTTTGCAATGCATCAATGAGGCCTCATCAATGCAACTATTGACCACCATAGACGACCATTGGCTTTGGTCAAACTTGCAAAATATAAAGAGTTTTTGAATGAAATTAGGGTCAAATGAAAGCTCAAAAGGCCAAGAACAATATAAAAACATGAGATGAGGGTGTTGGAGCTCATAAATTTATAAAATATGGAGGAAAAAATGATTCAGGGGATGAATGAAATAAAAGGTTAAGGAGCACTAAGCGGAATACATAATGGAATAAGCGAAAGATAGGATTGTAGCAATGTCAAAGGTAAGGAACCTTAACTAATTAAACCAAGAGCTATGCAAGTGGGTCCTCCCCATAGCAGGCTCATTCCCTTGTTGCCCTTGCATCACCTCAACTAAGAAGTTCATGGACCCCATAGTTGATTAATGGTCATGAAAGTTAAGGACCAACCAAAAAGAATCTATCTAAGAATTCAAATACACTAGACCAAGACTAGAGCATAACATAGAACCCATCAGTGAGGTGAGTTATGGAAACATGGATAGATGATGGAGAAGGTGGAATGGAATTTTGAATTGAGGTCATAAGAAGTCCCTTATGGAAGTTGTGTTTAAAATAACCTAGGAAGATCCATCTTTACTCCAAACCAAAGCCATCTACTTTTAGTGACTTCACATCACCATCCTAAGACTGATCCACCCACATGAGACATGAGAGTGCTTCCACAAGACAACCACCATTCTATAAGGAGAAGAAAAGAGAGAAGTATGAAGTGAAAGAGGGCCTTAGTTAGAGAAGACTTTTAGGCATAGGTGCATATCTTTCTAGTCTCATAACTAGTGCTTGTAGCTAGTTTATTTATCCAAGGGGTGTGCTTTGAATTTCCATTGTATTTTTATAAAATGTAAGCCACACCATGCAAGGAATTATTATTATTATTGTGTATAATGAGTGTGCTTTAAATTCCCATCATTTTTATTTTTGTTTTGGATGGGAACCACACCATGCAAATACTTTATTTGATTTCCTATTAGTGGTTGAAATGGAACAGTAAGAAGTCTATGAAAAACACTCAAGCACTCAAGTAAGTAGAAGCGTACAAAGAGTATTGAGTCTACTTGAAGTCACACCCTTTACAAACCTTTGAATCCTTCCTAATTCTAGAACTACTAAGGTCACCTATTGACTAAAAGTTTCTTTAATTGAAGGGACCTCAAATTCCGAGAACAAGGAAAACTATAGAGCTTATTGGATGGGTAGATGATATGGACTCATTGTCTATTCCATGAAAAATAAACCATGTCAAAGTTATTAGACATTAGAATTCAAAAATAAAAACCAAACATTGATAATCACAACATTAAGCACAAATCATCATTAGTAAATAGTAATAGTGGCACTGTGTCCTATGGCAATAAAGCAATTTTATTGGCAAAAATGAGGAAAATCATACTTTGAATAAAAATAATAAATTAAAATATATAAGAAAGTGTAAAATAATCAATAAAGGCTCAAAGGTACTAATGATGGTGTAAAATTAGAAAAAACTTGAAAATAAAAAAATTGTAAAATAAATAACTTGTAAAAATCAAAAACATGGAAAAAAAAGTAGAAAAACTAAGAAGCCATATGAATTATTAGCATGGATGGCCATCTCCTCCATGACTAAGTTGGAAGGAGAATATTCAAAAAATGGAACATGATTGTTCATCCATCAAGGTGGTAATTACACTGACCTATCTTGGCTCTAGGAAAGGTTGTACTTATTGGATGTTGACCAACTGCTTTTTATTTGGGGTTTTAGGTTTGTAGGTTAATATGGCCCCAAAGGAAAAGGTTTGATCAATTTTATAAGGTCCTTTCCACAATGTTTGGAATTTTTCCTTCTAAGGTACATGTGTGAGGTTCCAATAGAGAACCTTATCTCCTAGTTGAAGTTTTACTTTCTTGATTCTAAGGTCATGACATTGCTTGTTGAATGCCTTGTGCACCTAATTCAAAGATAGGACCACTAATTAGTTTTCATCTAGGACATTCAGGTTGAGAAATCTTTCTTTCTATGCTAGACTCAGGTCCAAATCTGGGTCATAGGTTGTTGAGAGTGTACGGAGCTCAGATTGGATTAGAAGCATTGGAAGTTTTCTGTACACCGACTCATAGGGAGAGTAGCCAATAGGAAGTCTCCATGTTGATCGGTACCCCTAGAGGGCATCGTTAAGTTCTGTACTCCAATATTTCTTGGCTTTGCTAATAGTTTGTGTTAGTATTTGCTAACCATTGGCTTTGGGATGGTAGGGTGTTGTTGATTTATGTTCAACCCCAAGCATTGCATTAACTTTCTAAAAGTGGCACCTGTGAAATGCGTTCCATTGTCAAAAATTAGTGAACATGGTACCCCAAACCTATTTACAATATTTTGTTATATAAATCTAGTAGTAGTCAATGATGTACAATTAGTAACAGTTGCTGCTTCTACCCATTTTGTGCAGTAGTCAACTGTTATGATAATATATGCCTTTTTGTTGGACATAAGTGTGATGGAACCTATGAAGTTAATGCCCCATATGTCAAAATATTCTAGTGGTTGAATCCAATGTTGAGGATCTTCCATGCAAAGGATCATCCCCCCACCTTGTTGACAATGTTCACAAGATTGGATAAACTGGTGGACATTTGATTGTAGGCCAATAGTATCTTGCCATTAAGATTTTTATTGTTTGTGTGTCTCATTGCATAGTGGCCTCTGCAAGGTCCTTCATGAGCATCCTAGACAACATGTAGTTGATCTTTGTCAGGGACACACCAATGAATTATATCATTGGCACACACCTTGTAGAGCAATGGTTATTCTAATCTTAGAAGTTGGAACCCTATTTATACGTGTACTAACATGCTCATTCCCTTGCCTTTACAACTTCGACTACTTGGCTGCATTGCCTAAACACACTGATGAGGGGTGCAAGTCCCCGAAAACATTTTGTGTAACAACATACATTGTGCAATGCTTTGAGCTTTCTATTACTTTCTATTTAACAATTTTTTTGTTTTACAGTTTCTACAGTATTTCTCTCAGCCTTCCCATTCTTTTCCTTAATGCATGAGATCTCATAAAAAGTTTTAAGTTCCTAAAAATTTTTCTCTATCTTGTTGCCTTAGAATTGCTAAGACTTTCTTGATAGCATCTTTTGCTGTTCTCTAGATTCTAACCATTTTTAGATCTTTTTTCTATTTTTGGTTAGGTATTAATCCTTTTGCAAGTTCTCCATGGGTTTTGATCATGTTGCAGGTTTATGCAGACCACGACATGTTTCTAATATTTGATTTGTGTCTTGACCACTACTTTTCTTACGTTGGCCTTCTTGGTTGTGGCTTCTTCTAAAGATGCTTGCTTCAGTTTCATCACAACCTTTGGCTATTTATTTTTTAGTGTCATTGCAGTTCGTCTCTTCATTGCTATTGAAGACTTTTGTTCATTTTTGTTTCCAGTAGGACGCTTGTGTGCATGGAATTCTTTAGTATCAGACCCCTCATGTCCACCATTCAAACATGAGGGTTCCCCTAAACCCTATACACCCTTCGAATCTACCAAAAGATTTGATTTGTTGAATGATTCATGTTCACTTTTGAAATACTATTCTGTAATAGTTTTGTCAGTACAACATCCCACCCCCATCTTGCCTATGACGAGTGGGGCTTGCTCTAATTATTAGAGTGATGGTTATTCTATTTATTAGAGCAGTATTTATTCTAATCTTAGAAGTTGGAACCCTATTTATACATGTACTAGCATGCTCATTCCCTTTCCTTGCAGCTTCGGCTACTTGGCTACATTGCCTAAACACAATGATGAGGGGTGCAAGTCCCCGAAAATGTTTTGTGTAACAACATACGTTGTGCAATGATTTGAGCTTTCTATTACTTTTTATTTAATAATTTTTCTATTTTATACTTTCTACAGTATATCTGTTAGCCTTCTCATTCATTTCCTTGATGCATGAGATCTCATCAAAAATTTTAAGTTCCTAAAAATTTTAAGTTTCTAAAAATTTTAAGTTGACACTTAGAGAAAATTTGCCTTGAGTTGACACTTAGAAAAATTCGCAGTTAAGACCTGGTGGTCAAAATTTGGTGGTGTTTCATTGGTTCCTCTTTATTGATGGCTAGAGGAGTGGCCTAAGAGATGTTGACAAACAATGCAAAATACCATAGCAAGTTTAATATCAACATCACCTATTGGTATCTGTTTAGAGGTTACTTCATCATGCTCAAGAGTGTTGAGGGTAATGGTATGCTAAAGGTAGATGGTGTAGGTAGTGTGCTAGGGGATAACAAGGGAATGAAATACAAATAGTGTGATACCGCAAGATATAGTGTTAGCACAGTTGATGGTGATCATGGCACCAAGGTGGCTTTTCACCAAAATAATGACCTCTCATCAAAATGTTTATGAGAGAGTCAACATCCATGAGACTAGAATTGATTGCCCTTAAAATTATGACCTATCGTTGGAGTGCTTATGAGAATGTTGATGTGAATTTGCAGCTCTACTATTTTTTGTTTGGGAACATGTTTTGCCCCATTCTCTTTTAGTTTTTTTTTTCTCTCTCTCTCTCTCTCTTTGCTTTTTGATTGTGAGGCAAACTTGCTTCAGGTTCTGTACATTCTGAAATGCTTGTTGTGGGATGCTTTCCATCATGTGAACTACGTGCCACCTAATGGACTTTACTTTGAGGTAACCATGTCACGTATTTAGGATAGGTGTTTCCTCTCTCTCTCTCTCTCTCTCTGCTTTTTGATTATGAGAAAAACTTGCTTTAGGTTCTACACATTATGAAATGCTAGCTGTGGGATGATTTCCATCATGTGAACTATGTGCCACCTAATGGGCTTTACTTTAAGGTAACCATGTTATGTCTGTAGGACAGGTGTTTCCTCCCTAGGATGAGTTGTGTTATATCTACTTGGGTTTTGAGTAGCCCATAGAGGCTCCCCATGGGACTAGTTGTGTTACGTTTGTGATGGGTTTTGTGGTTGACTAATGGAGGGTGCCATGTGCATTGAAGGGATTTCTAAGCTCGGTGATGTAAGGGAAGGTAGGAAATGCAAGGTGAAAGTGGGTAAGTGAAAGTAGACTATAATGAGATGATAGGGTTGTCCATTCTTGAGTGGCTCAACTAGTCTAATGATGCACTTCAAAATAATGTGGTGACTTGTTGCTATGATGAGAAGCATCCTTGCATGACCACCTCCAAGGCTTCATCTTGCAAACACAACATAGAGAAAATAAGAAAATAACCACACAACATGAGATGAGAGTAAACTGCTAGATGCAAGGATGTTGCAATAGCTGAACTAGTTGTAAGTGTTTGAAAAGCCAATGAATTTGCTAGGGGCAATGATGCTATAGGTGCTCAAGAGCCCAAGCAATGGTCAGAGCTTGAAGAAAAAATCAACAAAATGGTGGGGGGCCATAATGCTACAAATGTTCTAGAGGCCTCTCTCGATTAGAGCTCAAGGTACTAGCAAAATGCCCAAAGTTGGTAGTGTTGCAAGTGTTACCTAGAGTTGGTAGTGCTAGCACTGATGATAGTAGCTCTGAAAGATTAACAAAATGCCCAAGGGAAATTCTAGAAGATTAGCAAAATGGCAGGGGATGGTAGCACTACAAATGTTCTAGATTCCTCTCTTGATGATAGGAAATCCATTATGGAACTACAATGTCCCTACCCCATTCACAAGACGTAGATAGATGAGGGGAAGTTGAAAGTATTCTTGCTAGCTTGTCTACAGAACTATGTATGTTGAATTGTGAACCCAGCTTAAGGTCTTAGCAGATTATGATGCACTGGTTTATAGTCCTACCAAACTATTGAGTACCAATTTAATGTCATAGTGGATGATCTATTGTGCCAGTTTAATGTCATGACCCAAGGATGGCATGTGCCAATTTAGTGTCATGGAAGATAGTGTGTGCCATTTTATAGTCATAGTGGACTATCACTTACCTTGCTTCATTAAGATGTAGCGCTGTGTACTAGGCATAGTAAGGATTTAGATATGAGTGGTTTACTAGATTGGAAAATTGTTACACCCTTAAGGGAGGCTTCATCTGCTACATTTTTCATGGAGCCTTCCACATGGACCACCATGGAAAAAGGCAAGATCCTCATAGGAGTTGACTTTGGCCAAGAGGATTGGATGTAGGTATTTGAGGTTGAGATCCTTCGATGCTTGGAGGAGGACCTTGATAGCTTGGCCCTAGACATGATCAATTCAAGACCTTCTTAGGTTAGTTTTTTATGCATTTTATATTAATTTTTATATTGAACACTTGCTTATAGGCTTAATATTTTGTTGTCATTATAGTAGGAACCAAGTGATGCTGCAGGTCCTAGTGGTGTAGCAAAGGAAGGATGAGCTCCACCCAAACTTAGTATCACTAGTTGAGCATATCCTGGTGTAGCCCTATTGTTGGGCATTGTTGCATTTTTTTTTGTATTTTGCCACATGGCATAGATGACCATGCTATGTACTATTATTTCTAT
This sequence comes from Gnetum montanum, assembly GCA_015680685.1. Taxonomy (NCBI): domain Eukaryota; kingdom Viridiplantae; phylum Streptophyta; class Gnetopsida; order Gnetales; family Gnetaceae; genus Gnetum; species Gnetum montanum. The sequence goes on along the minus strand of MNCI01017249.1, from coordinate 13,585 downwards.
GAGATGTAATGGATATTTTGCTATATGGAGTGCATGATGTATAGACTTTTGCATTTATTTGTTATGTGTTTGATGCTAATAATGCGGTGAATTGATGTGACTAAGCCATAGCGATTGCTAGTTTTAGGCCATTTCAGGCTATCTATGTAGATAGCGTGTTGACAGTTTTAGGCCATTCTAGGCCCCTATGATAGTTTAAGGCCATTCTAGGCCACAAGATGGAAGGAAACAAGTTGCTAGTTTTAGGCCATGGTCGGCCATGTGATGCCAGTTTAGGGCCATGGTGGGCTATTTGCTAGTTTAATGCCTTTTTAGGTCATGTGATGTAAGGGAGATTGCTAGTTTTAGGCTATGGTGGGCCATGCATTTTTGTAGTTTTAAGTTTTATGATTTTTGTGTATTTTTTATGTTTTCCATGCATAAGCTAATAGCTGCTCAAAAGTAAACTTGATAAGAAAAAATGTCGACCAAGAGAAAATGGACAAATAAAATAAGTAAATGCGTAATTAAACAAAAAATGCAAAAATGCAAATAGCCAAACATGAATGTGAAAACAAGATGCAAGCAAGTGAACTATGTAGAAGTTTGGGGTAGATAGGAACCTAGCACATGTTGGACTAAGGGGATTCCTTAGTCGTGTAGTTGCTTCCTAACCTGATGTGGGTTAGGGGGTGCATAGGGCCTAGGTAGTACTATGCAGTACTTGCCTTGATCTTCAGTAGCTATGTTGAAGGGTAATTCTACCCACAAAGCATACTCTAGGAGGTTAGTGGCTCCCTTTGGTTCCTTAGGTTGGTTTTCCTCACATGTTTGACCCTCATCCTTCATGGGAGATGCGTCATCAAGGAACTCCACCTCTAGACCTTGTTCTATGTCAATGTTGCTAATGGTTAGAAGGGTTTCATAGTTACCATAGATGATAATCTCTCCACCTTTGTATAGAAGGTGGATTTCTTAGTGGATAGGAAAGGAGATAGCCCATAGTTGGGTGAGCCAAAGCTTGCCCAAGATTAGGTCGAATCTTGGCATCTCTTTGATGACAATGAATATTGTGGTGGTTGGGAATTGCTCCCCTACCATAAAGGCTATCATGACTATTCCCCTTATGAAAATTCATGAACCATTGAAATATTTCAAGCATGTTATCTTTGTGGGTTTGATTTGGTTGGCAAGACCCAACTTAACAATGATAGTATATGGGATGACATTAGTTGCTACCTCGTCATCGACATGCATCATATGGATTCTACACTGCCCAATGCAGATTATGATAAACATTGGTGTAGTAATGACTTGATCCTTTTTAGGCTCAATCATGATCTCCTCATTGCGGAATGCTAGGGGCATTGAACTTGATTCCTGCAGAGTCGGAGGTAGCATCACAAAATGGATGGATTGTTCATTCACTGGGATGTCCTCTGTAATAGGAATGGAGGTCAACACATGAACCAATGCTTTGAAGTGGGTGGAGGAGGTCATGATTAAGTTTTATAGGCTTAGTGTTATGTTTTTCTACTTTAAAGCCTATTTGACCTAGGCCAATGCATCAAGAAAATATTTGCACTATTCGCAACCTTGTTGGCCTTCATTTCCTCCATGTGATCCAAGAGATAAATCTCTCATGGAGGAGATTTGGGCTTTGCTTGCCTCGCTTGTTTTGGAGCCTCAGTGCTCTATTTTTTATTACTTATGATGGCCTTCTTAGTTGATTTGGCCATGGGGATTGAGGACAAGGGGACAAGCTTCGATGGGCCTAGTGACCTTTGCTCCATTTGTTTCCTAATCATTTTTTTGGTAAGGTACTCATTGGGCCTTTCCGGTTGCCACCTCAATTACTTGTTGGTATCACTTGTAGGATGGGCCCTCAGGTGAGTAGGGATTAATGCATTTTTCACCACTGGACTCTTGGCAACTGAGGAGCCTACACGTTGTAGCACCCTTATGACAAAGGATGATTAGGCTATCGCTGCTATAATGTGTTGCAGGACCTTGACCACAAATGGTGTTATGGGTGTCCAAGGTGGTGCTCTGACAACACAAGGGATCCTTAAACTAGTTGATATCAAGGAGGCCCTAACACTACTAGAGGGCACATGAACCACAACTGGCTCCTACGCTAGTTCTAAGTTGTTATCAATGCTAATAGAATTGATGATGTACCCTACACTGCTTACATTGATAGGGTCCATGTAAACCCTCATTGATTGGTTTTGGGGGTGAATTGGGTTGGTTGCATCAAGGACCAACTTGCCCTTGTCAATCATGCATTATATATCATTCTATAAGGCCATGCAAAAATCTATATCATGACTAGGCAATTGGTAATAATGTCAAAACCAGTTTAGCCTAAAATGCTTAGGGATTGGAGGCTTGTTTGGTAGTATAGTTGAGGGATTCTTATGGAGCTCATAATATTTGTCATGATGTTTTTGAGAATACTTGGATATTTACTTATACTAGGTGTGTCTAGTGTGAAGCAGTTGATCCAAGAGCTTCAATAGCTTGATGGGTAATGATGTGTACTTTGAGTGATCCTTGCTCTCAAAGTTTGGCCTTGGGAAATCTAGTGTCGTGATTGCTAACGATGTAGGTTGGTTGCTTACTATAATGCTAGAGCTAGAATCCTTGTTATTGTTGGCTAGGGCCTTGGACAACTTGGCTGTTGGCTTGGTGTTGTTTGGCTAAACCTCATTTGCCACCATTTCCATAGTTGTGGTTGCCTGTTTGCCCTTGTCCTTGTCCTTTTTGAAATGCAAGTATTTATAGGCCATGTAGGCTAGGTCCTTGCTAGCCTTCGGTACATCCTAAATGCTCTTGGTTGAGCAAATGCTTGGCTTAAGGATTTTGGGGTAAGGTAATACATCTTTGACTTAATGAAGTCATTCATTACACCTTTGAAAATGGCTAGTAGGTGTGTTTCTGTGATAGGCTCATGGATCTCGTTGAGTGATATGCTTTAGCATTGAATGAATTTTTGCATGGGCTCTAAGTGGCCATGCTTAATTTGCATCAACTAGTTCATGGTCACCTCAGGCTTCAAGTTGTACTTGTAGTGCATGATGAATTAGCTAAGAAAATCCTCCAAAGAAGAGATGGAGGCCCTAGGGAGCACACGGTACCAAGCTAGTGCCTTACTGGTTAGGGACATGGTGAACACTCAGATAACTAAGTGTGGGAATGCTTGTAGTAAGAGGCATTCAGACTAGAGGATCACAAAATGGGCATTAGGATCCCCTTCACCATTATATTTGGTGAATTGGTGTAATGGGACCTTAACAGGCAATGTTAGTCGTGGAATTACAGGACTGATTGGATCATCCTAGTAGAAATCCATCACATTGATGATTTTAGAGGAGGTAGCCTTGTGTTACTTGACCTCTTTAACTAAAGTCTAAATAAGTTGAAATGCTTGATCTAGGCTCAAGGAGGTTGCAACAGGCTATGTGGGTTGTGCTACCTACTGTGCTATTTAGGTGGCTCATGACCTGGCTACAGGTTGTATGACCATGCATGATGCTTATTGCATGGATTGCATTACAGATAGAGTGGCTGGGCCCCACCACATGTTTGTGGGTTAGGTCGTTGTACAGGGTGCCAACATGATAGGCAAGATGTATGATGCTTGAGTCATATGTGGTGGGGGAATGTGCACGGTGTGCATGTAGGGTTGTGCAAGTGTAATGGTTGCTAGCATGGATGGTAGAATAGGCTGTGAAGGTATGACAAAGGGTAGGCTAAAAGGATGTGCAACATTCTGGCACATTTGATATGTTTGGTGGCTCACAACCATAGGCGTTAACCTGGGCAGTGACACCAAGCTTATCACTATCTCTAGAAAGATAGCTAGATGGGAGTGTGAAGGAACAAAGGTGGAGGTTGTCTGCTAGAATGAGGTGTGGAAAGAGTTGTCATGCTTAGATCAAGCTTCAAACTCATCCTACTCTTCCTATGGGGGCTCCTCATAATTTGTCCCTGCCTCATGGTCGAGGTTTCAGATGAGATTATCAAGAATCCACTAGTAGGGTTTTGTGAGTGGAATAAAATCCATAGTGGAGGGAAAGTATTCCTTCTTGTTTTGACATATGAGCTCAAAATTTTTTTTGGCCTTCATTTCTTAGTAGTCTACATACAGACCCACATGGAGCTTTGTGCAAATGAAGTTGTACTACTCGTCATTCAACACCATGTAATCAGGAGGTAGGTTGTGCAACCTAAAGGATTACCTCTATTTTGACAAGATAGGACTAACAAGTTGGTAAATTTAAATATCTTGCTGAATGGACTAGATAACAACCATGATTGAAGTGGAGGTTGAAGGTTGCTTAGTGTTCATGATGTAAAAGGAAAAAGGGAAATGTAAAAATTCTTGTTTGAAAAAGGTAGAAAAAAGGCTAACTCTGCTAATTGGAAAAATAACTAAGTGTGAAAATGTAGAAAAATTGGCTAAGTGTAAAACTACTAAAAAAAAGGCTAAGTGCAAAAAATGTAGAAAAATGGATAAGTTTAAAAAATGTTGAAAAAAATGACTAAGTGTAAACTATTGAAAAAAATGGCTAACTCTGGGACTACGCTCACTATGCTAAAGCCAACTATGCTCTCTATGCTGAGAGCTAGCTATGCTCTCCTGAGCCCCCAAAGTATTGGATATATGCTTTGGTGTTGTCAAGCGGGGTTCTAGGGAAATCTATGACGAGGTTTAGTCTACACCAATGACTTGTAGAGAACTCCTACACTGGACTGAGATCTAGATACTGCCATGGCAAGTCCATAGGGGCGTGAGGTCTACACTAGCCTGGAGCTAGCAATGGTGGTGGAGAGAGCACACAAGGCAACAACCAAGGGAGACTGTAGAAAGAAATGGCATTGACCTTCCTTATAGCATTAGAAAACTGTAGCAATCGAAAATGTCAAAGGCTAGAATGGTATACTAAGAAGGTTCATGATCATACATCTTGACCTCGCATTCACATGAGGACCTACTAGAAATAAATATGGGATGTCTAGAATGGTCTTGTCGATTGAACTAGGACTTACAGGGTGTTACACGAAAACAAATGCTAAGGGTTTGCACTATGTTTGCAACATCAACGGTGTCAACTAGGGTGAGCATAGTTGAGGTTTCTAGTGCAAAAAAAAAGGTGAAAATGTGTAAATATGTGTAAAAAATAGTGAAAAATTCAAGTACAATGCTAGCATGTAAGAGAAAATGCTAAAAATGCACAAGGAGTGAGAGAGAGAGAAAGTGGCACCTCCCCAAATAGGTGGAGCATAGTTAATTGCAAAGAAAGGTGAGGAGGTACATGGTGTACAAACAAGCATATTAGACAACATAGTCCTAGTCTTAGGATGTTTAGGCTATAAGGATTAACATCCACCATGAAGACTGTGCTTGCCGTGTTGGTTGCCACAGTGTCCTATGGGTTGCGGTGGTCTTCGGTGTTCTAGATGGTGTGCAACGGTGCCAAATGCTTGCTCGAAGTCGACTAAAATGCCAAGTGCAATCAAATGCAAGAATGCTCTAAATGCATATTGCCAACTAAATGAAAGAATTGGAAACCAAATGCTTCAAATGCCAACCCCTAAAACATGAAATACTGGGTATTTATAGGGTTAGGGTTATTGTGAACTATGGATTAGCTACCACATGGTAGAGGGGTAGTTGGGACTACACTAACCCTAACTACACTCTCCACTAAAGAAAATGGTGTTCTATTGGTGTGCTCTAATGGACCCTATGAGAGTGTCAGACAGTGACTATGCTGCCAAGACTACATGTGCAAGTGCCAAATAGATCGCAATTTACCTGAAAACAATGCAAAATAATGCAGTTGTGGAGACTAGGATCTGGGACTAGGCTATCCTCTCTCTCAAGTGGTGTCAAGCATAGGTACAATTTGGGGACAAATGAGGGATGCAAAAGATATGAAAATTGTTGATATTATGTGCTAAAGATGTGCCAAAGCTAAGATGAAGGCTAGTGCTGTGCTTTGGAGGCTTTTGGAAGCAGTTTTGCATGACTACACTACCTATTCTTTGGAGTGTAGTCCTAATAGTTAGAAACATTTTGAAAAAATGTAGTCTAGTGCTTACTATACGGACTACACTCTAGAGTGTAGTCCTAATAGTGAGAGCATAGGATTGAAACTTAGAAAAATTTGGCAAAAATTGATGTCCTTGTGCAAACGATGTTGACTACACTTTGGAGCATAGTAGGGGGCATAGTCTCAGAAGTTATAAAATTTTCCAAATTGTTTCTTCCATTCCCAGCTAGCATGATAGCCTTTGGCTTGAAATTTAGAAAAATTTGCAAAACATTGGTCATTTCCATGCTAACTACACTGACTACCCTCTAGAGCATAGTGACAATAGTTAGAAAATTTGCCAAATTGTTTCTTCCATTCCCAGCTAGCCTAATGAATTCTAGCCTGACACTTAGGAAAATTTGCAAAACTAGTCATCACTATGCTAATGATGCTGACTACATTCTGGAGTGTAGTCCCAGTAGTGAGAGTGTAGTCTAGCAATTAAAAAATTTTACAGCTACTATTGATACTTAGAAAAAATCTTACAAATCTAGACTTGTGTTGTAGACTATGCTAACTATGCTTTAGAGGTAGTCCCAATAGTGGGGAGCGTAGGCCCAACACTTAAAGAAAATTTACCTTAATTTGACACTTAGAAAAATTTGCAATCAAGACCCGGTGGCCCAAATTTGGTGGTGTTTCAAGGATAAGGTAATAATCTAGGTGCTTACCTATGTGTTAGTTGAGGATTTAATGCATATACCCCAGACTCTTATAAGTGTGACACCATAGGGCAAAAACCCTTTGGATGTTCATATTAACAAATTCCACAATTAGTTTCATCATCCGAGTTGGTTTTCACAACTTTCTCTATGGTTATAGATTTTCCCTTACCTCTTTGGTAGGCATGTTTAGCTTCTTTTTGGCTCTTGCGGTTATGATCATTATTTTTCTCTTTGGATTCTTTACCAATATTCATAGCAGTTTGAAATTTTTCATCCAAAGAGTCCTATAATTTATCAACCTTTGCTGAAATATTAGAAACACATTTTTGGATGGGCGAGGTTTTCTTGTTCACCACTTCATCGAGCGGTGACTCCTCCTCATCACAAAATCAGGCCTCCCATTTTCTGATGGAAGGATCCCTATTATACTCTTCTACACTTTTCCTTTTTTGTATCTCACCTTCTTCTTTTGCTACATGTTTAATTAGCCCTTGGATCTAATAAGCTATTAGTTTAGACAATCTCCCTTGGGCATACACCCCAAGGGTTCTTCTAGTTTCTACTCTGAGCCCATCTACGATGTGGTGAAGTTGATGCCTCTAAGAATAACCATGGCTAGGGAATTAGTGTAAGAGTGAATAGTATTTGACTATGGTGGCATTGAAGGGTTCATGTGTTCCTTGTTTCCAGCCTTGGATTTTCCTTCTTAGATTAGACACTCTGGAGTACGTTTGATATTTGTCATTAAATAACTCTAACATGGTACTCCATTTGCAGATAGATTCCAATCCCAAGGATCAGTATCATTGTTTAGATTCCTTGATGAGTGTCCTGGGGAAGAGCTTGAGTTTTTGCCATCCATTTTCTATGTTTTATAAGGCATAGGCATCATGGAAAGCTTATAGATGTGTTTGTGGATCAGAATTATATCCCCCCCTCAAAACTTGGGATATTATTCATGTTTAAGCACTGGATTTAGCTATCTTTCTTGTGCCTGGTTGGAATTCTAACTACTACTACAATGTTGAGCATACTTCAAGTCACCAATATAGGTTGATCATCATCACTACATCAATGACGTTGATGATGGTTTTGGCCACCCCATTAGTCTTGGTGCCTTCACAGTCATTGTTGTCTTGTTGATCTCATTCATTGTGATTATTTCAATGATGGCTTCTATGAGAACTGAAAGATGAAGAGGAATTTTTAGAATTGGATGAAGAGGAAGATGGGCCACCACCTCCATCATAGTGTTTGCCACCACTTTTTTTCTCATTATGATCACCATCCTTAGATCCCTTGCTATTGTGATGCTTACTTGAGTTCCTACCTTGGTTGTAACTTTTTCTTGAACCTAGTTTATGAATAGTGGATCACAAGTTTAGGGTTGCACCCTCATCATCAATAATAGGGGGTGGAGAATCTTCATGTTGAGAACCTTCAAAGGGAGGATCCTCATTGTCATCTTGATTTAGTAGGAACAAGGGATTAGTGTAATGTTTTCCGTTTATAGCCTCATGGAGCTTCTCCTAATGTCAATATTACTTGTGTTGTGTTTTAGTGGTATAGTAGCTTTGACTGTCATAACCATTCACAACGTATTCCTCATGAAGATCTACAATGCCCAACTTTTTAAGGGTTTGAAATAGCATCCTGGGCACATATCGATCAGGGGGCAAGACAATGTTGCCCTCTATATCACACCATCATAACTATTCATCCTAATGTAGGATGAAGATGAAGTTTGGCACATACTCATCTAGATGAGTATATATCACTTTGGACTCCTGTGGGACCAATGGTTTGACATCTTCACGTTTGTGCGAAGAAGAAGACATTAGTTTATATGTCATTGAGAGTGATGTTGACCTTCAATTCATGCAATGATATTTATAATATTCTCTAATCTTAGATAGCGCATGTTTCAACAAACAAAGTTCCCAGCAATGGTGCCAATGATGAGCAGTGAGGTGCCCCTATGCCCAATCATACGAATCATAAGCATTCATCCATGATCTGATTGAATTTTGTGAACTTTATAGTTTCCGATGTACTAGCCTTCTAGGAAGTGAATCTTTGCCTTAAGGTCAATAATTGTCTTCCCAATTACACTTGTGAAGTACACTGGTATGGTTAAGTGTAATTGAGGCATTTGCTTTTTATAATTTTATATTTTATGGTTTGGTATTCAAAAGGAAAGATAAAAGTAATTAGATTACCTAATTTATTTTAACTAATTACTAGTATCTAACTTGTCCTAACATAAGCATCTGGTCTCACTTCTTGCACATGTCTTGAACCCATGTATCCATTGCTGGGTTACCAAGCGCTACACTACTGGGTGTACCAAGCAATAATGCTACTGGGATTACCAAGCAAATATGTGTTACACTTGAAGTGGTTGTACTTATGTGTTTAATCTATCTTGCTTAATTGCTTCATTAACTTAATTACTAGAAAATATTTAATAAATAATTAAAAACATTAAATGCATAAATAGAATATTTAATCTATCTAAAGTGCTACAAGGTTTATTAGAAAGCTCATCTTTATTTCCTCACACACTATCATGCTCAGGTACAAAAATTCTCAAATAAAGATCTGTACACTCAATGACTCTTGCTTTAGGCAGTTGGGAGAAAAATTCTAACTCTTAAATGAACAAACTACAAGAGCTTTGCTATTACTGAAATCTTGTTACCATAACTACAACTAGTGGATGCATATTTATAGTCAAATGTAGACACTACATCGACAGGGCCTCATTAATGCATGATACAAGGCATCGATGAGGCCTAGTCGATGAGGCCACATTGACGATGACTCGTTGACACAACTAACATAACTACAACTCATTAGATTTCCACATATGTTTGGGTCCAAATTGAGTTATGAAAATGGCCACCAAGACTTGGAATAATAGATTTAATAAAAACTCTAGTTGTTAATGCAACTATTTAGAGATATCAGAAGAACCATTCAAAACTTTGTTTGCATCTTTCTTGGAGAGTTTCCTGAGTAAGTGTTGCCATGTATCTTTCTTACCTACCACAAAACCTAAGTAAGTGGGAGGATCTAAGGGTCCATCCCTCTTCTACTAATATATCTACAAAACAAAGCAGATATTAGTAATAAGAGAGTTGAAACTCTATGGTTAAGAAATTTATAAGACTATTATGATTTCCATTCATAAATTCTATAGAAAAATAAAAATTAGCAAGAAAAAATGCCCAATGAATCAACTTGCTATGGGATACTTTATTCAAGGCTTTTGTACTTAAATACTTATCAAAATCTTTTAAATCACTTATAACTATAAAATGCATGTTTTGCAAAAACATCCTAAATTTATCTATACCTTTGATTATGATAAGAAGTTCTTTATGAGTACTATGATAATTTTTCTAGGCATCATTAAATTTTCCTAACGCATGCCTACATATTTTGATAATGTTATCTTTTTGTTCTTTTAGAGTAGCTCCCTAGAATTCTTTTGAAACATTAGTTTTAAGAATTAACTATCCATTTATTGGCAATTGTAACTTAGGTAAGTTAGAGCATTTTTTCTTGATGAGGGCAACAATTTTTGTATGCTTTGTGGTCCATTTTGGAGGATTTTTGTCCTAATATTTTGTTTAGGAGTTTTCTTTCTTTGGCTAAATGGTTATAAAAATTGGATACATAACTTACAAAACCAAGAACTCTTTGAAGTTGTGTTTTGTCATTTAATTCATATGAAAAATTATTTATAGATTCAAGGACATGAGGCTGTAAAGAGATCATGTCATTTTTTATTTCTAATCCTAGAAATTCTATAGAATCCTGGGCTATGGTCATCTTGGTAGGAGATATGACCAAGCCATTAGTATCTACGAGATGTCTAAAAATATCTAGGTGTTCAAGATGTTGTTGAGAATTCTTGCACATAACAAAAATATCATATATATATATATATATAAGAATAAATATATATTTACTAAATATTTGGTCCATATACCTTCAAAAGATAGAGGGAGTTATTTTGATTCTGCAAGGTAGAATCATCCATTCATATAATCCTCTTAGCATAGTGAAAGTTGTTTTCCATTTGTCATTAGGTTTGACTTGTATTTGCTAAAACCTCAACTTTAAGTCAAATTTAGAATAAACATTAGTATGGATAAGTGATGAGATGCGATTTACACTAGGCCGCGATATCGCATCCCATGCGATATCGCGTACGTGATATCGCGTCTTCTCCTGCGATATCGTGTACGTGATATTGCGTCCCACCGCCATTTCTATAAATAAGAGGCGACACTCCCTTCATTTCCCAATCCTGGCTAGTGTAGCGAAGCTCTGGTAGATTGATCAC
>MNCI01017238.1:637954-676363 GCA_015680685.1 Gnetum montanum | reverse complement strand
GGCTCTACAACCAAACAATGATAGTCCTCAATGCAAGGCATAATTAACCTAAATCTCTCCCACATACAGAGAGAGAACTACAAAGGCCAATATCACACACAATTGGCCATAGAGATGTACATGCTTTCATACCCAAAACTAACAAACATGACCAATATTTATGAATTACAAGACTAAGAAACCTTGGGAAACCTTTTCCATGATCAACTTGGAGATTCTTAGCTATTTTCAATAACATCTTAATCTCATCTTTTCCTACTTTTTTCTCTCTTGGAACTACCAACTCAAAACTTTCCTTAGCTGTACAGGATGTCTACAGGCTTGGCAAGACATCTCTTTGACAAACCTTGAACTCAGGCAAAGGCATCTCCTATCTTTGCTAAATGTGTCCACTATAGACAAGATATCTCTTGACTAAGTTAGATGTCTCCAATGCACTTGAGACGTCTCTTGTGTCATCCCAGCTCTTAGGCAAGACATCTCTCTAATATCCAAGATGTCATCCTAACTTCCCAAAATCTTCAATCTTCCTCCTTAGGCCTGAAAAGAATTTGAAAGAGTTGTCCTTACACCATGAGTGTAATGACATTGGATGAGAAAAAGCCTAACCTACTTTTGGAGTGTAGTGTCATTGGATAAGCAAAAGCCTAACCTCTTTTTGAGCTGATGAGCAGTGAAAGGTACCCCTACATCCAACCATACAAATCACAAAGTGTTCATGCACTATCTAGTCGAATTCTGTGAACTTTATGTCTTCTAGTACACTAGTCTTCTACGAAGTGAATCTTGCTTTAAGAGTTATTCATTGTCTTCCCAATTAGACTTGTGATGCACAAGGGTATGGTTAAGTTTAATTGAGGCATATGATTTTTATTCTTTTATGTTTTATGTTCCTAGTACTTAAAGTATAGAAATAAAGTAATTTAATGACTAATTTAATTTAACTACTTAACTAATCTCTAACTAGTCCTAACATAAGCATCTAGTCCCACTTTCCGTACATGTCCTAAACCCACATATCAATTGTCAAGCTACCAAGCACTATGCTACTAGGCAAACCAAGCAATAATGCTATTGGGATTACCAAGCGAATATGTGTTTACGCTCGAAGCAATCATACTTATGTGTTTAATCTATTCCACTTAATTAATTAAATAATCACTTGAAGTCTAATTTAGCTTAATTATGTGCACAATTAATGAAAACAATAAATGCATAAACAAATCATTAATCTATTCTAAGTGCTACAAGGTTTGATCAAAAGGCTTGTCTTTATTACCATTCACACTAGTGTGGTTTAGGTACAATAATGCTCAAATAAAGATCCGTACACTTTCTAACTCTCTCTACGAGCACTCAAAGAAATATTATAACTCTCAAATGGAAAAACTACAAAAGCTCTACTACTACTATGACTTGACTCTGCATAAACACGACTGTGAGCTCGCATTTATAGTTTTTATTGCTAGGCTGCATTAATGTGCCCCATAAATGCAGCAAACACTACATCAACATAGCCTGATCAACAGGGCAACATCACTTAAATGGGGCTCCATTGACAAGGGCTTGTTGATGAAGCCATGTCAATGGAGGCCTATTGACATGACACTTTGATGCTCATCATACCTCCACGACTGAATGAAAACTCGTCCTTGAGTTCCTTTACAAAATTGAGAAGGTATGGGATTATTGACTTACTATTGACATAATAAACAAACTAACTTGACAAAATTAAGTTCTTGAGTGTATAAATCAACACATTACAAAAATTGTGGTGTGCATGACACAAAATTGAACACCATGACATGACTACTCAACATTGGATAACATGTCCTCTAATGGCATGAAGATGGTTGAGAAGATCAGACAATCCTAGGTGGTGAATGCTCCTATGGTTTTGAGGGACCTTTACCAACTTTGGGCACATGTGGTGCCTAAGGCAACTGAGGCTATCCTGTTGTGGCTACAACCTTCGATGAAAGGCGAAAGGCATCCAATAATGCCTTTTTCTTCTCCTCCTTACTTTGGGGATTGTTCATAGTCCACACAACATTGCCAATGTGGGTTGGAATGGGATATCCCACAAACAAGACGTTACTAGAAATAGCTCCTTAACATTGACAAACTAGGCAACAAAATATTTGCATTTGACATCAAACATCTTTATTGCATTCTACACCTCATAGTAGTCATTCATCCTTATTTCCAGGTTCTTAATGATAGATCTTTGATCGGTATATTTGCCCTTGAGAACTTTGAGTTTAGTGTTTTCCGCCACCACAAGTTTTTGCTTAGTGTCCTTGTGATGCTTGAACTCAGCCTCATATAACAAGTACAAGCTGGCCACCTGCTTCTCTAGTTCTGATTATGGCCATCCGATAGTCAACATAGCCAGATTTTCATATCGAAGATTGGCAAGCTCCATGTATTCTATCATCTCCTCAATTTGCAACTTCTTCACATTGATTTCTGCTTTATTGTCGGCATCTATCCCATCAACAATAGGCTATCATAATTCTCTTCCTTGTTGGAGTTGTTGGAGGGTTTCATTTACTTTCGCCTTTGCCAACTATATGTGCTTTTCATTAACTTCTTTCTGTAGACTGACTTGATCTCTATAATGATATTTGACTCTCTCAATTTTAAGAGCCTCTTATTTTCATGCAGCTACCTCAATTGTAGTCTTGTGACAAAGGGCACAGACCTCCTCAATGGAGAGGTTTCTATTTTCAGCTACCAATCTCCTTAGCTCTGTGTTTGCTCTAGCTAGTTGCTCCTGCTATTGATGGATAAAGTTGATCAACTATTGTTTATGCTCATCAACATTTCACAAGTGATGGTTCTCTACATTTAGTTGTACATTCTTCTAGTTGGTTTGATCCAAGGCCTTCTGAATTTTGTGTTGTGTGGCCTCTACCAAGGATCAGTAGAACACTGTCATCTCCATTGCACCCTCAAACCCTTTTAGTCTAGTATGAAGCTATTCAAGAGCTTTATCTCTTGTTAATGCTAGGTTAAGAAATGTAGGATCAAAAATTTGGACCCTTAATTCAGCAACTTTAGTAGCTAAGCGTTCATTCAGCTCCTTAGTTATTTCAAGTTGCCCCTCCAAGATAATGTTTTGCCCCTTGCCTCTAGCAGCTTCTACTGGGCTGCAGTAATATTATTTGGAAAATTAAAGACATTTGGAAGAGGTTGCTTGGTTCCCACTAGTTGGTCTAGCAATTCTTCATACTGTGCTGCACCTAATTTACCACTTGTGGACCCTACAAACATCTACACATCTTTGAGTGTAGTGATGTCTAGTACAGATGCCACAAGTGCGTTAACTGTTTTGGCAATTTTGTTAGCAACCATCTCTATTGATGTCTCCTACTCTTGGTGTTGCATCACTAGCACTGTTGCCCCCTCACCTTCCTCCAAGTGCATCAAGAAGGTTGCAGCATTCCCAAAGATTTCTAGGAGTAACTACTATTCTGCAAGAGATACCATGACCTCTCTAGTGCTAGGATTCAACCTTATGGAAAACTATGTTCTTTGGGCCGAGAAAATGGATCCACTCCCATCCATTAGGCTAACTATTCATACCACCTCATTTAGGTGACTCATTACTAGTCATTACATAGATGGGTCTCCACCACTCATGCTTGCTTGTTGTTATTGCTTGCTCAAGAGCCATTCTCGGTACTGGTGCAACTATTGGGTTGTTGCAGTGATGTCTAGCAAAATTGTTTGAGTGGTAGGTGGAGGTGGTGGCTACTCCTCCTCTTCTTGAATGGTCATTGCAAGTGTCTTATCTTTCATCATGTTTACCCAATTAGTAGTCGGAGCATGCCTAACAACATCATTTGTATAATGGACTATTCCTCCCCTCCAACCGAGTTTTTTTATGAGGCATGGGAAGGGGAGTGCCTTCCTTCCATGTTCATTTTCTTTAAATCGCTTCTCCATCTCTAGATAGATTAGTTATGGAAGGTTGATAGGGAGTCTCCCACTTAGAGTGGCACATGCATGGGTAGAAAAAGGCAATGATCTTGCTTGGCCTCACTATGGGATTGAGGTGAAAGGCTGCAATTTTGTGGTGGATCCTTCCTGTTGGTGTATGCACACCAAATTCCTTGTGATCGACACCATAGCACCATCGCACCCATTCTTTCTTGATGCTAGGGTAAGCTTGCATTGGAATCTCAGCGAGATTTGCTCCTATTTTTGGCAACCTATGCATTTTAGCAATGACCTGCATTAAGTAGGACACTGAGATGTCCTTAATTTTGACCATTGAACCAGCTTTCCTATTGTTCTATAATATGAATGTCTCTCCCATGTACCACTCCTTGGTGGAAGTGATAATTGGCCACATGGGAGAGGCCTTTAATTGGTCTTATACTTTTTTAGGTGCTTGCCGTAGGAAAGGGCCAAAGTTTAATTTATAGAGCACTATTTTTTGGACCTCCCTTGATCTGATTTGATTCAAGCAGGCTTTTGTCAAGGTCACCTCAAGATTTACTTGCTAAGCTGGTGCCTCATCTTGGTGGAAATGTTCTGTTGTTGCTGCTAGTTTTGGAATCTAACAAATAGATTCCACCTCATCTTGTTTCCTAAGAGAACTTGTGGTGTGGGTTGCACGTGGTTCTTCTTGGGCTTGTTCTTGGCCTCTTCCCGATCTTGGTCAATTTTTCCTTTGTGTAGATGGTTCTCCTTCCTGCATGTGCTTCCCTTTTAATGCCATTTGTGGTCACAACACATCCATGGATTAGTAGATATAATGCGTAACTTTGAATATTTTGAGTACCTTATCTCATCAATCAATTACACTTGGCTAAGGCTAGACCATGGTAGATTGATATTTATTATTATTTTATTAATTTATTTTTCATTATAAGTGTAACTAGAGCTCGTTGGAGGAGTTTAACTCTATAATTTGGTGTTTAAATGTTGATTTCTAAGTTAAACCTTTGTGGGAGTTAGGAAAAATGGAAAAAATTCTTTTGTCAAAAATGGCACATTTGTGGCCTCCATGACTCAAAGCTTACCTCTAGTAGCTACAAGGTTGAAGAACAAAGTTATTTGAATAAATGGTTATGAAGTTATGGGCTTTGGAAGGTTTTAGGCTTTAAAAATTTGAAAAACTCCCTTAGTGTTTGTGAGAAAATGTGAAAATTTCAAAGTGGGGTTGTGCATGTATATACTATTTTTCTGCTACGTCGATGGGGCTGCTTATATGGGGCCTTGTATATGCATCAGCTTTGTTGATGAGGCCTCGTATATAGAGCCCACATACAAAAATTTTTAACTTTGAACTTCTTGAAAAATATAACAAATTTTTTAATGGATTTGGAGTCCATGGAGTCCTAGAGAAGCCAAGAATATGATGAAATCATTGAAGAGGATCTTTGAAAGCTCAAAAATTGAAAAATTTGATGGAGAATGTGTTTATTGAACTAAATATGTAAAGAAGCACATGGTTTCATGCAAAAGATGGGTGTATGAAAGATTTTGATTACAAGAATGCTTAAGGATAAGGTACTTAATGAACCCAACCAAGACCTATGCAAGTGGGTCCTCCCCATAGTAGGCACATGCCTTGGTTACCCTTGCATAACCTCAACCTAATGAGTCTGTGGGCCCCATAGGTGATTAACAGTTGATGGACATTAAGGACCAAAACCCAAAAGATTCTACCAAAGAATTCAAGTAAGTCATACCAAGACATTGAATCAAGAACATGGACACCAGTAGCGAGGTGAGTTACCAGTAGCATAGAAGGATGATGGAGAAGGTGGAATGGAATTCCAAATTGAGGTCATAAAAACTCCCTTGTGGATTTGTCTTTATAATGACTTAAAAAGATCCATCCTTAGTCTAGACCAAAACCAACCTCTTTCAGTGACTTTGCATTGCCACTCCAAGACTAATCCACCCCCTCAAGACACAAGAGTGCTCCCACATAACAACCATCATTCCATAAAGAGAAGAAAAGAGAAGCAGAAAGTGAGAGAGGGCCTTAGTTAGAGGGGACCTTCAAGCATGGGTAACATGTCTTTCTAGTTCCACAACCAGTGCTTGTAGCTCATTTATTTGTCCAAGGGGTATGCTTTAAATTCTCATCATGTTTTTTTTATTTTTGTTATTTTTTTCTTTTTCTTTGGATGGGAATCACACCATGTAGAGACATTATTCGACTTCCTATTATTAGTTGACATAGCATGGTAAGAAGTCTATGAAAACACTCATGCACCTAAGTAAGTAGAAGAGTATAAAGAGTATTGAGTCCCCTTGAAGTTACACTGTATGCAAACCTTTGAATCCTTCCCAATTTTGGAAACTACCAAGGTCACAAATTTATTAAAAGTTTATTTAATGAAAAGGATCTCAAATTTCTGAAACAAGGAAAACCATAGAGTTTGTGAATGTGTGGATATCGTGGACTCGCTGCCTTTTCCATGAAAAAGAAGCCATGACTTAGCCATTAGTACAAAAATTCAAAAATAGAAACTAGACATTAGTAAATAAAACATTAAGCACAAACCATGTTTAGTCGCAGCTATAGCACCACTATGTCCTGTTGGCACAAAGCATGTTTATTAGCAAAAATTTGAAAATCACACTCAAATAGAATAAAATATATAAGAAAGTGTAAAATATTCAAGAAATATTTAAATTCATTAATGATGTTATAAAATAAAAAATAGTGTAAAATAGAAAAAAGTTTTAAAAATCAAAAGGTGTAAAATAAATAATTTGCAAAAAGAAAAAATGTGTAAAACAAAAAATAGAAAAATTGAGGAGCCACGTGGATGATTAGTATGGATGGCCATCTCCCCCATGACTATGTTGGAAGGAGGAGATCCAAAAAATTGAGCATGGTTGTACATTTATTAAGGTATTTGTTGCATTGGCTTACTTGGGTTCATGGAAAGGTTTTATCTGTTAGATGTTAACCAACTACTTTTTGTTTGGGTTCTCAAGTTTGTATATGATCATGGCCCCAAAAGAAAATGTTTCATCAATTATATAAGGTTCCTCCCACAACATTTGGAATTTGGTCTTTTGGGGTATGTGTGTGGGAATCCTTTGTTCCTATATTTGTTTCATACGGAGAGTAGCATTTGTTCCTTTATAACAGTAGCAAAGAGAAGGTCATCAAGAGACAGATCAGATAATGGGCTTTCCTTCTCTTTGTTATTCCATTGCAACTAAGACAAGTAATCAATGACCACATTCTTAGTCCCCTTTTGATCTACCATTGTAAGATTGAATTCTTGCAAGATCACTAGCCATTTTATGACATGAGGTCTCACCATTAGCTTGTTCATGAGGAAGCAGTTGGCACTGTGATCAATGTACACAAACACTTTATATCTAAGCACATAGTGCTTAAACTTTTCCAGAGCTTACACCACTATCATCAGTTCCTTTTTCATGGTGGTGTAATTTAGTTCTACATCCACAATGCTTCGACTTATACAGTTGATTTAATATGGACATTTCTTATGATCCAACTATGTAAGTATAGCTCCCAAGGTGTAGTTAGATGCATCTGTCATGATATGAAATGGTCTAGACCAGTCAGGTGCTTGTAGAATTAGAGTCTCTATGAGCTTCTGCTTGAGGCTTTGAAATGTATTTTCACATTTCTTAGTCTAGATGAAGGGAGCATCTTTCTTTGTCAACTCGACCAATGGCTTGGCGATCTTAGAGAAATTCTTTATGAATAATTGGCAATAACCAATGTGTTCAAGGAATGACCAAACATCTTTGATTGTTTCTAGTTGATGGGTGATTCCTTGGATGACCCTTATCTTCTTAGGGTCTACCTTGATCCCTTCCTATGAAATTTGATATTCCAATGCAATGCCCTCTCGGAGCATGAGATGGCTCTTTTGCCAATTGAGACATAGGTTTATTTCCACACATCTTTTTAGTACTTGCCCAAGGTAGTCCAAGGCTTGCTCAAATGTAGCACCATAAGTAGAGAAGTCATCCATGAAACCTGTTTGCTATTGAAAGATACTTAAGACTAGGCACTAGAGAGTGGCAGGAGCATTACATAGACCAAAAGGCATCTTGTGATATGCAAAGGTTCCCTAGGGACTTGTGAATGTTGTTTTGGCCTGATCTTATGGTGCAAACTAGATTTGGTTATAGCCACTATAACCATTCAAAAAACTATAATAGAAATGCCTAGGAATGGTTTCCAACACTTGATCAATGAATGATAATGAAAAATGATCCTTGAATGTTGCCATGTTCAACAACCTGAAGTTGATACAAAGTCGCCATTTGCCACCTCTCTTTGGCACTATGATGAGTGGACTAACCCACTTGCTATCCATAATGGGGTAGATGAATCATGTCTTAAGGAGTTGCTCAACTTCCTCCTTGATAATTTGTTTTAATTTTTGGTTGTTGTGGTTGCCTCCGTAGCTTCATGGATGAATCAGTGTACATGCAATGTTGGCATGTCTGCAGATCAATTCTAGTGAGTTTTGGATATGATCAAGAAAAGGTTATCAGCCATTTGTTGGTAACTTTTAGTAGTTTTCCTTTCTATTTAGGAGCAAGTTTGACATTGAGTATGACTAGCTTTTCATTTTTTAAGAATGCATATTCTAGGCTAACATGTAAAGTTTTTAGCTATAGGGGATTTTGTTTAAAATTCTCATGGATCTCTAACTCTCCCCAATTGGTATCAATGTTTTCATCATCAGAGAGTTGGTGATGAACTTGCTCAAGATCATTCATACCTATGACATAGTCACATGTCAGGCTCTTAGTAGGTTTCATACATATTATGTTGTTGTTAGAATTAGTGGTTAGCCATTGGGTGCCTTATTTTGTGGCTACTTCATACAAACACCTTTGAATATCTGCTTCATGTGCATACAACTTGAATGCAAAAATAAATGCCTCTTTCATTGCCCAAAGTTTCTACACACAATTGCACCCTATATCATTGTACGTCATGCATGGAATGCATCATTCTTGATCTTTCCAAATGCATTTTCCTTTGATATCTCTAGGAAAAGATCTCTAATGCCCATTCTTGCATCTACAGTGCTTACCCATGCCCTTTCCATAATGATTGGGAAGTCCCCCTTGCAATTTTCAACCTTGATTACTAGAAAATCAGTAGGATAAGACCATCCACAGATAGTGGTCACAATGTCTTTGACTAATCCTAATGGAACAGTAATGGATTGGTCTGCCAATTCCAATTTGATATTACTTTTCTTAATAGGTGGTAGGTTTTAGGCAGTATACATTTCATGAGATATCAAGTTCACACTAGAATTGAAATCAAGAAGAGCCTTCCATGGTTTGTTCCTAGTAATCTGTAGATAGATAAGAGGACTTCTAGGATCATCTAATTTCTTGGGAAGGTTGCTAGCCTAGATCCAATTAGATGCAACATGGGTGATGATAATAGTATGGATTTTGGGTTGCATTTAGTTTGAAGTGAACCTAATGAAATGATTTGCATAGGATAAAGCAGGAGCAGAGTGACAAGTTACCTAAGTCTATGAGGGCTTAGCAGGGCTATTGGGTAGGAAGAATGATCTTTTACGAGAACAAGGTTTTGAACCCCTTGGTTGATGAGCTAATTATAGATTGATGGCCCTGGTAGCATTATGTTGTTGCAATTAGGCTAGAAGTTCACACTACATAGATGGAGTAGGTGGTAGTTAGGTTGAGGGTGGAGGAACAAGTGCATGGATAGGAGGAGGATAAGGATGAAATGTGGAATACCTCTTGTAATGTGGAGAATGAGCTCTATAATATTTAGGAGGGTAGTAGTAATGCTAGAAGGAAGAAGCGTGACTGGAAGAGTCATGTGGAGATAGTGGTTGCTGAACGTAATACCCATATGGATTTGGTTGCCTGTAAGGGTATTGCTATCTTGGTGGTGGCATGCCCCACAGTTGTGGTTGGTGTCACTGTTAGTATTTCTTATACAATTATGATGGTACTCCACTTGGATAATATTACTGCTATTGATGGAATTGCTTGGGGTTGCTTTGAGGATAAGGCAACCTTCTGGGTGCTTGCCTTTTTACTAGTCGTGGATTTAAAGCATGCACCCCAAATTCTTGTAAGTGTGACAAAATGGGGCAACATCCCTTAGGATGTTCATATTGGTAGATCTCACACCCACCATCATCATCTGACTTAGTTTCCACAACTTCATCTATTGCAGCAATCTTGC
Source organism: Gnetum montanum (assembly GCA_015680685.1). Classification (NCBI taxonomy): domain Eukaryota; kingdom Viridiplantae; phylum Streptophyta; class Gnetopsida; order Gnetales; family Gnetaceae; genus Gnetum; species Gnetum montanum. Next base: position 666,156 of record MNCI01017238.1, on the reverse strand, counting down.
CCTTACCCCTTTGGTAAGCATGTTTAGCTTCTTTTTGCCTCCTATGATTATGATCACTACTCTACTTTCTTGCTTCTTCAGTGATTTTTAGAGTAGTTTGGAATTTTTCATCCAAAAAATCCCACATTTTATTCACCTTGGTCAAAATTTTAGACATAGACTTTTGGATTGATAAGGTCTTTCTATTCACCACTGATGAGTGGCTAGGTACCCGATCCGATTGAACTTCGTAGATGGACTAGTTGTGGTATCTAGATAGTTACACGTTGATTGCAATTCATTGTCTTCCCACCCATACTAGTATTTGCTTTGTCATTTATGATTTAGTCCAGAGTGAGGCGAATGATGTGATCCTAAACTAGTGCTACTCCTAGAGACAATGGAAAATAATCTTGTTTTAAGCTAATAGGTAATGAGAATCACAATCTAAACTAGTCTAAGTGTGATGAGCATCTATCTTAAATCATTTGTGCGCATCTTGGACCTTGTGTACTACTTCTAGGATTACCAAGCGTATATTACTTGAGCACTCCTAAATACGCTACTGGGTTACCAAGTAGTTATATTTAAATGTTCGTAATTAATTCGTACTCATTCTGCATTTAACAAAAAGAATAGTAAATGATGGTAAATAAATATTAATTAAGAAAATAATAAATAACAATAACAATTAAATAATTAAACAATTAAACTAAGTGGATGCTGCAATGATGGAGTAATCTCGATCCTTATTACTAGTCATGTGCATGTCCAATTACGTCACACTCAAATAAAGGTTCCATACAATTACAATCATCACACTACAGGCATGCATTTGGAAAAGAATGAAAATTAAGTAAAACTGACAAAAAAGACTCTATTTCTACACTTACTCTTAATTAACTCCCTTTCCTGTGTGCCCAAAAGTGTATTTATAGGCTTACATAGGAATCACGATATGGTGTATCTGATATTGTTATCTAGGCCGTGATATCGCATACCTAATATCGCAAATCCAATATCAGAGCCTAGCAATTTATGATTCATCAACCACTCATCAAGAGGTGATTCTTCCTCACTATCATGAAACAAACTTCCCTCTTTCTGATGGAAGGGTCCCTATTGTATTTCTTCACATGTTCATATTTCCTCAAATCTTCTTCTTCTTTCACTACCTACTCAATTAGCCTTTGGATTTGATTGGCTCAGAGTTTTGATAGTCTCCCTTGGCATAAACTCCAAGAGTTCTCCTCATTTCCAACCTAAGTCCATCGATGATATGGCGAAGTTGTTCCTGCTAAGAATAACCATGGCTAGGGAATCAGTGTATGAGAGAATAGTATCTACCCATGGTGGCATCCAAGGGTTCATATTTTCCTTGCTTCCATCCTTGGATTTGCCTTTTTAGATTAGATGCTATGGAGTACATCTAATACTTACCATTAAGTAGCTTTAGCATTGTACTCCACCTATAGATGGATTTTGATTCCAAGGATTGATACCAAGTTTCTGCTTCCTTGATGAGTATCATGAGAAATAGCTTTAATTTCTACCAATAATTTTAAATGTTTTATAAGGCACATGCATCATGAAAAGCTTGATGGTGTGTTTATGGATCAAATTTATATCCCCCCTTAAATCTGGGGATATTATTCATATCAAGTCATCTGATCCAACTATCTTTGACATCCCTTTTTTACAACCTCTGCAATATTTAGCATGCTTCGGGTTACTAGCAAAGGCTCATCATCATCATTATTTCATTATTACCAATGATGTCCTATGTTACCCCTTGATTCATTATGGGCTCAACGATCATCATTGTTGTCCCACTGTTCATCTCCATCACGATTGTTCCTTCTATGGCACTTTTCAAAACTAGAAGAGGAAGAAGAAAAATGTGCAGATGAAGAGGGTGAAGAGGGAGGAAAACTACCACCACCATGATGTTTTCCAATTCTCCTTTGGTTTTCATGACCACATTCGTTAGTTTTCTTATCGTCTTGATGCATGTCTAGGCCCTTGCTTTGATTGCCATCTTTTTCTAAACCTAGTTTGTTGATAGTAGAATGTAGATTCAGAGCCACACCCACATCACCACTAATAAGGGATGGAGAATTTTCATGTTGAAATCCCCTAGAGGGGGGATCCTCATTGTTGTGTTAGTTCAGCAGGAATAAGTGATTGGTAAACCATTTTCCCTTCACAACCTCATGATGCCTCTTTTGGTGCCGATCTCTCATGCATTGTGTTTCAGTGGGATGGTAGTCTCAGTAGTCGTAATCATGCACAACGTACTCCTTTTGAAGATCAAGAGCATCAATTGATCGGGAGGTATTACAATGTTTCCTTCCATGTCACGCCATTGCAGTTGCTCATCCTGATGTAGGATGAAGGTGAAATCATGCACATACTCATCTAGATGAGTATATACCACCTTACATTCTTGGGGACTAGTGGTTTAGCATCATCATGCTTGCAAGAAGAAATTTTTCAAGATAAATAAAATATTAGTGTTTTTATGTAATTATATTTATTATGAGGATAATGTTGATCTTAGGGTTTGTCCAATGATGTTAATGATATTCACTAAACCTAGATAGTGCACATTTTAACAAAAAGAGTTCCTAGCAACGACACCAATGATGAGTAGTGAGAGGTACCCCTATGCCCAACCATATGAATCATGAAATGTTCATGCATGATTCAATCGAATTTCATGGACTCTACATCTTCTGGTACACTAGTCTTCTAAGAAGTTAACCTTTCCCTAAGAGTCATTTGTTGTCTTCCCAACTACACTTGTGATGCACAAGGGTATGGTTAAGTGTAATCAAGGTATATGATTTTTATTCTTTATGTTTTATGTTCCTAGTTCTTAAAGTATAGAAATGAAGTAATTTAATGATTAATTTAATTTAACTACTTAACTAATCTCTAATTAGTCCTAACATAAGCATCTGGTCCCACTTTCTGTACACATCTTGAACCCATGTATCCACTGCTGGGTTACCAAGCACTATGCTATTAGGCAAACCAAGCAATAATGTTGCTTGGATTACCAAACAAATATGTGTTTATGCTCAAAGCGGTCGTACTTATGTATTTAATCTATTTAGCTAATTAATTAACTAATCACTTGAAGTCTAATTTAGCTTAATTACTTAGATAATTAATGAAAACAATAAATGCATAAATAAATAATGAATCTATTCTAAGTGCTGCAAGGTTTGATCAAAAGGCTTGTCTTTATTACCGTTGACACTGGTGTGGTTTAGGTATAACAATGCTCGAATAAAGATCTGTATACTTTCTGACTCTTGCTACGGGCACTCAGAGAAATATTTTAACTCTCAAATGGAAAAACTACAAGAGCTCTGCTATTACTATGACTTGACTCTTCATAAACATGGCTATTAGCTTGTATTTATAGTTTTTATTGCTAGGCTGCATTGACGGGGCCCCGTAGATGCAACAAATGCTACATCGACACAGGTTTGTCTACGAGGCAACATCATGTAAATAGGGCCTTGTCGATGAGGCCACGTCAACAAGGGCTTGTTGACATGACACTTTGATGCCCATCAAGAGCATAGATTGACAATAGATAGGCATAAGAATAACCTCTTAAAGGAAAGTCTTAAGAGGATTCAATGGATATGCAAAAGTTAAGCACCTAGTCAATGGATGAGAGAATAACTAACCTCTTTTCTACCACTAGATCAGTAGATGAGCCATAGTCTTACACCAAGTCAATGGATGAGAGAAAACCTAATGATGTTCTTTTAAGCATGATGAATGCCTCATTATTATTTATAAATTATTAAAAATAATAAAAAATAAAGTGTGATAAGGCCTTGGTTAGCTTTCATAGCTTTAGACTCATAGGTACTTAGCCTAGTACCAGCACCCTCTTTGCACTTGCTATGCAATTGTTATGTTGCTAGCCTAGGGGCATGTCCTAGGTAGACCTAACCTTTTCCTCAAAAAAGGCCTCCACTTAGTAAGCCAACATCAAACTAGGTAGGGTGATAACCTAGTTGGTTCAGTCATACTATTTCAACCTAACATGAGAATCCCTTTACCAAAAGGCATTGTGGAGGCATTGTTCTAGGCAAATAAATTTATGATTATGCAAACTACTTTATGATTATGCAAACTAATCTCTCTAAAAAAGAAAGAGAGAAGTATCACATCTCATGTTATAACCCTTTTTAAAAGATTAATAAAAAAATCAAACTTTTAAGATACAAAGACATCACAACTCTATGGAATCTTAAGGTAAGTAAGTTTCGATTGAGAGGGAGGGTGTCATAACCCAAAAGAATGACCAAAAGTATATTGTAAGATATATAGCCACTATAATACGATATAAGAATTATAGCAAAATATAATGATGCCTCAAGTATGACCTGAATTAGCAACCTTTTGTCAAAAAAATAAAAATAAAAATAAAAATAATGAGCTAATCACTTGAGCCATCTAGCTCTTCCAAGACACTTATGTTTAAACATGCATACTATAAAGATAACATTTTGGTGATGATAATACTTTTTCATAATTTAAAATGATAATTCTTATATTACATCATATGTTCAAAGCATTTTCAAAGGTAGATTAGCATGAGACTTTCTATTTCTTTGATAGGTTAATGAAATATCAAATCCCATATGTCAGCCAATGTAAGGCTCATACAATGTTTTGCCATGATACATCGACATACATGTTGCCTTAGTGATGAGTGGCAAGGTACCCCTATGCCTAACCATACGAATCATAGGCATTCATGTGTGATTTGGTTGAATTCCGCAGACTAGAATTACTAAGTACGCTAGAGTTAAATAGTGTGTGCATGTTGTCCATTTGTTGTCTTCCTAGTTCCACTTGTGGAATGCAATTGTATGGTTAAGTATGACTAAGGCATAAGATTTTTATTATTTTGTGTTTTTATGAAATTACTCACCTAGAAAAAAGATGAGAGTAAAAGTAAGAGTGATTAATTGCTAAGTAGACTATGGTCTAATCTAGCTTAATGCAAGTAACCGTTCCCACTTCCCAGGCACATCTTGAACTTAGTGTAAACACTATTGGATTGTCAAACACTAATCATTTCTGAGCTACCAAGTGTCGCACGTATGTTGGAAGAGGTCGTGATTGTGTATTTTAATGAATTATTTGATTAATCAAAATTAATTACTATATTAATAACATGAATGTAAATTGCATGAAATCACAATGTGTAAATGCATAAGAAAGAAAGTCTCAAGTGCTGCAAGGAATGGATCAAACAATTCATCTTTATTGTCAATACACTGGTGTGTTCAGGTACATCAATGCTTGAATAAAGATCCTTTCATACTTAGACCTCCTACTATGGGCACTTGGAAAGTATTTTAACTTTCAAATGAACAAACTGAAAGAGTTTCACTACTTGATTGCCAAAAAATTACTCCCAATTGTGCGCTTGGGCACTGTATTTATAGATCCAGGAGTAACCTTACAATATCGAATGTAAAATATCACATCTTGGGTCATGATATCGTGTACCCGATATCGCGGCCACCCCGATATTGTGTACCTAATATCGCGGCCACCCCGATATCGGAACATATGAAAAACATGATTTATCATACCCCCATGACTGAATGAAGACTCATCCTTGAGTACAGAAGAAGAGGAACAAGTTATTTACAAAATATATTAGGGGGTGTGGACTTATTTGATTGACATGTAGAGTGACACAGAGAAAATAGACAAATACAGAAGTGCCCAAGCATATAATATTACAATTGTGTACAAAATTGGGTGTTCATGATAATAGGAAAGAACACCAATGGATCCAAAGGACATTCAACCCTTCTTGGCAATAGAAGAATGAGGGAGAGGTAGAAGAGATGTAGCAGTCATGAACAATCTCTTGCAAGTGATATGGTTGCATCCACCTTGGTGAAGACAGTCCTGCTTCTAGTCCACACTTCGCACTACAATCACAACAAAACCAAGGATTAGTACATATAGTGTAATAGATAACAACTGAATACCTTGTCTCGTCAGTGATTTTAACTAGTCGAGTTATGATTGTGATAGATTAGTTGCTTGATATTGTTAGTGGAAATACTGACGAATGGGTTAGGTAAAAGAAGCGATCCATATAATTTAGAAAAAGCTTAACACAAGGAATACTAGAAAGAGGGTATTTACAATAATAAAAAGGATTTCATTAAAAACAATTATGAAGGTACATATAATTGGATGACTTGGATGGAGTAAATAAAAAGAATTTAATTGTAATAATGTTTAAGGGTAAAGAACTTAACTTAACCAAACCAAAAGATATGCAAGTGGGTCCTCCCCAAAGTAGGCACAGGCCTTTTATGCCCTTGCATAACTTGAAACCAAGGAGTCCATGGGTTCCATGGATGATTAATGATTACAAGAAGTTAAGTACAAATTCCAAAAAGTAACTAACTGAGAAACCTAACACATCAAACTAGAACATTGAATCAAAACATGAAACTGGTAGTGAGGTGAGGCATGAAAAGCATAGATAGATGATAGAGAGAGTGGAATGGAGTTCCTAATTATGGTCACATGTAGTCCCTTATGGAGTTTGTGATTAAATGATTTGGTAGGATCCATCCTTAGCCCAGATCAAAACCAATCACTTTTAGTGACTTCACATCAACATTTTAAGGCTAGTCCATCCCCTGAGACACAAGAATGCTTCTACAAAACAACCACCATTCCAAATTGGAGTGAAGGTAGGAAGTGAGAAAGGGCCTTAGTTAGAGGAGAGAAGACAAGTCTCATAACTATTGCTTGTAGCCCTTTTATTTGGTCTAAGGGGTGTGCTTTGAATTCCCATGTTTTTTTCTTGAATGGGAACCACACCATGCAAATACCTAGGTGTTTTTTACATTTATGTTATCCAAGGGGTGTGCTCTCAATCCTCATCTTTTTTTTCTATGATGAAGACCACACCATGCAAGGACTTATTTGACTTTCTATTATGAAATGATGTAGAATGATGAGAAGCTTACGAGAACACTCTTGCACACAAGAAAATAGAAAAGCACAAAGAATACTTCATCCCTTTGAAGCCACACCCTATCCAAACCTTTGATTCCTTTCCAATTCTGGAAACTACACAAGTCACCAATTTATTAAAGTTGCATTAATGAAGAAAAGACTGCATGCTTCCAAAACAAGGAAAACCATAGAGTATGTGGATTGATGGATGATGTTGATTCACTGCCTGTTACATGAAAAGAAACCATGTCCCAGTTATCAGTAATGACATTCAAAGTCAGAAACCAGACATCAACAATCAAATTACAAATGAAGCATACCACCATTGAGTAGTGCATTACCATTGTACGTGCCATCTTATTAGCAAAAAAGAAAAAATAGAGAAACACATCAAACACAAGAAAACATAATCATAAAACAAAGTAAAAGAGTAGATAATAGATATTGAATATATTAACAATGGTGTAAAATGAAAAGTAAAAGAAGATCAATAACCTTAAAAATACAAATATGTAAAATAAAGATGTAAAACAAAGAAGATGAAAACAAAAAGTTGTAAAATAAAAAATGTGTAAAAAAAAAAGTCAAAGACTAAGGAACCACACAGAGTGTTAGTATGCATCTCTCCTATGACTAAGTTGGAAGGGAGAGATTTGAAAGATTGAGCATGGTTGTCCATCTGGCAAGGTGTTTGTTGAGTTGGTTGGCTTGAGCTCATATAAAGGTTTTATTTGTTGAATGTTGACTAATTATTTCTTATTTGGGCTGTCAGGTTTGTAGATGATCATGGTCCCAAATGGAAAAGTCTCATCAATGATGTAAGGTCCTTTCCACAATGTTTGAAATTTGGTTCGTCGGGGTACATGTGTAGGATTCCAATAGAGAAACTTGTCTCTTGGTTAAAACTTGACTTTTCTTATTTTGAGGTCATGGTGTTTCTTGTTGAATGCCTTATGTGTTTTGTTGGATGATAGGACCATTAATCGATTTTTGTCTAGCAAGTTAAGGTTCATCAATCATTCCTTCTATGCTAGACTTATATTTAGGTCAAGGTCATAGGCTGTAGAGAGTGTACAGAGCTCGGATTGGATGGTAGTGTTGGTAGTTTTCTATACACAAGCTCATAGGGAGAATAACCTATGGGAAGCTTCCATGTGGAGTGATAGGCCCAAAGAGCATAATTTAATTTAGTGCTTCAGTCCCTTCGGTATTTGCTAGTGGTACATGTTAGGATTTTTGTAATCTCTTGATTAGTGACCTTAGCTTGACCATTGGCTTGGGGGTGATATGGTGTTGTGAGTTTATGTTCAACCCCCAAGCATTGCATCAGTTTTCTAAAAGTGGCATCTATAAAGTGAGTTCCATTATTATAAATTAATGCATGAGGCAGACCAAGCTTGTTATGATGTTTTGTTGTACAAATCGAGTAGTAGTGGTAGATGTATGGTCGGTAACGGCTGTTGCTTCTGCCCACTTAGTACAATAGTCAACCGCGACTATTATATATGCCTTTTTATTTGATAAAGGTGCAATGGAACCCATAAAGCCAATGCCGCAAATATCAAATGGCTCAAGAGGTTGAATCCATTGCTGTGGCCCCTCCATTTGAGCTATCATTCCACCATCCCTCTAGCAATGATCACAAGTGTGGATGAATTGATGTGCATCCCTAAAAATTGTTGGCCAATAATACCCTACCATGAAAATTTTTATGGCGGTGCATCTCACAACATAATGGCCCCCACAAGGACCTTTGTGAGCATCTTGGAGAATACGTCATTGATTCGTATTAGGAACACACCAACGTACCAAACCATCGAAACAAACTTTGTAAAGGTTTCCATCAATCTCCATGAAATCCTTGACCAAGTGAAGAAACTATTGTTTCTTTCTAGTGTCCATCCCTTACGGCAGTTCTTGCATGAGCAAATAAGTGAGGATGGTATCATACCATTTTGGTTCATTAGACATTTGTGCATTAAGAGCCCTTGCAAAGAGCGATTTTTTAGGGAATTGGTCAAATAAAGAGCTCTCTTTCTCCTTGTCATCCTATGTTAGTTGTGATAAGTGATCCATGACCACATTCTCCACACCTTTACGATCTACCATTGTGAGATCGAATTCCTGCAAAATCACGAGCCACTGTATGACATGAGGGCTCATCGTTGGTTTATTCATCAGAAATTAAATGACACTATGATCTATGTGTACAAATACTTTGTAGCCAATCACATGGTGCCTAAAATTCTCTAAGGCAAACACCATTGCCATCAACTCCTTTTCTGTGGTGGTGTAGTTTAGTTGTGCACCTACAATGCTCCGGCTTACACAATGAATGTAATATGGACATTTTTGATTATCCATTTGCGTAAGCACTTTCCCCAAATCATAATTTGATGCATTGGTAATCACATGAAATGGTCTAGACCAATTTGGTGCTTGAAGAATGGGGGTTTCAACAAGATTTTAGTTTAATTGCTGAAATGCTGCTTCACATGTAGGGGTCCAAACAAACAATGCATCTTTCTTTGTCAATTCTACCAATGACTTGGTGATTTTGGAAAAATTCTTGATGAAGCGCTGATAGTAGCTAGTATGACCAAGGAATGACCACACTTCTTTGACTATTTTGGGTTGATGGATTATTCCTTGGATGACCCTTATTTTTTTCAGGGTCCACCTCAATTCTTGCTTTTGAAATGCGATGTCCCAAGACTATGCTTTCCTGGACCATAAGATGGCTCTTTTGCCAATTGAGCCAGAGGTTTGCTTCAACACATCTCTTCAACACCTACTCAAGATGGTATAGGGCTTGCTTGAACGTAGCTCTATAGGTAGAAAAATCATCCATGAAGAATTCTACCCCACTACCTATCTATTGTTGAAAAATCCTGAGAACTAATCATTGAAATGTGGCTGGGGAATTACATAGACCAAATGGTATCTGAGGGTAAGCAAAAGTTCCCTAAGGACTTGTGAAAGTTATCTTTGCCTAGTCCTCTAGTGCAATCTAGAATTGGTTATAGCCATTATAACTATCCAGAAAGTTGTAATAGCAGTGCTTAGAAATGGTGTCCAACACTTGGTTGATGAAAGGTAATGGAAAATGATCCTTGAAAGTTATCATGTTGAGCAGCTGAAAATCAATGCAAACCTACCGTTACAGATGTCATTTTGGCTTAATGGTGGGGTTGGTGTATATCTGATGCTGGCATATTCTTGGATCTATCCTAGTGAGTTCGGAATATGACCAAGTAAAGATTGCTGACCACTATTCCACAAATTTTATCAAAATTTCTTCTACTTTGTAGCAAGCTTGGCATTAATAATAACTGACCTCCCATTTTTCAAAAATATGTACTCCATTCCAATCAATAGTGTCTTCAATTCAAAGGGCTCTTGTTTAAAATTGTCAGGAATTTTCGGCTCACCCGAATTGACATCATCATTTGCTCCTTCAAAGAGATGGTGATGAACTTATTCGAGCTTATCCATACTTGCAATATATTCATACATCAGGTCCTCAATAGGTTCCATGCATAATGTACTACTGTTAGAATCAGCTGTCAGCCACTGGGTGCCTTCTTGTTTTGTGGTTGCTGCGTATAGACATCTTTGGATCTTAGCTTTTGGTGCACATTGCTTGCATGCAGAGATAGATGTTTGCTTTACTGATCATAACTTTCGCACATAATGGCACCCTGAATCACTATATGCAATACATGGAACTCTCTTCTTCTTGATCTTTCCAAATTCATTTTCTTTTGATATCTCTAAGGAAAGATTTCTAATGCCCATTTTGGCATCAATAGTATTTAACCACATCCTTCCCATAATAATTGGAAAGTCCCTCTTATAGTTTTCTACTTTGATTACTAGGAAATCAGTGGGATATGACCACCCACAAATGGTGGTGATGATGTCCTCAACCAGTCCCAATGGAACAGTGATGGACTAATCCACCAGTTCCAGCCAGATGTTACTCTTTTTCAAGGGAGGAAGGTTCCACATTGTGTACATCTCATGCGAGATCAAATTAACACTAGAACTAGAGTCAAGAAGAGCTTTACAAGGCTCATTCTCAGCAATTTGCAAGTAAACTAGGGGACTCCCATGATCAGCTAATTTTCTAAGTAGGTTACCAACTCAAATCCAATCAGATATGACATGTGCTAGCATTACAATATGGATTCAAGAAGGATTTTGGTTTGAAGGGGACTTGGATAAAGAGGAAACAAAGGGAGGTGGAGGAGCAGGGTTACCAACCACCAATGTGTTCAAGGGCTTTGGTGGACTACGAGGTTGAAAGAAGGATCTTTTCTTTATTTTTGGTTTTGACCCGCTTGATGGGTTAACCGATTGTAGATTAATTGCCTTCGTAGCATTCCTTTGCTATGGTTATGCAAGCAATTCACCCTGCATGGACGGAGCAGGTGGTAGCTGTGCAAGAGGTGGAGGAGTAGGTGCAAGGATAGGAGGTGCATGAGGATAATAGGTGGCATCCCTCCTTGGATAGGATGATCGGTATGTTTTAGGAGGGTAGTGGTGATGTTGGTAAGCAGCAACATGGATAGAGGAGTCCCATGGAGATGAAGGTTGCTGAACATAGTAACTGTAGGAATCTAGTTGTCAATAAGGGTATTGCTATCTTGGAGGTGGCAATGCCCATGACTGTGGTTGCTACCATTGCTAGTATAATTTGTAAGGTTGCAATGGAATTCCACTCAGATAATATTGCTATGGTTGGTGGAACTATTGAGGATTGCATTGTGGATAAGGCAATCTTTTGGGTGTTTTCCTTTACGCCAATCATGGATGTAAGGCATACACCCCACATTCCTGCAAGCGTGATACAACTAGATAACATCCCTTAGGATGTTCATACTAGCAGACATCACATTCGTCATCATCATCTGAGTTGCTATTCGCAACCATCTCTATTGTAGCCATTTTACCCTTACCCTTAGATATGACATGTTTAGCTTTCTTATGCCTCTGGTGCTCATGTTCACCACTTTGCTCCTTAGACTCTTTAGCAATTTTTAAGACAACTTGAAACCTATTGTCCATGGAGTTCCATAATTGATCAACCTTAGTCATAATTTTTTATTGTAATTTCTGGAGTGGCAAGGTTTTTGAATTAACCACCTCATCTTTTGTGAATTCATTCTCACTGTCACAAAATTGAACCTCCTTTTTTGGAATAGAAGGGTCCCTGTTGTATTCTTCTACACTTTCACATTTTCTCAGTTCTCCCTCCTCCTTAGCTACCTACTTAATTAATTTTTGAATCTGACATACGCTTAACTTTTTCAATCTCCATTGGGAATAGATGCCAAGGGTTTTCTTGGTTTCAGACCACAACCCATCTATGATATGGTGAAGTTAATCAAGCTAAGAGTATCCATGGCTGGACACCTATGAAACAGAGAGTAGTCTTAGCCAATAGAAACATCCAAGGGCTCATGATTTCCTTATTTCCACCCTTGAATTTGTTTTCTTAGATTGGATACTTGAGAGTACGTTTGATATTTATCATTAAATAATTCCAACATCGTACTCCACCACCTGATTGATTTTGGTTACAAGGATCAATACCAATTTTTTGCTTCCTTTATGAGTATCCTTGGAAATAATTTCAACTTTTGGCAATCATTTTCAATATTCTACAAGGCACATGTGTCTTGAAAGGCTTGAAGATGATTTTGTGGATCAACATCATATCTCCCCTCAAACCAAGGGATGTTGTTCATGTCCAGCCTCTTTATTCTGCTATTCTTCACGTGCCTTGTTGGAATCCTCACAGCCTCTACAATATTCAACATGCCCCAAGTAGCAAGTAAAGGTTCATCAAGGCCATGATGGTGGTGCCTACAATGTTCTCTACTAGCCCTTCTTTCTTGATGATGGGCCTCTTTGGATTGTCCATGTCTTTGATCACAACTGTCCCAATGGTCCCTTCTATTTTTCTAGTCCTATTGGTCACCTCCATAATGGTTATTTCTTCTATGACCATGATCTGAACCAGATGAAGAAGAAGATGAGGACAATGAAGGGGAAGAAGAAGGGGAACTTGCTCCGCACTGATGCCTATCACCCTTCCTTTGATGTCATGACCATGATCATGATCATGATCTCCTTTGTCTCCCTTTTCTTGACTTGCTTCTCCAGATCCATTTTTGTCATTGGATCTATTTTGACCAGAACCTAGATTATGGATTGTGGATTGTACATTTTGGTTGAGGGCTCCTTGAACAAAGTTAAAGAGAGAAGAATCACTAAAGAAGTGGTCGCCTTCATCAATTGGGCTAAGTGAAGGTGGAAAAATATTTGACCCCTTACCCTTCATAAGCTTGTGTTGGTGCTCTAGCTGATGATCCCTTAATCTTTGCACTTCAGTGGGATGATAATCCCTTGAGTTGGGATCTTGCATCTCATATTCTCCATGGAGATGTTGAAGCCCATGTCACACAAGTATTAGTTGGAGCATTTTTGGAACAGATCGGTTAGGTGGAAACACAATGTTGCCTTCCATATCACTTCACCACATTAGTTCATCTTGATGCAAGATGAAGGTAAAGTTTGGTATATACTCATCAGGATGAGCATATACCACTTGGTATTGTTGAGGGACCTGAATTGCCCTAGGCAGAGATGGGATTCTGTGAGAAGAAGACATTTTGTGTTAATAAACTTGTAAATAGTGTGTAGTTAAGGTTTAATTTAATGATAATAATTTTTGTTTTCATAGGATTTGACTCTTAGGGTTCAAACAATGAGGTTACTAAGTTTCACTATGTTTAGATAGCGCACGAAGAACTACAGTCCCTGGCACCAATGATGAGCAGCAATGTACCCCTATGCCCAACCATATAAATCATAGGCATTCACCTGCGATTTGGTCAAATTCTATAGACTATAATTACTAAGTATCCTAGAGCTAAATAGTGCATGTGTGTTGTCCATTTGTTGTCTTCCAAGTTCCACTTGTGGAATGCAATTGTATGGTTAAGTGTGAATGGAGCGTAAGATTTTTATTATTTTATGTTTTTATGAAATTACTTGCCTAGAAAAAAGATAAAAGTAAAAGTAAAAGTAAGAGTGATTAATTGCTAAGTAGACTATGGTCTAATCTAGCCTAACACAAGTAATCGTTCCCACTTCCCAGACACATCCTAAACTTAGTGTAAACATTGCTGGGTTGTCAAACGCTAATTGTTTCTGAGCTACCAAGTGTCACACGTATGTTCGAAGGGGTCGTGATTGTGTATTTTAATGAATTGTTTGATTAATGAAAATTAATTACTATATCAATAACATTAATGTAAATTTCATGAAATCACAATGTGTAAATGCATAAGAAAGAAAGTCTCAAGTGTTGCAAGGAATGGATCAAAGAGTTTGCCTTTATTGCCAACACACTGGTGTGTTCAGGTACATCAATGCTTAAATAAAGATTTGTTCATACTTAGACCTTTTTGCTGTGGGCACTTGGAAAATATTCTAACTCTCAAATGAACAAACTGCAAGAGTTTCGCTACTTGACTGCCAAAAACTTACTCCCAATTGTGCGCTGTATTTATAGACCTAGGAGTAACCCTGCGATATCGAATGTACGATATCACATTTTGGGCCACGATATCATGTACCTGATATTGCAGCCACCTCGATATTAGAGCATATGAAAAACACAATTTATCACTTAGGATTAATGAGATCAAGTTTTCAAATGTTGCACTTTAACTTAGATTATTNATTATAGTTACATTTCCAGCACATTATTTTAATGCACTTAAATATTTAATTAGTGAACTAGCTTGGGAATAATCATCATTCTAGGACTTTACTTTTGTTTGCACTCATAGTTACCTTTAGTTTAGATTTCCATTTTTAGAAATTTTCTACTTGTAATAATATGGGTCAAGCAACATGATTATGCAAGGGGATTGTGTCAATTATTCCTCTTGTAGTGACTAGGTTAATGGTTAATTAGTCACATTTAACCATATCATCTAAGCTCCTTACAAATATGACTAGAAAAATAACAACTTATAATTGACCAACACCATTCCTAGATGTATAGTCTATTCTTCCCATGAATTATAATGGGGCCTATTGCATACACTTATAGACTTGTATGGTTGAATTTGGGACATATTCATTGTTAACCATAGGCTAAGGATATGTTTTGTACTTTCATAATATCTTCAACTCTTAGGAGTTCAATTTTTCCATTTTATCATATTTTCCCTTAAAAATTTTGTAGATCTAAATTTGGAAAGGTAATGCTATGAGAAAATTTGGAGCAAGAGATAGCTTGATGTGAAATAAAGTAATAAGATTGAAGTGATACATAGAATAAAGAATAAGGTAGGATTGTTATAGAAGGAATAAAGAGATAAAGTAATGAAGCAATTAATTTAATGAAGCATTTGAGAAAAAAATTAACTTAGTAATTCAAAATAAAGGAATTTTTATTAAACAAGAACTTTATAACTCAACATTGCCTACCAGAATTAAACCCATGACTTCAAGCTTTCAAATCAAGAGTCTTACCACTAGGCTAACATCTCATTGTTAATATTTTTACTTTATTAAGATTCAATTCTAATTACAAGATCCCACTACTTGGAACATGTAAAAGACTTTAAAAGAACTTTTGAACTCATTAGCTTGATACCCTTAACAATGAGATATTAGCTTAATAGTAAGATACTTAATTTGGTAACTCCAAGTTATGGATTTGATTCTAATAGATAATATTGAGTTATAAAGTAATGTTTTTAGTTCCAATACCCCAAGTCTAAGCTTTACAAGTTTGTTACATGACATTTAATTAAATGTAAAATGATGTCACCTTGAGTTTTTAACAATAAAGTATTAGCTTAGTGGTAAGAGCCTTGGCTTAGTAACACTAGGTCATAGGTTTAATTCTATTGGGCAACATTTAGTCATAATTTTTTTTTAAAAAAAGTTTGCAGATGAACAAAGGCTTGACCTCTTTTAAGTAGTTCTACCTAGGCTTAGATCCATTTCTTACAACTTAAGAAACAAGTACCTCAACATCACTCCAAATTGAAGTGTGAATTTGATGTCTAAACCTACTTGTCATAAAAAAATTACTACTAAAATTTTACTCAAAAATTTATTTTTAGATATTTATTTTGCATGTCAAATTCATAAAAAATTTTCTAATATAATTGTAGATTCATCATCATCATCATCCCAGCCTTGTCCCAACAAAATGGGGTTGACTACATGAGTTCTTTTTCACCATTGGTCTCTATGAAGTACTAGATCCTTGTGTATTTGTAGCTTCTTCAAATCATTTTTTCCTATTTCTTCTTTGGTGTTTATTTTGATGACTTTCCTAGAAAAATGATGTAGCAACCTTTATTTATAGGCATATTGTTGTTCTTTGCACATGTCCAAACCATTTAAGATGTCATTCTTGTTAGAAGTCACTCCAAGTCTTCTTCTAATGTTTGTACAATTGTAGATTAAAATTCCTAAATCTCTTTCAAAGTGAAATCCTTTTATCATCCTATTTACATTATTATCCTTAAATTTCTTTTCCCTCTTTTTCTGTCTACTAAAGTTTGATTTTAATTGGTTACTGAGCACCACACTTACCATCAAACTCAAGTCAAATGCCATTTATGTTTATTCAAAAAGTATATAAAAGTAATAAAATAAAAGAATTAAATGGAAGCGTTGAAAAAAGATTTCATCCAAATGTTAAATCAAAGATATGTTACACATGAAAGGACTTGGTAAAGAAAGAGAACCCATTTTTTTAGTGAAGCTTTGAAAAATATCCTTGGATCTTTTCAAGTGATAAAAACTTTAATGGCCTATTATCAAAAAATTGCAAAACTAATATATAACAATATTTTTATTGAATTAAAAGTTGATTGATTATGTCTACAAGACTTGTCTTAGATAAATCATGCAAGTATTGACTTTGCAACAACTCTGGCCTTTTTTTTTTATAGTAAAAGAGTCTCAAGTATGAATCTGGTGTTGTGTAGCCCAAAATGATAGAAGTTTTCCACAAATTCCTTAGTTTTTTTAGGTGTTATGCAGTGTTGAAGGACAAGGTCCATGTCAATAACAAAACTATTGGTAACACTTGGAATCTAAGGAAGATGAAGATCATTTCATTGCTGGTATGTGATTTAGGCACCATTGGTAGCATATGCATAGACCTAACGCAGGCAATACTTGGGGTGGTAGTAGCAACTAGTTTTGAATTGCTTTATCAGTGAAAATGCCTTACCATGAACCCTTGTCAAGTTCATATCCTCAACCTATGAAAATTGGTCTACATTCATTTGCAAATGGGAAAATATTCCCTTTGGTCAATTGAGTTTGCATGTGTTCATACTAGTTTTTCTAAAATACAATCCAATTTCACTTTTATAATTAATTTCAATTTTGCTTAAAATAAATTTCTCTTAATTTGTCATAGCAATTTCACTTACCAATAAATTAAATTCTACTCACTTTAATTCAAATTTATGATGTTATTTATAATATAATTTAAATTTTCTTTTTGCTATGATAAATTTGGCTCAAAAGTTAAAAAAGATAAAATTATCTAAAGTTACAAATGTAACACACGTTTATGTGTTGAAGTGGCCTTCATATTTGCTAATGCATATATGCATTGGCATTATGCATTTACACGTTGGCATAACATGTTTTTGCGTTGGTGTTGGGGTGGTGTCCACATCCGGATGGGGCTTTGGATCTCTTATTGATGAGCTGCAAGGTACCCCTATGCTCAACCATACGAATCACAAGCGTTCATGCATAATTTGATCAAATTCCATGGATGGGACTAGTTGGGGCATCTAGATCGTTATGCTGTAATCGTAGTTTGCTATCTTCCCACTTGGATTAAAGGTAGCTTTGTCACATATGGTTTAGTCGAAAGTGAGGCATATGATTTTTCTCATTTTATGTTTTATAACTTTAATCAACTATAAAAAGAATAAAAGGTAGAGGAATTCAATATCTAATTATTCTACTATCTAACTAGCCTAACACAAGTAACCACCCCACTTTCTTGGACACATCCTAAACACATATAGTGCTTCTAGGCTACTAAACATTAAGCATTGTTGGGTTACCAAGTACTATATGTATGCTTGAAGTCAGTGTGCTTTTGTTCATTAATAATTGGAAATTAATTGCTTAATTGAAATCCAGTAAAGTAAAGTGCATTAAAGAAAACATTAATCTATTCTCAATGCTACAAGGATTGTCAAAAGAGTTCGTTTTTATTCCTGTCATAATGCTGCGCTCAAGTACATGAGTGTTCAAACAAAGAACTGTACACACTTAGACTTCTTCTACGGGCACTTAAAAAATATTTTAACTCTAGAGAAAACAAACTACAAGAGCTCCGCTACTATGACTAAAAAACTATATGGAAATCGTGAGACCCAATGATATATTTATAGGCTAGAGTATACCTTGCGATGTTGGATATCTAACATTGTGTCCTGGCTTTGACGTCATGTACCCGATGTTGCATATCTAAAATCAAGGATCTGATGTTGAGGCTCTGATAACAAGGCTCTGATGTCAAGGCTAGACAAATCATGACTCATCATACCCCCACGATAGAATGAAAACTCTTCCTCAAGTTAAACAAAACAAGGAACAAGGTTCTTACAAAATATTGGGTAGGTATGAGATTATTGACTGACATACAAACTAACTCAGGTGGAATAGATAGATGTTGAGTGCCCAAGTGTATGGAGTTACAAGCTTTTACAAAATTGGGTGTTCATGATAAGAGAAGTAAACACCCTAGATAACACTAACATCCAACACCTCTTAGCAGTAGAAGAATGAAAGAGAAGATCCAACGATCACGAGTGATCCCCAATGTGTGGTATTGCTGCATCATGCTTGGTGAAGATAGTTTTGCTTCCAGTCCATGCTTTCCACTGCAATCATAATAGAATCATGAATTAGTATGTAATGTGTAACACATAGCTATTAAGTACCTTGTCTCTTCGGTCATTACATTGGGCTAGGTTGTGACTGTGGTAGATTGATTCCTTTAGGAGTGTTAGTGGGAAGGCTAACAAATAGGGTAAAATAGATAAGTGGTCCATTAAATTTGAAAAAGTTTGAAAAAAGAAAATATTTGAAGAGGGTGTAAAAATTAAAAATAATAAAAAGGAAAGTTCATTGAAAAATGTTGTGAAGATGTGCACAATTGGATGTCATTGATGGGGTAAATAAAAAGATTTGATTGTAAGAGTGTCTAATGGTAAAGAACTTAACTAACCCAACCAAAAGATATGTAAGTGGATCCTCATCAAATCAGGAATAGGCCTTTTATGACCTTGCATAACTTCAAACCAAAGAGTCCATAGGCTTCATGGATGATTAATGGTTATGAAAGGTTAAGTACAAAAACCCAGAAGAAACTAAGAATTCTGACACATCAAACCAAGACATTGAATCAAGAACATGAAACCAGTAGTGAGGTAAGACATGGAAAGCATAGATGGATGAGAGGGAGTGGAATGGAGTTCCTAATTAAGGTCATAAGAAGTCCTTTGCAGATTTTGTGGTTAAATGACTTGATAGGATCCATCCTTAGTCCAGACCAAAATCAACCACATTTAATGACTTTGCATCAACATTCTAACACTAGTGCATCCCCTGAGACACAAGAGTGCTCCCACAAAACAACCACCATTCCATATTAGAAAAGAGAAGAGAAGTAGGAAGTGAGAAAGGGCCTTAGTTAGAGGGGACCTTCAGGCATGGGCATATGTCTTTTTAGTCCCATAACTAGTGCTTGTAGCTTGTTTATTTTGTCTAAGGGGTGTGCTTTAAATTCCCATCATTTTTTTTGTTTTGAAATGGGAATCACACCATGCAAAGACATATGCATTTATTTTGTCTAAGGGGTGTGCTTTGAATTCCCATTATTTTTTATTTTTTATGAGAACCACACCATGCAAAGACTTATTCAACTTCCTTTTATTGGTCAACATGGAACGATAACAAATCCATGAAAACACACATGCACCCAGGAAAACAGAAAGGCACAAAGAATACTGAATCCCCTTGAAGCCACATCCTATTCAAACCTTTGAATCCTTTCCAATTCTAGAAACTACCAAAGTCACAAATTTGTTGAAGTTTTATTAATGAAAAAGGGACTGCATGTTTCCAGAACAAGAAAAACTATAGAGTTTGTGGATGGGTGGATGCTGTGGACTCACTACTTGTTTCATGAAAAAGAAACCATGTCCTAATCATCCATAATGAAATTCAAGCTAGAAACTAGACACAAAAAATCAAATAACAAAAATAGTACATACCACCATCAATTAATGCATTACCACTATACTTGGCACTTATTAACAAAAAGTTAGAAAATCACATCAAAATAAAAGAAAATATAAAATAAGGTGTAAAATATTCAAGAAATAGCAAATGTACTAACAATGGTGTAAAACAAAAATTAGAAAAGATTAATAACATGAAAACAAGAAGATGTAAAATAAAGAATGTGTAAAACAAAAAGTTGTAAAAAAAGAAAATGAAAAACACTTGAGAATCCTGAAGATTAGAATAGGTGTAACCCCCAAAACTAAACATTTGGCTATGAATAGGATTAAGAAGTGGATAATTGGGATCCATGCATGTATGAAACATTGGTAACTGTTCATGCCCTAGCCACTAGGTGTCTATTGGTGGTGCATTGGTTGGGTAGAAAAATCATTAGTCACACACATGGTTGTTAAATGTATGATGGGTTAGGGTATGAGGTGTGTGAACATTATGAATGGCCAGCCCATGATTGCACTCTTGATTATGATATGGTATGCATGGATTTTTTTGTCTTCCCATGCTTGTAGATTCATTGGTTGGATTTGGGATTAGAGTACTGATGGATGGTGGCGCTTGTGTAGGCTCAGAGGACAATGGTGGTGAAAAGGAAGGTGGTGCACTAGATTGGCATTGTGTTGACTTAGATGATGTGGTGGGTCCATGTGTGGTTTGCTTCAGCTTATGGCCTTTCCTCCAGAAGGGGCGTTTCCTATGTTGCGGTTGAGAACCATTGGTGTCAGCATGTCTATGCACATGTGCAACATAAGAAACATTTTTTTGTTGATATTATGATGCAAACCTTCTTGTGTCCTTGGCGGCGGCATATAATGAGATGGATTATTAGAATATCGAGGGTAGGATGGATGGTAAGAGGCGTGAGGTGGTGATCCTTCAGGGGATGTCATGAATTGATGATACTTGGGAGAGTGGTAGTGGCGATTAGAAGTAGAATATGTGGAACAAGTTGAAGAAATAGGGTGTTGAACATAGTATTCTTGTGGTTTCGATGGGTAGGAAGGATAGGGCTGATTTGTTGATGGCCTCCCCCATGACTATGGTTGTTGCCACTACAATTGATGACTATGTTGAGGTTGGTAATAAGTCTTCCTAGGATGGGATGATCGATTATGCGACTATTTATAATTACCTTATGGGAGAGGAAATCTCTTGGGCATGTGCTTTTGCACAAACTTTGGATTTAAGGCACCTATCTAGTACTCCCGAAGATGCAACAAGATTGGGAAATGGCCCTTCGAATGATCATATATGTAGATGTCACATCCATTATCTTTATCTGTGGTTGAGTCTATAGCCTCACTTTCTTTAGCCATGTTTTGCATATCTCTCCTTCTTCTTTTGCCAATTGCTTGATTAGCTCTTTGATTTGATGGGCTTAAAGCACAAATAATTGCCTTGGGGCATACATCTCAAGGGTCTCCTTTATTTCATTATGAAGCCCATCTATGATGGGAAAATGTTGCCTTTCCCTGGAGAAACCATGGCTTGGGCATCTATTCAATAAAGCATAATATCTATTTAAGGCCATGTCCAAAGGTTCATGTTATTCTTGTTTCCACTCTTGGATTTGTCTCCTTAAATTGGACACTCTTGCGTAGGTTTGGTATTTTTCATTGAATAGTTCCATCATTGTAGACCATCATTGAATTGAATTTAGTCTTAATGATCTATACCACACTTCGGCTCTATCAATTAGTGTCCTAGGAAAGAGCCTAAGCTTTTACCATTCACTTTTAATGTTGTACAAGGCACAGGCATCATGGAAGGCTTATAAATGATGTTGCAGATTTGAATCATAGCCCCCTATAAATTTAGGAATATTATTCATGTCTAGCTTGGGTAAAAAACTCTTTTTGTGAGGCCTACGAGATATCTTAATGGCCTCTATGATATGCATTAGGCTCTTAGTGGCCAATAGGGGTTCATCATTATCAAAAAAATCATGAGGGAAATGTATATTTCTATTCATCTGATCGTGATGATATTGTCTTTGATCTTTTCTATGGGTTTGATTCTAGTTTTCAGGCCTATCCTTTAATGGAGTGCTATCTCTATACCTACATTCATCTTCGTCAGAACTAGACATTGAAGGGAAAGAGAAGGATGAGGAACTGGAAGAATTGCCATGACATCTATGGTGTTCCTCGAGTTCTTGTAATTTATCGTTTCTTGGTTTTAAGGAGGTCTTAGGTCTTGAGGCCTCCCCTAATCTAGGACCTACATCATCTCCTCCAAGATGGTCTACCTTAGGTGAATGTAGCCTTTGAGTGTTGTTAGGGTGGTCATGATTATAAGAAACCCCTGCATAAGGTTGATCACTCCAATCTTCTTCATCGTATATCTCGTTAGTTCTCCAATGAATGTGTTCACTATACCATTCATTATCATTTTTGTGTGGGAGAGACATGATTATTGGTTTATAGTGTGTGTGATTTAATATTTTCTGAAAGATATATCGTTAATACCTTTTACAATGATCATGTATAATATAACTAATCTAGATAACTAGCACCATCCCCGACAATGATGCTAATGATGAGTGGCAAGGTACCCCTATGCTCAACCATAATGATGAGTGGTGAGGTACCCCTACACTCAACCATACGAAACGAGCGTCGCACGTGCAATCCGGTCGAACTCCGCAGATGGACTAGTTGTGGCACCTAGATAGTTAGCCTTAGGTCGTAGTTCGCTGTCTTCCCATCTAGACTAGTTTTGCATATGTCACGTATGGTTTAGTCTAGATGAGGTGTATGATGTGTTCTAATTCTAATGCTACTCCTGATGGCAGTGGAAAATAATATTAACTAATCTAAGCTAAGAGGAAAAGGGTAAGAAAATCTAATCTAGCCTAAGTGCGACGAGCAACCGATTCCTTGATCAACCGTACACATCTTGGACTTCGTGCACGACTGCCACTGGGACTACCAAGCATAGGCCTAGGTACGCCACTGGGATTACCAAGCGCAGACCCCAAATACGCCACTGGGTTACCAAGCGTAGATCCCCCTAGCTACACCATTGGGCTACCAAGCAGTCACACTTAAATGCTCATAATAAAGTCGTACTCGTTCGGCTTCTAGGAGTTAAGGGTGAGAGACTAATCGCGATGAGTAACCGATTCCTTAACTAGCCATACACACCCGTAGATGCTCATAGTCAAGTCGTACTCACACCGCACTATGAAAGCAATAAATAACATTAAATAAATAATAAACAATTAAACGACAAAGTGAATGCTGCAATGATGAAGTAATCTCGTTCTTTATTGCCGGTCATGTGCATGTCCAAGTACAGCACACTCGAATAAAGGCACCGTACAATTACATTCACCACACTGCGGGCAAACACGGGAAAAAACTATCTCTGGAGGGATCAAACTGCCAGAGCTTCGCTACTTTAAAATCGGGATGCTAAATGAGGGAGAGCCACCTCTTATTTATAGATATGATGGCGCACAGCGATATCGCATACGCGATATCGCAGCCTATGCAAAATGCGTCTCATCATACCCCCACGATTGAATAAAAACTCATCCTCGAGTTACCAAGAGAACAAGCTTCATTGATTACATAGTGGATAGGTATGGGATTATTAACAAAAAAACAAATGAAACAACTTCGCAGTGTGGGAAAGACACAACACAGGAAAATCCTACACTATTACAAAAATGAGGAACTCATGTAGTTCCTGGTGGCGGTGGCTCCTCCATAGGCGGTTTCCCTTTGTCGCGTCCTCCAAGCTTTGAAGTTTGATGGCGTTGAAGAATAGCCTGGAGCTTCTCCTCTTCAGTCCGAGGGTCTTGTGCCATCCATGCGAGTGTTCCTATGTTTGATGGAGTTGGCACCTCCCATGGACAGGGTAGTTGTGGGAACATCTGATTAGCCTTGACGTACCACGCCACGAACACCCGTCATTCCTCTTTGAAGGCTCTGGCTTTGTCTTTGTATTCATGAAGGTCTGCTAGCCATAAAGCCAAGTTGGTTGCCACATATTTCTGTCCTTGGTAGCTTTCTTTTACCACCGCAAGTTCAGAATTTGTGACATCAAGTTTTTTAGCCAGCTTCTTGTGCTCTACAAATTCTACTTCATATTTGATATGGGTGGAAGCTACCTGCTGCTCGAGCTCAGATCTTGGGCACCCTGCTGTTAACATGGCAAGGTTGGCATATCTAAGGTTTTCCAACTCTATGTATTCTGTTAAGTCTTGGATCTGTAGGTCCCGATTCTTAATTTCTGCTTGGTGGGCGAAAGCATAAGTGTCCACAACGGTCCTCTAATCAGTGTGTTGGGCACCGAGATTATTAATTTGAGCCTTGGCCATGTGGATCTCCTTCTCCAGGATTTGTTTATACATCCCCACATGATCACGAAAGTGCTCCTTCAGCTTTTCATGTCGTTTAGCCTCATTTTACCATGTGCTGATTTCAATTACTGACTTCTGACGAATAGCGCGTACCTCCTCCATTGAGAGGGTTCGATTCTCTCTTGCTAAATGGCTTACATCTTGGTTGACCCGAATAAATTATTCTCGCAACTGATGGAAGTGTTCATCGAGAACATTCTTTTGTTTCCCAACAGATGTCAACCGAAGATTATCTGCAACCAACAGCTTATTTTCTTCTTCTACGGCCCTGAGTGCCTTAAGATGCGCATGAGTTTGCGCCTTTGCTGCGGAGGCATCCCAAGTGGCCATCTCCTTTTCTTCCACCATCTTCTTATTTTCTGCAATTAACTTTGTTAATTGATGAGTTCTAAAATTGTCTAGCTGGCTTGTGGGAACAAATTGGAAAGGATCCCACTGTGCTGCTTGCAAGGCTGTGAGCTACTCTTGTAGTTTTTGCACTTCAGCTTCAGCATGCTCGGCCCTTGCTTTGGATATGACCAGCTTCCCCTTGGTAGAGATGAGGTCTGATTAAATTACTATAACATCCTAGGGGATGTCAAACATGGATGTAAAAGTTTGTCCTGTTTGAAGTAATCTGTCCAATGCATCCTCATGCTCTGCAGGAGTCATTGAGGTTTTGGCGATAGTTTGAGCATCTTTTGCTCCTGAAAGATCAGCTGGTGGCACAAAAAGTACATTAAATGATTCTTTGATGTGGTCAGCGACCACTTCAGCAGCTCCTGCGGCATTCTGGTGTTGCATGACCACTACAGTGGCACCATCACCAGTCTCTAACTGCACTTGAAATGATGCTGCATTTCCAGAGATCTGTTGTGACCATCTGCTTTCTCCTCCTCCTGTTTGGATTGATAACTCTCCCCATGTGCGATCTAACAAAATTATAGGCTATTCGGCATCATCGATGACACGGAAGAGATTTGCGTCATCACGACTTCCCCAACTAACCATCTCGACGATGGCCTGAAGATGGTCCATCGATGGTCTAAAGTCTTGTGGCAGCGGCTAATCTAGGCCTGTGCCAAGTTCTGCTTCTTGTTGTTGGCTGGGACCTGTTGCTGGAGGTTGACTGGGTCCTGCAAGTTGAGTTGTAGGAGATCCAATCATTTGTTCTTCTTCTTCTTCAGGTTCCATCTCCTTGCCAGTGCTCTTCCTTGGAGTTAGCACTTTTAATAATTCTGCATAAGAAACATTCTGGGCCTTACGGAGGACGTCATTTGTGTACCCCCGAATACCAGCCCGTTGGCATAGTTTTCTGATAAGACAGGGGAAAGGCAATGCCATCTTCCCTAACTTGCGTTCTTCGAATCGCTTAAGGATCTCCGTTAAATATAGATGGGGAAGGTTAGCGTTAACCTTTCCCATCAACACTGCACATCCTCTTGCCGCATACGTTGATATTATTTTTAAACCTTTTTTGGGAAAGAGGTGATAGGTTCCAATCTTGAAGTAAACCCGCTCCTCCGTTGTCAGCTCACCAAAAGCTTTATCTCTGCCATAAGCCTTCTCTAACCAATTCTTTCGCACATCAAGGTCTGATCGGGTAGATAACCAAGCAATATGGAGGCCTGAATTCAGAAGGTTTAACACTTTCGAAATCACCTGTGTAGAAAAATCCACTGTCACACCACAAATGTTAACTGTGGTGCCTTGCTCCTTATTGTGCCAGAATAGGTATGTTTCGCCTAAGTACCAGGCACTGCTTTCAGAGAGGACAAGCCATAAGGGAGACCCTTTGAGGTGATCCCTAATAGCCTCAGGAGCTAACTTTGTAAAAGATTCGAAGTTAAGTTCCACAATCACCGTAGCGAATGTGGGCTTCTCATGTATAGTCTGAACACATTCTTGGGGCAATGTGAGTTGTTGTCTCGGTTCAGACGCAGCAGCAACTCCTCCTTCTGCCTTCCCGGATCATCTGGTAGGAGGTTCTTCTTGATGGATGCTGAATGGGTGCACCTCCTATTTGTTAGGTTGTCCGGTAGGATCTTGCCTTCTACCTCTTCGAGGTTGTTTCACTCCACCTTGGACAGGACCCTCCTGCTGTGCACGTTTCGGGGCCATCTGCAATCACACGGGCCAACGTTAGTAAGGTTGGTTTGGAAATCAAGTTATACCTTACTACTTGCCTTAAATTGAAGATCAAATATTTGAACGTGTGATTGTGCCCGAAAATTAAAATGATGGGTCCTATGACTTAAGTGGGTTTCGCTGTTAATCGCCCGGTATACTTAAGAGCATATGATTTGTGGCACAATTATCCTAAATGTTAACTTAATTACCCTAATTGATGTCCTTTGGGTGATGAAAAATTTCAAAAAAAATTAGGCACTTTTCGGCAAGTGTCTCTCCCCCACGACTAAATTGAACACTCTGGGTTCAAGCAGGTTCAAACGGAACGAAAATCGGAGCACCAGTGCACGAGATATGATCGAAAAACCAAGGGTCACGCAGTCGCAAATCGCAGAGAAAAAATTCAAAAACTCCCCCCGCAGAAATGGCAAAATGATGCTAAGAGTTGTGGCGGGGGCCCCTATTTATAGGAATAGGGGACGCGATATCGCGTACGTGATGTATCGTACGCGATATCCCGTGGGACGTGATATCGCGTACGTGATATCACGGCACAACTAATGTGAGACACATGAAAAAGACCGAAGATTTAATGATTTTCTTGAAATTGGAGTGAAATATGAAGGACATTGTCAAGTAGTAAGAGATGCAAGGGTAATTACATGAAGTTGAGAGGCACTTGAATGATAATGATGTGAATTTGAACAATTGGAAATGTGGCGGTTATGAAGAAAAGGGAATGTAATGGTACATTGGAACTTAAAAGTTGAGAGGGATAATAATAGGGAAAGAAAATAAATGGAAAAATTAAGTTGAGGGTAAGAAATTGTGTGTTCCAACTAGAGAATTAATGAAGATTACGAAAAATTACACAAGTGGGTCCTCCCCAAAGCAGGTTTCAACCTATGATGCCCTTGTGTAACCACACTTAAAGTGTCCGTGGGCACTAGAAGGGTTAAATGTAATCTGCACTAACTCCACAAAACACACACATGTAAATATCACCGAAATGAGATGAAAATTTTATGTTACATGAGACATGAGCTACAATTACACGAACAGTGAGATGAGATGAAGTAGAGAAAGGGATCGTAGAGATTGGGACATGAGGTATCTAACACAGGGCACAATGAATCCTGCGTGTAAAGCATGATTAATGTGTCATTAACCCATCATTCCGAGATCAAGACCAAGTCCATTCCTCTAAACAGTGGCATCGTATTATTTCATCCCATGATGAACAACTATGAGAGTACCATAACAACAAGGCGTACGATCACTTGGCGTTTAGTACAAGGGAGGAGTGATTTTTTTTTTTGTTTTATGGCACTTC
>MNCI01017238.1:620595-634944 GCA_015680685.1 Gnetum montanum | reverse complement strand
GATGAGTAACCGATTCCTTAACTAGTTGTACACACCCGTAGATGCTCGTACTCAAGTCGTACTCACACCGCACTATGAAAGCAATAAATAACATTAAATAAATAATAAACAATTAAATGACAAAGTGAATGCTGCAATGATGAAGTAATCTCGATCTTTATTGCCAGTCATGTGCATGTCCAAGTACGACACACTCGAATAAAGACACCGTACAATTACATTCACCACACTGCGGGCAAACACGGGAAAAAACTATCTCTGGAGGGATCAAACTGCCAGAGCTTCGCTACTCTAAAATTGGGATGCTAAATGAGGGAGAGCCGCCTCTTATTTATAGATATGGCAGTGCGCAACGATATCATGTATGCGATATCGCAGGGGATGTGATATCGCGGCGGACGCGATATCGCGTATGGGATATCACGGCCTATGCAAAATGCGTCTCATCACATACGAATCACAAGTGTTCACACACAATCTGGTCAAATTCCATGGATGGGACTAGTTGTGGCACCTAGATCGTTATGCTCTATTCGTAGTTGGCTATCTTCACACTTGGACTAGTGGTAGCTTTGTCACGTATGGTTTAGTCCAAAGTGAGGCATATGATTTTTCTCATTTTATGTTTTATAAATTTAATTACCTACAACAAGAATAAAAGGTAGAGGAATTTAATATTTAATTATTCTACTATCTAACTAAACTAACATAAGTAACCATCCCACTTTCCTAGACACATCCTGAATACATATAGTGCTACTGGGCTACCAAACGTTAAGTATTGCTAGGTTACCAAGTACTATATGTATGCTCGAAGTGGTCATGCTTGTGTTCATTAACAATTGGAAATTAATTGCTTAATTGAAATGTAGTAAAGTAAAGTGAATAAAAGAAAACATTAATCTATTCTCAATGTTTCAAGGATTGTCAAAAGAGTTTGTTTTTATTCTTGTCACATTGCTACGCTCAGGTACATTAGTGTTCAAACAAAGAATTGTACACACTTAGACTCCTTCTGTGGGCACTCAGAAAATATTCTAACTCTAGAGAAAACAAACTGTAAGAGCTCCGCTACTCTAACTGAAGAACTATATGGAAATCATGAGCTTGAGTGCTATATTTATAGGCTAGAGTATACCCTATGACGTTGGATATTTGATGTTGCATCCTAGCTCTAACGTTGCATACTCGATGTCACATATCCAACGTTAGGGCTTTGACCTCGAGGCACCAATAACAAGGCTCTGAAACAAGGCTTTGATACAAGGCTCCGATAATAAGGCTTCAATGTTAAGGCTCCAATGTTAAGGCTTCAATGTCAAGGCCAGGAAAATCATGACTCATCACTTATTTTTCAAATTTTTCTCATGGTAATCAATTCTGTGGCCTATAAATTCATTCTTAATAGGAGAAAAAAGGACTACAAATCACAACAAGATTGCAATTTTGGTCCCTTTCACAGATACTTAAAGGTTGCATAGACCATTATTGCAGAGCATTAGTGTGAAAGAAAAATTTGAATGCCAAGATTAATTGAAGGCATTAATGGCTGGAGGTCAATTCCACTTGCTTCCACATTCTATACTTTGATTACTTGTGCAATTTGGTTTTCTACACAAGTAGTTTCTTACATTTGGTATCATAGTGTTAGACCTCTGTCTTGATGCAGTTTTTGATGATGGTGCAATTTGGAGACAACATTGTTTAATATTTTTGTGCATAGCTAGATTTTGTGATTTATGTATGTGCTTTTTCCATTTCGGCTTGCATATCTAGCATTCATCATTGTTATTATTATTTATGGTGTTTTTCATGTCAACCAATGAATTAGCGTAATCCTATAGGATTTTCTTTTTGCACTTTGGCCTCCACCTCAGCACTGTAGGTTGGAATAATTGAATGAATGAGAGTGACATAGTTGCATAATGCATCCAAAAGCATGATGAAGCTTCCTTTATTCTTGGTAGCTTCTGTTGTGCCGTATCCATTTTAAATCAAGGCTTTGATGCTTTGATGTGGGTATGGTTCATAGTTATGAATGGAGGACTGTGCTGTAGCATATCCATTTTAAATCAAAGCTTTAGCCCTTTACTATTGATAGAGTTCACAATTGTGTTAATGGAGTACCGTGTTGGTCCTAATGTTGCATGATTTCTCAGAATATTTTGATAAAATTATGTTTATACCTTAAAGTTGTTCAATATTTTAATGAAATTATGTTTATACCATGTTGAATTTGGTAATTTATCAATTTTATGGATATTTTTACATATGTATGCATCATTTTCTACATATGAATTATAACTAGTGATCTATAAAATTTTGTATAATTAGAGAGTAGTCACAACATCTTTAATTATGCCAAATTTTGTACTAAGAGCTTTTGGATCACATATGGTAGACAACATTAAAAATTATGATTAATCATATGTAATATGATAAATTTTATCCCACAAGAATTTTTATTGTATTTAATATGATTAATTAGGATAATATGTTAAATTATTTTTCTTAATTTTCCCACAAGGATTAAGAAAAGGAATATAATTTAATAGTTTCATTGTAAGGATATATGAATATGTTTGAATTAAATTTTAGCCCATAGGCAATTTTATGTCATTTGATTCATATTTTTTATGATTTACATTGGTAAACATGTCTTATGGTATTTTAACCTCAAATTTAGTGACATAAGCATGTTTGATTATATAGTTGTACAACTTGTAAGCTACTCTGATTTTAATGTGACATTCTTGAATTAAACAGTGATAATTATAAGGTGTGGAAGGAGAAAATTCTTCTTCATTTAGGCTAGATGGACATTGATTATGCTATCCATAAGGATGAACCACCTGATGTTATAGCAATTAGCCATTCGAATGATATTGGTAATTATGAAAAATGGGAGCAATCTAATCACCTCTGTGTCATGTTCATAAAAACCAAGATCTCGGCTGGTATGGGTGGTTCACTGGAATAGAATGATAATGTGAACACTTTGTTAAATGTCATTAATGAACAATTTGAGTCATCACACAAGGCGTTGGCCAACACCTTGATAATGATGTTCTCATCGATGAAGCTCACTGAAATTTGTGGTATGCATGAGCACATAATGAAAATGAGGGATATAGTGGCTTAACTCAAAACACTTGAGGTTGAGATGTTAGAATCTTTCCTTGTGAACTACATCTTAAACATGCTCCCACTGCATCTAGCTACACAAGGAAAGAATAAAGAACAAGCCAAAGGCAAGTGGAAGGTCAAATTGCCTACACAAGCTACTATTAAGAAGGAATCCAAATGTTTTTTCTGCAAAAAATAAAGGGCACATAAAGAAGGATTGTTCTAAATATTAGAAATGGCTTGAAAAGAAAGGTACCCGACTCTCACTTGTTTGTTTTGAATCTAATATTGTTGATGTTGGCCATGACACATGGTGGATTGATTCTGGTTCTACAATTCATGTTACCAATTCCTTGTAGGGGGTGAAAAACCTAAGGAAGCTAGTGGGAAGTGAGTCATGCATCTATTCAAGCAATAAGATGCACTCACATGTGGAGGCAATCGGAACATGCAAATTAGTTTTAAGCAATGGTTTTATTTTATATTTAGAAAAGATAATTTATATTCCTAGTTTTTCAAGAAATTTAATTTCTATTTCAAGGCTTGTATCATTGGGATTTTCCTTTAATTTTTCAGATACTATATTTAGTCTATATTATAGATTTGAACTTATTGGAAATGGTACATTGACAGATGGTCTTTTCAACATTGATTTACAAAAGGAAACTTCTTATACTTCTATGCATGTTCATGTTGACATTAAGAGATGTGTTATGAATGACGAATCCTCTATGTTGTGGCATCGTAGATTAGGACATATCTCTATTGAGAGAATTAAGAGATTAGTAAATGATGGAGTACTTAGCACTCTAGATTTTTTTGACTTTGACACTTGTGTGGACTACATAAAGGTAAAGTAGACCAATATGTCAAAGAAAGGTGTCAAGAGGAGTTTAGACATATTAGAGATCATACATGCAGATATTTGTAGTCTAGATATGGATGCGTATGGTCAAAAGTATTTTATTATCTTTATTGATGATTACTCACGATATATGTATCTCTACCTGCTTCATAACAAGAGTGAAGCTTTAGATGCCTTTAAGGTGTTTAAGGTTGAAGTAGAGAAACAATGTGGTAAGCAAATAAAGTTAGTCAGATATGATAAAGGTGGTGAATACTATGGTAGATATATTAATGATGGACAAGCACTTGGTCCATTTGCTAAGTTTCTTCAAGAGCATGGAATTGTTGCCCAATACACTATGCTTGGTTCGCCAGATGAGAATGGTGTGGCAGAAAGAAGAAATAGAACATTATTAGACATGGTGTGGAGTATGCTTAGCAGCTCCAAACTTCCTAAGTCCTTGTGGATTGAAGCTCTCAAGACAGTGGTGTATATATTAAACCAAGTTCCAACCAAGGCTATCTCAAAGACACCATTTGAATTATGGAAAGGTTGGAAACTAAGTTTGTGACATATATGCATTTGGGGATGCTCGTTTGAAG
Organism: Gnetum montanum; assembly: GCA_015680685.1. Classification (NCBI taxonomy): domain Eukaryota; kingdom Viridiplantae; phylum Streptophyta; class Gnetopsida; order Gnetales; family Gnetaceae; genus Gnetum; species Gnetum montanum. The sequence goes on along the minus strand of MNCI01017238.1, from coordinate 630,369 downwards.
TAAGAGTCTATAATCCACAAGAAAAGAAGTTAGACCCAAGGACCATAAGTGGGTATTTTGTTGGATATGCTGAGAAGTCTAAGAAATATAGATTTTATTGCCCATCACATACTACTAGGTTTGTGGAATCAAGGAATGCTAAATTTCTTAAGAATGACTTGATTAGTGGGAGTAGTAGATCTTGGAACATTGTTCTTGAGATAGATCATATAAATGCTCAACCCACTATTTCAAAGGATAAACTGATTGTTGTGCACAATACATCTAGAGCACAAATGCATAATGAACAACAACCAATCATTGAAGTTCCACAAACTACTAATCAAGAAGTAGTAGATTCAGTTGAACAATAGATACCAGAACCTATTGAATAGCCTATTGAACATCATGATCCTTAAGAGAATGATGAACCAACATTAAGAAGATCTACTAGAGTAAGGTGATCAGTGATTCCTAGTGACTATATGGTGTATCTATAGGAGTCTGACTACAACATAGGAGCTAAAAATGATCCCGAAACATTTTCACAAGCCATGAGTTGTAAGGAATCTAACTTGTGGTATGATGCCATGAAAGATGAGATGAACTCTATGTCATCGAATGGAGTCTAGGATCTTATCAAGTTGCCTATTGGTGTAAAAGCCATTGGATACAAATTGGTCTTCAAGACTGAGAAAGACTCATTGGGCAACATTGAAAGATATAAGGCCAGACTTGTCACTAAGGGCTTCACTCAAAAAGAGGGAATAAATTACAAACAAACCTTTTCTTCTGTATATAAGAAGGACTCCCTTTGTGTTATTGTAGCATTGGTTGCCCATTTTGATCTTGAATTACATCAAATGGATGTGAAAACAACATTCCTCAATGGTGATCTAGAGGAAAAGGTTTATATGAAACAACCTGAAGGATTTTCCTCTAGTGATGGTGAGAAATTAGTATGCAAGCTCAAAAAATCCATATATGAATTGAAACATGCCTGTTGTCAATGGTACTTAAAATTCCATGATATCATCACTTCATTTGGTTTTGAAGAAAACATCATGGATCAATGTATATACCAAAAGGTCAGTGGAAGCAAAATTTGTTTCCTTGTTTTATATGTGGATGATATTCTTCTTACAACCAATAATAGTGGATTTCTATTCAAGGTGAAACATTTTCTCTCTAAGAATTTTGACATGAAGGATTTGGGTGTGGCATCTTATGTCATTGGCATTCAGATCCATAGGGACAGATCTAGATGTATTATGGGACTGTCACAAGAAACCTATATCAATAAAGTTTTAGAGAGGTTTTAGATGAAAGATTGTTCACCAAGTATAGCATCCATTGTGAAGGGTGATAGGTTCAATTTGAACTAGTGCCCTAGGAATGATTTAGAGAAAAGTTAGATGAGCAACATTCTATATGCTTCAGCTAGTAGAAGCCTTATGTATGCTCAAGTTTGCACAAGACCTGACATTGCATTTGCTGTGGGAATGTTGGGCAAATATCAGAGTAATCAAAGTATTGACCACTGGAGGGCTACAAAGAAAGTGATGAGGTACCTTCTAGGTACAAAAGATTATATGCTTATGCAGAAATGAACTAACTCCTTGGAGGTGACTAGCTACTCCAATTCAGACTTTGCTAGCTATGTTGATTCATGGAAATCAACATCTGGTTATGTTTTTATGCTAGCTGGAGGGGTTATATGCTAGAAGAGTGGAAAGTAAACTTTGATTGCTACTTCTACAATGGAGGCAAAGTTCGTTTCTTGTTTTGAGGCTACTTCACATGGTGTATGGTTAAAGAGTTTCATAGTAGGGCTTAGAATTGTGGATTCTATATCTAGGCCATTAAGAATGTTTTGTGACAATTCAGCTGCTATCTTTATAACTAAGAATGATAAGAGTGGTAGTCAAAGTAAACACATCAAATAAAGTACTTAGCTATAAGGGAATGCATTAAGGAAAACAAAGTGGTCATTGCGCATATAAGCATTGAATTAATGATAGCTGATCCTTTGAGAAAAGAAATGCCACCAAAGTCATTTAAAGATCATGTAGTTCAGATGGAACTTAGTTCCATGATGTGATTTGTTGTATGTATAATTTTACAGTTTTAATAAAACTCTTATTCAATTATGCTATTTTCTCATATGGTTTGCGTATATAGTTGTTAGAGAAAATACACATATTGTAGAACCTAAAATGAACATTGGGTTTATTCATAAAGTTAAGTTACCATATAAAGAATTAAGTTTTGAGAGATAATACATTGTAATACATGGAAGATAATACTCACATTGATAGAAACTATCACCATGATTCATGCATTTATTTTTTAAAATTTGGATTTAATTAAATATGGAGACCAAGTGAGTGATTGTAACATGTGTTTATACATAAAAGTGGCCTCCATATCTGCTGACGCGTATACGCATTAGCATAATGCATTTACGCATTGGCAATATGCGTTGACGGGTTCGCATAACACGTTTTTGTGTTAGCATTGAGGTGGCATTCACATCCGGATGGGGTTTAGGGTCTCTTATTTTTTAATGTTTTCTCATGGTAAGTGATTCCATGGCCTATAAATTTGTTCTTGATGGAAGAACAAAGGACCATGAATCACAATAGGATTGCAATTTTGGTCCTTTGACAAATGCTTAAAGATTGCATACACCATCATTGTAGAGGGCCGATGTGAAAAATGAATTGGAATGCCAAAATTAATCGAAAGTATCAATAGCTGGAGGTCAGTTCCACTTGCTTCCACATTTTGTATTTTGATTACTTGTGCAATCCGATTTTCTGCACAAGTATTTTCTTACAACAAAAACAAATAAAAGCTTTCTAGTACATCATAGCTTCCATTGACTGCTTTTGCATATGAATAAATTATTGGATGAAAAAGAGATTTTAACTATGAATGAAATTATTGGATGAAAAAGAAATTTAAATTATACCTGAGCAAAATGAAATTAGTTAAACACAACACTGCTTTACAGTTAAGCCGAATTACTTCACAGTTTGGGGTAATTGCTTTTCACTTAACCAAAAGAGTAAATTTGGAACAAATACAACGGAATCTTTAAAAAGACTCAAACCCCAAAATATTTACTCAATCATAAAGTTAGCAGAAAAAGAAATGCAAATGGAACGAATTCGTTTCATTTCTCTTCCTCTGTTTCAAAATTATGGCAGAAAAGAATTCGCAGAACAAAGAAATACTAGAATCAGATCAAATACCACTAACAATAAGGGTGAAAGCAGCATTAAGAAAATTGTAACAATTTTGTGGAAAAAAATCGATGAAAGAATTTGAGACAAACGTTTTGGTACAAGAATTTATCCTCTGGGCTGACAAGAACCCAAATATCAAAGCGCTCTGGATGCTGCTGCTTCAGATGGGCAACCTGTAATCCAGCAATCAAAGCCTTAAATGAGGCAGCCTGCACTGATGTAACGTCAGGAAGCGCGGCTCTGAAATACAATTTCTTCTCCTCTTTGCTTTCTCCATTTTCTTTCCGTTTGAATCTGAAAACCATCCCAATTTGCCCATACTCATTTATCACTGAAGCAATTCCTAAGGACATCATCACTTTTTGTGGTAACGCTTGTAGTGATGACTGCATTGACCTAACTACAGCAAAGAGGTCAATTAAGTTTCGTAATTTTTGTATTGAATTTTCATACTTTTGCAGACTTAGATTCTGTTTATTATATCTTTATGAGGTTATATCTGTTTATTATATTTTATTACGAGTTTCGATGTAATTGGGATATGAATACTGTGCAGGAAGGCTTGTCATATGTGACAGCTAACTATTTTATCATGCGACTGCCAACACATGATAAATTTAACTATGAACAAGATTTATGCGTTTTTTTATAAATTTTGGCATGGAAGATTATATCTATGTTGTTTTTTATAAATTCTGGCATGAAAAGAGGCATTCAAATATTCCTGCCCATATTTCCTCAGCCTTTAGGGTCAAGGAAGGTGACCATGTCATTCTTGGGCAGTGCAGGTAATATCATTTATCCACGGGTAATGATATGAAAAATTATCGTGTCATTTATATAATATTTTATATATTTTGTTTATCCTCTCAGGCCATTGTCGAAGACTCTGAGGTTTAACGTATTGAGAGTTATTCCTGCTGGTTCCAGTACTGGTGGAGCCAAGAAGGCCTTTACTGGAATGTAGACATTGTAGCTGCAAAAAGCTTCTCATGATATTTGCGGATGATATTAATGAAATTGAGTGGATGCTTCTAGGTTTTAGTTTCAATTTTGATGTCGACCTCTGGAGGCGTATTTTGCCACCATATGAAATCTCGTTTATGAGGAGAATTTTATTTACTTAAATTAAGTGCAAGTCATGCGGTTAGGTTTGAAAACAACCCTGAAGTTAAATTTTAATTCAAATTCAACTTTGGAGATTGCGTGCTACATGAAAGATAACTTTAAATGGTCTCCTGGCATAATCTGAATTCGTTTGATGTTAGGGTTTCCAGTTTGTTTTCTCACATGTTGGAAATCTCAGATGAGCAGTCTATTTTACTGTGATAATTCAGCTGTTTTGTTCAGGTAAAAAGTACAAGATTTCCATTGGAATGCTTGTTTAAATATCTAGGACGTTACCGGTTTCTATAAAATGGTGATTGATTTAAATTATCTGCTGGTTTGTGGGTGTAATCTCTTACAGATGGGATGTTGGATTTTTTTCCCATAGACTTTATAGCTGTGACCAAATTCTGAAGTTTCTCTGCCCTCCAAAAACTAAATATTGTTTGAAGATATTTTCATACTTCTGGTATCCTTTGGTTATGGATTCTTTTAAGTGCTAGCAGAGAAACCATGCCCTGTTTATGCAAAAGCTTGTTAGTTGAAAATATTCAGTTGAAAGTTTAACTCTGCAGGCAATTCAAGAGGAAGGATAGACTTTACAAAGTGACCAGCGGTTGGGAAATGAAACAAAAATGGGATTTAAAAACCAACCAGTGGGAAGAGTGGGAAGAGGTTCTTTCCAATTGTATGATAAACAAGACACTATCTAACAGAAAACTGAGCTTGGTTGCTTTGGTTATTCATGTTTAACTGAATAATTTTTGGATATATATATAGAAAAGCAGCAAGACATACTAAACCACCCAGTGAACAATGAAAACATGTTATAAGATAGGTGCATTGAAAGTGCAAAGTTCTTTAACCAGTATACAATTTCCCAAGTCGAAGGAAAACCAAGGATGATTTTTTATCGATGATTAAAATGAATGTGGAAGCTTAAAAGTCATCTTTTAATTTCAAGATGTTTAATAAAGGATTTCATTGGTCCATATACTTGAAAAAGGCAATTAAAAATGCAGTATAATAAAAGAATGGGCCAGTGCAATTAAATATTGCTTTTATGATTTTGATGAACAGACAATACTTAGATAATGATCTTGATGATTGGTAAAATTAAATAAATACTTTCTCTACATATCATCATTCTATTCTCACCAATACCTTGGATATTCTTACTAACAAAATCATCACTACAATCAATAGGGAAGATTTTTAAGAATTAACAGAATTATAGACTCAAATAACTTGGTGCTTTTGCCTCAAGCAATTTGTCCACCAAAGTGTCCTATTGTAGCATTTGGATCTAACAATTGCTTCAAAGTGTCAAATTGTGGGTGTAACCCATGGGGTGAAGGGCTTTAGTTGGGAACAACCCTATAGTTCCCTTGGTACATAAGATTTGAAGCATCATGAGGAAAGGACTTTTTGAATTTAATTATGCTTGGGAAATTATAAAATCCCTACCATAGCTTATAATTGAAGTAACATGAAATATAAAAGAAACTTGTTGAAAGGAATTTAATGATGCTTGGGAAATTGTAAAATTTGGATTTGATGACTATCCCATAATACTTGCAACTAAATTTGATGAAAAACATATTAGCCCTACCATACCTCAATTGAAGGAATATGAAAGAGGAAAAAAAGAATGATTTGCAAAGATGATCATCTTCAATGTTTTACAACCCATTGTAAGAAGACTATGCCCTTTGAAGACTTCCAAAGGAAGACTTCATCATGATTATCATTACCATTGCATACTTGAAAAATCACACACTAAAATCAACAAATTAAAGAACACTAAGAATTTAATTTGACAAGCTTAAAATCAAATGGGATGAGCACATTGAATAATTTATTTAATAAGTTTTTTTAGAATGTGTGATTGTTTAAGACATGTTCATAAATATGGATGTAACTTCACACAATCCAAAAAGTTCAAAAAAGGTAATTGCTATCTTGTATAATGATCATAGATATTAAAATACTAAAATTGAAACTGAACTTGAAATTTTCTCACGTATGTAGACTATTTAGATCTATTGAACAAATACATGATATTAGTTTTGAAAATATCATTAAAGAAATTACCAAGTAGCTGTATATGGAAAATAGCTCCCTTGATACATTTTTGTGTAGAATAATGATGAATTGTGGGTTGCTATGTGATATCTTATCCTGGATATGATATTGTATACACGATATCGTGGTTCTTGTGTCAACTTATAAATATAACATTCAAGTGCATAGTGAAGGGAGTCTTTTGGTAAGTCTTTGGGTCTAGTCTTTTGGTTAGTTGTTAGTTAGTTTTTAGTTTCTTTTCCAAGTGCATGCCTGCAGTGTGATGCTTGTAATTGTACATAACCTTTGTTTGAATGCAATGTACTTGGACAAGCACACAACCAGCAATAAAGATTGAGATTACTTCATCATTGCAGCATTCACTTAGTTTTTAATTGTTTAATTGTTAATTATTTATTGTTGTTTTCTTAGTTAATATTTCTTTTATTGTCATTTACTATTTCTATTATTAAATGCGGAATGAGTACATCTTAATCACGAACTTTTAAGTGTAACTACGTGGTAACCCAGTAGCATATCTAGTAGTGCTTCAAGTAATGTGCACTTGGTAATCCCAGAAGTAGTACATGACTCTAAGATGCATACGGATGATTAAGAATGGATGCTCATCGCACTTAGGCTAGCTTAGATTTTATTTCCTATTGCTTATTAGCTTAATAAGTTATTTCTCATTGTCTTTAGGAGTAGCATAGTATTATAAATCACATCATACACCTCACTCTAGACTAAACAATACATGACAAAGCAAATACTAATCCAAGTGGGAAGACAACGAACTATGATCAACGTATAACTATCTAGGTGCCACAACTAGTCCATCCACGGAGTTTGACTAGATCACGTGTACATGCTTGTATTCGTATGGTTGAGCGCAGGGGTACCTCGTCACTCATCATTGGTAGCATTGCCGGGGATGGTGCCAGTTATCTAGATTAGTTATATCATACAAGATTGTTGTAACAAGGTATTAACGATATATCTTTCAGACAAAGAAATTAAATTTAATTCAGCCACATACAATTCATGACAATGTCTCTCTCACTGGACAATGATAACATAACAACTAGCGAGGAAATTCATTAGAGAACCAACGAAATTTATGATGAAGAAGAAGGTTGGAGTACACTATCTTATGCAAGAGTTTTATATGTTCATGGACACCCCAACGATACTCAAGGACTCTTGACATCCAACTTAGACACCTCTAGCGAGGATGGGACATCTCCCAGAATGAGGGGGCCCGTAAGACCTAGGACCTTCTCAATGGTTAGCAAGAGTACATTAAGGAATGATTGGGAGACTTACAAAAGTCATGACGAGTCTTCTAGTTCTCTCTCTTCCTCTGCTCTTTCAATGTCAAGTCATGACATAGATGACTATTCCTCATGGGGTCAACATAGCAATAAAAATCGAACCCATAAGCAAAATTAGGAATGCCAACATGAACATAGATAAAAACATCTCAACTCATGAACTTACAACCTATTTAGTGATGATGAATCCATGCTGGCCACTAAGAGCCTAATGCATATAACAGAGGCTATTCAAATATCCCATAGGCATCATAAGGAAAGTCGTCTACCCAAGCTTGATTCAAAAAAATTTTCCAAGTTCTTAGGAGGCTATGATTTAGATATGCAACACCATTTACAAGCCCTCTATGATGCCTGTGCATGGAACAACATTAATAATGGGTGGCAAAGACTTCAGCTCTTTCTATGACACTCATGGCCAAGAAAAAGTATGGTAATGCCTAAATCAATTTGCCATTGGCCCATAATGGTAGAACCATCCCCATCTTTGCCAATACTAAAATCACTAGATGAAATCGAGGCAAAGATCAATAAGACAATGAAATGGGTACATGAAAGATGTGGAGAATATGCAAATATTATTAGAGGTAAAACCACACAAGATCACTCTGACAACTAGAACAAATAGAGGATGCCAAACTAAGAAACAGGATAGAACACCATTCGACAATCAGAAAGAAGGGTTGAAGGGAATAAGGATAGGATCCCAACTACAAATCAGAAGTATCAATGTAATGTTTGCCTGTACAATCACCCCAAAGGCCAATGTCCAATCTTTTCACATCTACATGAGCATTGGGGAAAAATGCTACATCTAAATTTCCTATAGAAGTACTGTGCTCAACCACAGTGGCAAAATCCTCGGTCATGGGGGAGACCATTACCAAACTAGCCTCAACCTTCGTATGCCTCGACACCAAGTGCTTATTATGTTCAACATCTTGTTTCTCCAATTGGATCAACATCCTTTGATTCACCTCATTATTATCATTCTCCCAAGTATCATCAACCCATGTCCTCTCCCATGAGATCACCACCTCATGCTACTTACACTTCTCCTTGCTCTTAATATTCTCATCCTTCACCTTATTCTACATTGCCACTAGTTGTACTAGAAGGTTTTACACCACAACACCAACCCACAAACATTACTTGTGTTGCTATTGTCAACAGCAGTGGGAATCCTCCACAATGTGGGAAACATCCTTTCTTTAGGCATGGTCATAGAAAGAAACAACACGGTTTTGAAACCATTGCATCCTTCAACTCAACACAAGCCTAGCATTGTGATGCATCTTCCTCTTCAAACTCAACACCTCTTGTTACCTTATCTAGGCCACCAAACTACACTCTAACAATCATGTGGCCCAATGAATATGACAACGTGAAGAGGCATATTGATCCTTGCATACTATCTTATGGTCATGGATGCCATAGTGGGTCAGCTCCTTATCACATGATCACATCTTATAATTTACCCCACTATGCCTACTTTAATTAAGTGTGTGAACCCCAATTTGGGTACATTCCTGCCACCACACCAAAAGACACCTAGTGGTTTGGATATGACTAGACCCCAATATTTCCAACATGCATGGAACCAAATTTTCCATTTGTTAATTCTCACCATGATTAAAGGTTCAATCATGGGGGACATCCCCCATTCTAATAAGCAAAATTAGTAAATGTTTTTCTTTTTCTTTGGTTTTACAATTTTTTTTTATTTTTCAATTTTTCATTTTCTAATTTTTCATCTTTCAATTTGTTGTTTTATTTTTTTGTGGGTAATCTCATCTATGAATAAAACACTCTTGTAACCAATCGATTGAGATCTTGTTCTTTGCTATCAAGTCACAAGGGACTAATTATTTGGACAGTGAGCCCACTGTTGGCGACCGTTTGGGATGCGACCGCCAACGAGTGTCCTCGAACAGGATTTAGGTGCCTGCTGGTCTCTGGCAACACCAAGGCCCAGATACCTCCAAATAACTCAGTAGTTAATGTGAGTATGTGTGTGTGCTGTTGCGGCGTGCGGTTGT
>MNCI01017238.1:576032-619344 GCA_015680685.1 Gnetum montanum | reverse complement strand
TAAGTAATTTGACCAACCAATAGGAGATTGTTTGCTAAAATATCTTAGCTAACTTTACTCCCAAGTTAAGAAGTTACAACTTACTCATGTAATTTAGGAGAGATTTATGCTTGGGAAGTTATATTTTATACCTTTAAATATTACAAACATATTTAAAAATGTGAATATTAATTTTAACATGTTTGTAAGCGCTTTTATTAATCAACAATGTTTTGGAAGTCGTGAGATAAATTTTAAGAAGACGTAAGTTTATAACTGGGGCTTCACATGTGCATATGGTTTTGTAGGTTATATACAAAATTTTAAAATTTTATCTGTAGACTTCGGTTCACCAGCATCGGTCAGAAATATCTCTGGACAGTTATCCTGATGTGCTCCCGTGTCCCTGTTGCCATCTCCATCGGATTGGTATGCGATGCCGAATGCATCGGCATTGGTCATGGCTGTTGTTTGAAGGTAAGTTGCAGGACATACCGCCTAAAATTCAAAATGAATCTTTCGGAAGGAAGAAGCCCTGTTTTAGCGATGAAATAACTGCACAAAATTTTTTGAAGTTGCAGGGATGAACCAGAAATGCGCCTGCTCGTTGTTGCTCTTCGCTCTCTACCTTTTGTCCTCTGGTTTATTATTTTTTATTTCCTGCAGTGCATTCGTGGATGCACGGGACAGAACCCCAAAAAACGTAGATTTCGATTTGGGTTTTTGTTTATGCGTCCTGCGTTTGCATTGGTGCTGCCGTTATTGTCTTCAGCTGTCTCCGTGCACCCACTGCTTGCGTGTTCTATTGGAGCCATTTCCTGAATTAACCCTGCCTGAACAGACCCACGAATTCCCAAGAACGCCCAAACAAATCATTAACAGAATCTGTGAACAGGGCTGCAATTTTCTGCGGTCATTCAGAGCAAATTAGGGCCGCGATTTTCTGCAAATATTCAAAGCAAAATAGGGCTGTGATTTTTTGAAAATTAGGGCCGCGATACATTTTCAAGATAATTTGTGTTGTTGGTATGCCTTCATCAGACCCACGCCCAGGAATTCCATTTTTCAGTTTGCTGTACCGCGTGAGTGAACCTCCAAACCGTAAACTAAAATATTTGCATCTTTCGAACATATTTTATTTCCTTTGAAAGGTAACGAATGCTTGATGATGTCGCCAATTTTTGCTTCAAAGTTACTTCACATCAAACCTATCATCTCATTAAAATTTTAATTTACTCCACAAAGCTTTAACATGCCCACAGCCCTTGAATATAACTTTGATAATTCTTGTAACTCACCAAACTCAAAGCCCTGAATCTTACTATTCCATAAAATGGCCAAATGCATCAACACCCACAACATCCACCCACCCATTCTATTAATAAGAGATTCTACTTTGGGTACGATGATATTCTTGTTATCATTAAATCTTAAAGTAACTTTGTACTCATTATGCTCAGAGTGAGGAGTGACAGACTAAGAGGGAATGGCCAGGGTGTGACATCAAGGGGACTTGTGGATTCTCTTTGGTGACATTTGTATGTGCTGTCATGCAGCTTGGTTGTACTAAGATCCTTGTAGATCTAACAAAACATGGGAGTAAGAGTTGTGATAAAGAAACTTAATAAAGGAACTTAATGCTGTTCTAAAAGGTTCCACTAGAAAGACATGCACCCATGCTTGAAGGTTGGTGGCCTCTCCAAATTCTTGTTGAGAAAGATAAAGAACAAAAGCGGCCAAAAGAATAAAAAAGAAAAGAAAGAAGAAAAATAGCAAAGAAAAGATCAAGAAAAATGTGCCGTAGACAAATTCAGATCACTCCTCCCTTGCAAAAAATGCCAAGTGATCGTACACCTTGCTGTTGTGATGCTTTTATGATTGTCTATCATTGGGATGAAACAATGTGATGTCACTAATCAGAGGTATGGAATTGCTTGTGATCTTGGAGCCAAAGGCTAAGGGTATCTTAAACATGCACAAGACTTTGGATTCATTATGCCCAAGGTAAGTTACTTGATGTCCTGATCTCTATAATCCCTTCTACGATTCATCTCATCCCAATATCCAAGTATTTCTAACTTGTGTCTTGTGTAGCATAGAATGCATACCTCATCATGGTGGTGTTTAACATGTGTGTGTTTTGTCACACCGGTGTGGACATTTTAAGGTGTGGTTATGCAAGGGCATGATAGGTTGGAACCTACTTTGGGGAGGATCCACTTGCATGAATTTTGTAATTTGTACTTGTTCCACACCACCACATCATCCTATATCCTTCGAGTACTACATTATTGAATTTATTCTTTCCTTTATCATTATTTCAACCAAACATTCCTTTGCATCACTACATGTCCTTTTTCCTCACCTTATTCAAGAACTTCATTATATAATTCCACTTCATTACACTTTTGGTACCTTGATGTCCACTTAACATTATACCAGATCTTTCAAATCTACCTCAAATCCTTCATTTTTAGCTGTGAAAACTGAAAAATTCATCAATTTTACTAAGTACCTTATTCTAGATACGACGTGTATCGAGTACTAGGTATCAGGTCCTATGTGGTATTGGGTAAGCATTATTGCATACACGATATCACATCTATAAAACCTATAGATATGGGCCCCCACATGTGTAGAAGTCATTTTCAACTGTTGATGCGAAGGGAGTTGTAATTTTCTTCCACGATTTTTCACGTTTTTTGAGTCTAACATTTAACCATTAATATCTTGCTCATTAACGCTCCAATTTTCCTTATGATTGAACCTACTTAAACCAGAAGTGTTTAGCTCAGTTGTGGGGGAGGGGTATGATAGAATTCGTGCATAACATTTTCAAGATTCGCTATCATCCAAAGGATATCATAGAGGTAATCAATATTAAAAAATGTTAAGAGCTCATGCCAAACTAATTTTCTTCCTTCATCTAAATCATGTAAATTATTATTGGAGTCACCTGATCAAATTGGGCCTGACATTAAAACTTTTAGGGGAATTTCCTTGAAAAATTTTTAACTCTAAAATCACACTAAGTAAGAATTTAAAATTTCTTAAAGGTAATGAGTAAGATATAAGATAATTAAACTTTGTTAAACAACCTTACTAACAATTGATCCTAGTGTGCTTATAGATGGTCCTTAAATGAGGATAATAGGGAGGACCCTCTCAAGGTGCAGCCAAACACCCAAGGAGAGGTAGAGGCCAAGGACCTCTCGCTAGAACAAGAGGCACAATCGTTTAGCATCCATCAAGAAACCCCTATTACTACACAATTTGATCAAACGGAAGGTGGAAAAGGTAGGGCACTTGAACAAGGAAAACATATCACATTGTTCCTAAAATGCATTTAGGCCATTCGGGAAAGGTCTACATCTGCTACAGTGATCGTGGTCAAGAGACAAAGCAATCAAACACTATATGGGGGAACCTTTTTTGAGAAAAGGCAAACTTGAAGCCTTACACTTGTGACGAGTGGCGAGGTACCCCTACACTCAACCATACGAATACGAGCGTTACACGCACGATCCAGTCGAACTTCGCAGACGAACTAGTTGTGGCATCTAGATAGTTAGCCTTAGGTCGCAGTTCGCTGTCTTCCATCTAGACTAGTATTAGCTTTGTCACATATGGTTTAGTCCAGAGTGAGGTGTATGATGGGTTTCTAATCTAATTCTACTCCTAAAGACAATGGAAGATAATATTACTAAGCTAAGGGAGAAAGGGTGAGAAGGAATCTAGTTAGCCTAAGTCCAATGAGCATCCATGATATCATCCAATAATATCACAGTCCAATATCACGTACACGATGACTTGATTGTACAGCAACAGGGTCTTCTTGGTGGATACTACATGATTGTTCCTCCTGCTTTGCATGTTGTTCAGCAGGAACTTGTTCTTCACCTCTCCTAGGTCTTTTGATCACACCTTGAGCAGGACCTTCCTGTTGTCCACATTTCAGGGCCATCTGCAATCACACGGGACCAATCATTAGTAAGGTTGTTACCAAAGTTAGGTTATACCTTACTGCTTGCCTTAATAGATTTACTTTATTTCCATGTGATGTTAATTATTGGAAGAACATGTCCTCGAAAGATTATAATGTTGAGTCCTCTTGCTTAGGTGGTTTCCAAATTTAATTTTTTGGTATAGCTAAGGGGATGAAATTATTTTTGACACCTTCTATTCTTAATTTCACAACTAATTACTCTTAAAGATGTCCTTCGAGCGATGATGAATTTCAAAAAATTTATGCGCTGTTTTTGACACCTTCTATTCTTAATTTCATAACTAATTATCCTTAAAGATGTCCTTCAGGCGATGATGAATTTCAAAAAAAAATTATGCGTTGTTTTTGACACCTTCTATTCTTAATTTCACAACTAATTACCCTTAAAGATGTCCTTCGGGCAATGATGAATTTCAAAAAATTTATGCGCTATTCAACATGTGCCCCTCCCCCATGACTAAGTTCAACACCCCGGGTTCAAGTAGGTTCAAATGGAATGAAAATCAGAGTACCAACAAGCGAGTTATGGATATGAAAGCAAGGGATGTGCAATCGCAAGTCGTAGAGAGGAATTTTGAAAAACTTCCCCTACGTGAACAGTTGCAAATGATGTTGATTAGCACAAGGGGGTCATGTATATATATTTTTGTCGAAGTTAGGGCACTTAGAGAATGTACCAAATTTTTAATATTTCTTTGAAATTAAACGATGTAAACTAAGGACATCTGGATGATTGTTAAAGGGTTCTAGGGTAATTCAACTAGTTTTGAAGGCACAAAAATCATGATGATGTGGAATTTATCAATAAGGGCCTCGAATGGTAGAGAAAAAGGCTATGTGATGATTCATAGGAACATTGAATGAGAGGGATAGTTAATAGGGAAAGAACATTATGAAAAATTATGCTAAGGGTAAGAAATGGTGTGTGTGAGCTATGTCATAAGTGAAGATTACAAAAGATTACATAAGTGGATCCTCCCCAAAGCAGGTTCTTACCTATAATGCCCTTGTGTAACCACACTTAAAGTGTTTATGGGCACTAGAAGGGTTAAATGTAATCCACACTGACTCCACAAAACACACACATGTAAATATCACCAGAATGAGGTAAGGATTCTATGTTACACATAACACAAGCTATAATTACATAAACAGTGAGATGAGATGAAGTATAGAAGGGATCGTAGAGATTGGGACATGAGGTAACTAACCCAGGGCACATTGAAAACTATGATTAACGTGTCATTAACCTGTCGTTCCAAAATCAAGACCTATCCGTTCCTCTAACCAGTGACATCGCATTGTTTCATCCCATGATGAACAACTATGAGAGTACCATAACAACAAGGCGTACGATCACTTGGCGTTTTGTTCAAGGGAGGAGTGATTTTGGTTTTCTAGCACTTTTCTTTTCATTTTCTTTCTTTTCTTTTCTCTTTTTGAATACTAAATCCAGAGAAGCCGCCAACCTTCAGGCATGGGTGCATGTCTTTCTAGTGGGACCCCCTAGAATAGCATTGGATTTTTGAGTGCCCCTTTTGATTACTCTTACTCCCATTTTTCATTAGATCTACAAGGATCTTAGTACGACCACGTTGCATGATAACACCCACAGACGTCATCAAAGAGAATTCACAAATCCCCTTGATGTCACACCCTAATCATTCCCTCTTGGTCCATCCTTCTTCATTCTAGGTACAATGGACACAAAATTAATTTTAAGTTTTAAAAATGTCAAGAATATCATTGTACCCTTGAACAGAACCTCTTATTTGTAGAGTGGATGAGTGGGTGTAATGGGCTCACTGTTCCAAATAATTGATCACTCGAGACTCGATAACATTGAACACACCTCAACCAACGATCCACATGAGTGTTTTATCGTAAATGAGATTACTTATAAAAGACATAAAAGGAGAAAAAGATAAAAAAGATAAAACAAGAAATTGAAAAATGAAAAACTGGAAAACAAAAAGTTGTAAAATTAAAGAAAATAAAAAGTGGTTATTAATCCTGCTTGCTATTAGAATGGGGGATATCCCTCATAGCTAAATGGTTGAGGATGGAAAGGATTAATAAATGACGATGGGGATCCTTGCATGTTGGAAATATTGGGACCCGGTCATACTTACCCCATCGAGTTTCACACACTTGATTATAATAAGCATAATGGGGTAATTTATACGATGTATTTCCTGGATAATGAGTTGACCCATTATGATATTTGGGACCATTAGATGGCATGCAAGGATCAGGATGTTTCCTTCCATAACTATGTTCATTAGGCCATATGGTTGTTGGAGTGTTAGTTGGTGGCCCGGATGAAGTAACATGAGGCGTTGCTTTCGAAGATAAGGGTGCACCATAGGGTTGGACTTGTGCTAAAGTGGATGATGCAGTGGCCTCAGAATTTTGTTGTCCCTTCTTACGGTTATGTTTAAAGAAGGGTTGCTTTGGATGTTGAGGAGGTCTCGCACTGCTGTTGGTAGTAGTGGCACAAGTAGCGTTCGTGGGTTATTGCGGTGGTGCAGAAACCTTAGGAATAGTTGGTGGCGATATGGAAGGAGTGAAAGGATGAGAATGTTAAAAGTTAGGAGGAGTATAAGGTGCACAAGATGGTGGTTGTGTTGGAGGCATGGGTTGATAGTATTGAGAATAATGATACTGTGATGAGATAAAGTGCGTTGGCCCAGTTGGAGAAATAGGATGTTGAACAAGATAAGCATGTGGGTTCGGATGATACGAAGGGTGTCTCCAGTTTAGTGGTGGTCTCCCACACGACTGGGATTGTTGCCAATGCAATCGAACATAGTATCTCTATACGAACTCGAGATGTAACATGTTTCCCCAATGCTCATGTAAATGTAACAATATTGGGCATTGACCCTTGGGGTGATCATACAGGCATATGTTGCATTCATACGTATGATTGGCAGTTGAGCTCTTATTTTCCTTATCCCTTCTTTCTGATTGTCTAATGTTTTTTCCTGCTTCTTGGGTTGTCAAAACTTTATCTCCAATAATGTTGATAAATTCTCCACACTTTTGATATGTCCATTCCAACATCTTATTGATCTTTGCCTCAACTTCTTCTAACGATTGTTGTATCGACAAAGATGATTCTTTCTCCTTGTGATCGGTTGATTTCTCCATTTTATGATCATGGACCTCTATTAAGTTGAAATTTTGATCCCGTTGATGTTTTTCAACACTCTCCCATCTAGCCAATTCTCCTTCTTCTTTTGCTACCTGCTTAATAAGCTCTTGGATTTGATGGGTTCATAGTTCGTATAGTTGACCTTGGGCATACATTCCTAAGGTCTCTCTTCTTTCATCATGAAACCCATCAATAATATGGTACATTAGCCTTTCCTCGAAAAACCCATGGCCTCAATAGTTGTTTAATAGTGCATAATATCTTTCTAAGGGCATGTCCAAGGGTTCATGTTGTGCTTATCTCCACTCTTGGATTTGTTTCCTCAAGGCTGACACTCTTGTGTAGGTTTGGTATTTTCATTAAAGAGTTCTACCATTGTTAACCAATGTCGTATTGAATTTGGCTTTAACGATCTACACCATACTTTTGCTTGGCCAACGAGTGTCATAGGAAAGAGCTTAAGTTTTTGCCAACCATTATCAATGTTGTTCCATGTGTAGGCATCGTAGAAGGCTTGTAAATGTTGATGCGGATCTAAGTCATAGCCTCCTAAAAAATTGGGAAAGTTGTTTAAATCGAGCCTGGGTAGACGGCTCTCTTTACGATGCCTACGAGAGATTCGAACAGCCTATTGTATTGGCGTTAGGATCTTAGTGGCCAGCAGAGGTTCATCATCACTAAGTAGGTTGTAAGTTTGTAAGTTGGGATGATGTTGCCTTCGTTTATGTTGGCGTTCTTGATTTTCTTTGTGAGCTCAATTTTTAGTTCTATGCCGATCCCTTGAAAGATAGTCATCCATGTTAAAATATGATGTTGAAGGAGTAGAGGAAGAGAAGGAGCTATAAAACTCATTATGACTTTTGTAAGTCTTCCAATCATCCGCAAGTAAGTTCTTATTAGTTATTGAGAAGGTCCTAGGCCTTTCAGGCCTCCTCGTTCTATGGGATGTCTCATCCTCACTAGAAGTGTTAGAGTTGGATGACGAGAGTCTTTGAGTATTGTTGGGATGTTCATAAACATAGGGGACTCCTACATAAGGTTGAGTACTCTAGACTTCATCTTCATCATCAATTATGTTGGTTCTCCAATGAATTTCCTCACTAGGTGTGGCATTATCATAGTCTTGTAAGAGAGGCATGATTGTGAAATTGTGTCTGAAATTATGTGTGACTTTTAATAATTATTTCTTTCTAAAAGATATATCGTTAAGTCCTTATACAGCAACCTTGTATGATATAACTAATCTAGATAACTAGCACCATCCCCGGCAACAGCGCCAATGATGAGTGACGAGATACCCCTACACTCAACCATACGAATACAAGCGTTACATGTGTGATCCGATCGAACTCCACAGACAAACTAGTTGTGGCATCTAGACAGTTAGCCTTAGGTCGCAGTTCATTATCTTCCCACCTAGACTAGTATTATCTTTGTCATGTATGGTTTAGTCCAGAGTGAGGTGTATGATGGGTTTCTAATCTAATTCTACACCTGAAGACAATGAAAGATAATATTACTAAGCTAAGGGAGAAAGGGTGAGAAGGAATCTAGTTAGCCTAAGTCCAATGAGCATCCATTCCTTGATTATTCGTACACATCTTGGACTTCGTGCACGACTACCACTGGGATTACCAAGCGCAGATCCTAGGTACGCTACTAGGTTACCAAGTAGTCACACTTAAATGCTCATAATCAAGTCGTACTCATTCTGCATTTTAACATGAGTTTAAGGGTGAGAGAGATTAATTAGGAAAGCAGTAAATAATAAGTAAATAAATAATTAATCTAAGTGAATGTTGCAATGATGAAGTAATCTTGATCTTTATTGCTAGTCATGTGCATGTCCAAGTATGTCACACTCGAATAAAAGATTTCATACAATTACAACCACCACACTGCGGGCATACACTAGGAAATAATTCTAACTCTAAGAAGGAAAAACTACAAGAGTTTGGGTAAGAAACTAAGAACTAATTGCTAGAACATGCAGAGTTGCCTCTTATTTATCGAGCTTAAGGTAGGCTGCGATATCGCATCAGCTGTGATATCGCGGATTCGATATCATGGGTGCAATATCGCGGCTGTCAACAAATTCATGACTCATCAACTTGCTTCTATACCTTATCTTAGACTTTTCTAGCATTTCATATGATGGCCTTTTGTGCTTTCCACTACTTTTATTAGTTAGCTTAAATCAAGACTTTCAACTTTATCTCCATTTCAAACACTACAAAATAACTTCTTATGCTCATCCCTCAAAATTATGTGTAATTCTTTCATTTTGGCTAAGGATTAAATAAAATCATATACCTAGTGATGTTTTGATTACAAATCTTATTCATAGTTGATGAATAGTTTTTTAGTCACCTATATTAATTCATCAATCTCCATGTAGTTATGTCGGTGCATCAACATTGACGTAACCAAGGATACATTGCCACATTAGTGTTGATGTAGCAACCATAAATGCCTCTAAATACAAGCGCACCTATTGTATTTTATGGCATTAGCTTCATTAATTGTAGGAAGACTATCAATTTATTTTCATAGAAGTGAGTGTAAATAAGCAAGTGCCCACAATGTGCTAGTAGGTAATTGTATGGAGTCCTTATTTGAGTGCATTGTACCTAAACACATTGCATGAATGATAGTTGATAAATAGTGAATAATCTCAATGCTCAACCATACAACTCATGAGCATATGCAAGTGACCTATGGTAATCTGTGGAATAAGCTATTGTGGCAACCTAAATAGTTAAGCATTTAATTGCCAATTGTTGTCTTCCCAATTGTACTTGTGTAGCTCTAGTATGTATGGTTAAGTACAATTGAGACATATGATATTCATATTTTATGGGCCATGTTAAAATATTAGAATTTAATTTAAATTAACCTAAGTTCTAAAAGTAAATCTAATCTAGCCTATGCAATGAGCAACCAATCCCAACTTGTTGTATACATCCTAAATGAATTGGAAAACCATTTAAATTACCTCCAAAAGTAATTAGCACAAGTAAATGCATATGTTCTCAAATTGATAGTTGATAACATAAGTTTATCAATGGAGGAGGTAAGGGCTATTAGGTAGAAATCAGCTATCAAGATCACAGCTTGGCAAAATGAGGCCACTAAATATGAGAAGATTAGAAACCACTACAAAGAACAAATGGGCCTCCAAAAAGAGATTAATGAAAAGGAGATCTAATTAACTATGTCTTAATTGAATCATTTACTAAAAGATCATAACAACAAATACTGTGCAAGAGCCACCAAGGCAAGAGAAGCCTCTACCACTAGGAACAAATGAAAGCATCTACCTTGGTCAATTTTGTGAATCCCTACAAATTTTTGCAAGGTGTTTAAGTTAGTTGAATATTTTTTGTATATGACACTCTAGTATTTATTAATTAATCTATCAAATGCTACCTCTATAATTTTGTAAACAAACTTTGTCCCAATTTTGTTTAACTTGAGGATGAGTTTTTAGTTAGTCATGAGGTTATGATTAACAATTTTTTAGTTAGTTGCATCAATGTTGATGTAGCCAAGGCTACATTGACACATTAGTATTGATGCAATAGTCATAAATGTCTATAAATACAAGCGTACCCACCATATTCATGGCATTAATTTCATTAATTATACGGAGACTTGGTCAGTGTGATTTCATAGAAGTTAGTATTAATTAGTGAGTGCCTACAACATAGTATGAAATAATTGTATAGAATCCTTATATGAGTGCATTGTACCTAGACACACTATATAAACTACAATAAAATTTATGATTGTTTTACTCCATTATAGCAATTTAACTTTGAATAAAATTTTCTTTCATTGCTATTTAATTTCATATGCAATTAGCTTAATGTCTATTTCGTCTTACACTTTAAATAAAAATTTATATTATAATGCATGTACAAATATGGCAAAATAAGTACAACTTATTTCAAGAATAACATGTATCATTTGGTAATCCTAGCGATGCTCTTACTTAAGGGATGCATTGTTGCTTGATTCAATTCTAGAATCAATATCCTAAAACCATGTCATTTTTGACTAGGTGGTTTTCATTCCCCAATTGGGATACCCACTTGTGGGCTAGAAATAAATGATGGTAGTGGGTGACCCCTACTAAAATGAAATGACAAATGATGTTACCTTAGCTACTATTTATTTTTCCATTTCTACACCAAACATAAATACCTCTTGAAGCTACAAGCAAGACCCAACAATGCTCTTACTTACTACACCTAGCAATAAACACTTGGTAACTCACTAACAATCACGTGAGTTTAGGATATATACACAAAACCAAGAACTGATACTTATTGTCTTGGTTGGTGATGAGCGGTGAGGTACCCCTACACCCAACCATATGAATCATAGATGTTCACATGTGATTCGGTCAAATTCCTTAGACTTTAGTTACCAAGCACACTAGAGCTAAATGGTGAGTTCATGTTGTCCATTTGTTGTTTTCCCAATCCCACTTGTGAAATGCAAGTGTATGGTTAAGTGTGACTGAGGCATACGATTTTTATCATTTTATGTTTTATTGATTTGATCACCTAAAATAATAATGAAAGTGAGAATAATTAAATGCTAAGTAAACTATTGTCTAATCTAACCTAACATAAGCAACCATCCCCACTTCTCGAACACATCTTGAACTTCATGTAAACAATGCTGGGTTGTCAAACACTAACTATTTCTAAGCTACCAAGTGTCACACATATGTTCAAAGGGGTCATTCTTGTGTATTTTAATTAGTTTCTTAATTAGTTAAAATTAATTTCAGAATGAATAACATTAAATGTGAATGACATGAAATCATGATATATAAATGCATAAAGAAAGAAAGTCTCAAGTGCTGTAAGGATGAATCTAAGAGCTCATCTTCATTGCCAACACAATGGTGTGTTCAGGTACATCAATGCTTGAATAAAGATTTGATTACACTTAGACCTCCTGCTACAAGCACTTGGAAAATATTCTAACTCTCAAATAAACAAATTGCAAGATTTTTGCTACTTGACTTCAAAAACGACTATTGAATCGTGTGCCCAAGGGTTGTATTTATAGGCCGAAGAGTACCTTATGATATGGCATGCTAGATATTGCATCTTGGGCCATGATATCACGTACTTGATATCATGTACCTAATATTATAGCCAATCTGATATCGGAGCTTATTTAAAACATGATTCATCATACCCCCACGACTGAATAAAAACTCATCCTCAAGTACAAAAGAAGAGGAACAAGTCCCTTACAAAATATATTAGGAGGTATGGAATGTTTGATTGACATGTAGAGTGACACAAATGAAATAGAAAAATATAGAAGTTCTTGATCATACATCATTACAATTGTGTACAAAATTGGATGTTCATGACAATAGGTAAGAACACCCTCGGATCCAATGGACATCCAACCCCTCTTGGCAATAGAAGAATGAGGGAGAAGTAGAAGAGATCCAGTGGTCATGAACAATCTCTTGAGTGATATTACTGCATCATCCTTGGTGAAGATAGTCCTGCTTCCTGTCCATGCTTCCGATTGCAATCACAACAAAATCAAGGATTCATATATATAGTGTAACACAAAGTGGTTGAATACCTTGTCTCATCAATGATTTTATCTAGCTAAATTATGATTATGGTAGATTGATTACTTGATAATGTTAGTGGGAAGACTGACAAATAAGTTAAGTAAGAGAAGTAGTGCATAAAATTTAGAAAAAGCTTAACACAAGGAATATTGGAAAGAGGGTATAGAAATTCACAACAATAAAAAGAAAGAATTCACTAAAATTAGTTGTGAAGATGCACACAATTGGATGGCATTGATGGGGTAAATAAAAAGAATTCGATTGTAAAAATGTCTAAGGTTAAAGAACTTAACTGATGAGTAGCGAGGTACCCCTACGCTCAACCATATGAATACGAGCATTTCACGCACAATCCGGTTGAATTCCAAGGACTAAGTGCCTATGTGCCTTTGTGGAACAATAATAGGTTGGTTAATCGTTGTCTTCCCAAACTTACTTGTATGTCACAATTGTATGGTTAATTAAGCTTGAGGCATATGATTTTTATAGCTTTTATGTGTTTTATATCCTACTCTGGTAAGGAGGGGGAGAGAGATAACTAAGTAACTAATCTAATTTAACTACTTGTTAACTAAGTCCTAATTACTTCTAACACCAGTATCTGTTCCCACTTGTTGTACACATTCTGAACTAGTGCAATGCTACTGGGATTACCAAATGCTAATCATTACTAGGTTACCAAGCACTACACACATGCTTGAAGTGGTCATATTGAGTGTACTTAACTGAGTTGTAGGGTAAGAGAAATCATTAATCAACTAGGAAAGCATTAAATAATAATTAACGCTAATTAATCTATTCTTAATGTTGCAAGGTTTATCATAAAGTTCATCTTTATTGCTATACACAAAGTGTGCTCAGGTACACAATGCTCGAATAAAGATCCGTTCACTATATGACTCCTACTGGAGGCACGCAGAAATAATTCTAACTCTAGAGGAAAAAATGGCAAGAGTCCAACTAAGGGACTAACTACCTAATGTGAAAACCAAGGGCGCTACCTCTTATTTATAGGTGAGGAGACAGGCCCCGATATCGAGTATCTAACATTGCGTGGTTGGATCTGATATCATGGACTCAATATCGTAGTTCATCATACCCCCATGATTGAATGAAAACTTGTCCTCGAGTTCCTTACAAAATATTGAGAAGGTATGGGATTATTGACTAAATGACCATTGACGATGGAATGCGATGACAGACTCAATGTGCCCAGTGAACAGATCAACAATACAATACATGACAGCATTAATTTTCATGACCACTGAGGTGAACACTGTACATAAATGACATCCAGCCTTTATTTGGTAGTTGGAAGAGAAGGAGAGAGAAAAAGAATAAGGTGTGTTACTACTGATGCCAAGATTGCGCCTTTCATTGTTTACCCATAGCCATGCCACCAATCTTGCTCCTTTCATAAATGCTCCAGTTCCGGTCCATCTTGAGTGTTTCCTCCAAGCCCAATCCATTGTTGTATGATCATCATCTATACACACAACACAGTCACAAATGAGCAAGGGTACGTAAATGACAATGCAGTTGATACCTTACATCGATGTAAAGTGAAATGGCTGAGTTGTGGTTATGGCAGATACTGATTCTAGAGATTTAACACTAGTGACTACCTAAGGTGTAGGGGTTAGGAAAAATTTAAAAATTTGTGCTAGGGCACCCATGACTAAGAGCAAACCTCCGATAGCGATAGGATGGAGAAAGATAAGAAATAAGAAAGATGCAGAAAAAGCAACAATGGCAACACCAATAAAATGGATGTCATGGATGGGGATGAAACAAAAAATTCTTGATTGCAAGAAACATTTAAGGAAAAGAAGTTAACAAATGCACCAAAAAGGAATGCCAGTGGGTCCTCCCCAAAGTAGGCTCATGCCCTTGATGCCCTAACAGACCCACAAACCAAAGAGTCCATAGGCTCTAGGAATGTCATTTGGAAGCAAGAGTTACAAACTTACCCACAAGAACTTACCAAGGAAAAATAATGCATCCACCAAGATACAGACTAATGATAAAATCAACAATGAGGTGAAAAATAGAAAAGAAAGGTGGAGAGGAGAGAATGGAATGGAAACCCAAGAACAAGGTTGTGTAAAGTCCCTTGTGTGTGTTTTATGGTTAATGTGACTGAGTAGAACTCATTCCAAATCTAGGCTCAACAAACCACATTCAGTGACCTCACATCAACACATTTGACAAACCTATCATCTTGAAGCAACAAGAATGCCTCTACAAAAAGTCACCACCATTCCGAGGAGAGCGAGATGGAGAATCAGGAAGTGAGAAAGGGCATTTGTTAGAGGGAACCTTCAGGCATGGGTAACATGTCTTTCCAATGACATAACTAGTGCGTGTATCCAAAATTCATTATTGTGTCTAAGGGGTGTGCTTTGAATTCTCACATTCTTTTTTGCATGAAAACCACACCATGAAAAGACTTATTTTTATGTACTCAACTTCTAGAGATTTGATGAATGGTTAGAATGGCGAAAAACCCAAGGAAAAAGCATCCAAGCACTCAAGAGAATAGCCAGCACAACTACATTGAATCCCCTTGAAGTCACACCCTTTTCATCCTTTGAGTCTTTTCTTAGTTTGAGAAATACCCAGCCACCAATTCATTAACAATTTTATTAGAGAAAGGGACTATACAGTTCAAAGCCAAGGGAGACCATAGGATTGTATGGATGCATGAACGACCTGGACTCATTGTCTGTTTAATCAAAAGAACCATATCTTAATGTCAACATCATATTTCAAAGGTAAGACCCAAACATTAGCAATTAATATGGTATTATTCATGCCACCATCATGAGCACTTATTGGGTGACAAAAAAAATAAAGTAATCACACAAAGAAATGGTAAAAATATGAACGATGGTATAAAACAAAAACAAGAAATATTAAAGAAATGTGCAAAAAAAATGTGTAAAAACAAATATGTAAAATAAAAATTTAGAAAGAACTAAGGGCCTTCAATGGTCAGCAGAGGTGGCCATCTCCCCCATGACTACGTTGGAAGGAGGAGATCCAAAATAATGAGCAAGGTTGCCCACCTACAGAGGTAGCATGTGTTCTGGCTATCCTCAACTCATGGAAAGGTTTTGTTTGTTGCATGTTAACTAACAGTCTCTTATCTAGGCTCTCAGTTTTATATATGGTCATGGCCCCCAAAGGAAAAGTTGCATAGATAATGTAAGGTCCTTCCCATAGTGTTTGAAATTTGGTACATTGTGACACATGTGTGGGGTTCCAATAGAGAAAGTTATCTCTTCTCTAATACTTAACTTTCCTAATTTTCAAGTCATGACATTGTTTATTAAATGCCTTGTGCAATTCATTAGATGATAGGGTAGCTAGTCAGTTCTCATCTAGTAAGTTAAGAGTCATCAACCTTTGTTTTTGTGCTAGATCAAGGTCAAGGTTGAGGTCACATGTCGTGGATAGTGTACAGAGCTCAGTTTGGATAGGGAGCATTGGAAGTTTTCCATACACTAACTTGTAGGGAGAGTAGCCTATAGGGAGTTTCCATGTGGAGGGGTATGCCCAAAGAGCATCATTTAGTTTAGTGCTCTAGTCTCGCTTATACTTGCTAATGGTTCTAGTCAGTATCTTAGTAATATCCTTGTTGGTGACCTCGGCTTGATTGTTCGCTTGGGGGTGGTATGGTGTAGTCAATTTATACTCAACCCCTAAGCATTGCATTAAATTTTGAAAAGTTACACCTGTGAAGTGGGTACCATTATCTGAAATAAGTGCATGTGGAATACCAAACCTATTGACGACTTGTTGTTGAACAAATCGTGCAGCTGTAGATGATGTGCAATCTTTAACGGTAGCTACTTTAGCCCATTTTGTTAAGTAGTCTACAGTAACTATGATGTAATCTTTTCCATTGGACATTGATGTAATGGGCCCCATGAAATAAATTCCCCAAATGTCAAAGGATTCTAACGGTTGAATCCATTGTTGCGAACCCTCCATTCTAGCAGTCATTCCCCCATCACGTTGAAAGCACTCATAAGATAGGATGAATTGATGGGCATCCTAGAACAAGGTAGGCCAATAATACCCTGCAAGCAAGATATTGATAGCCATTAATCTCCTAGCATAATGACCCCCACAAGGGCCCTCATGAGTGTTTTGGAGAACTCTCAGTTGATCTCTATTGGAAACACACCATCGAACCAAGCCATCGAGACATACTTTGTAAATTTGTCCATTGATCTCCATAAAGTACTTGGCTCTTTAAAGAAACTATTGTTCCTTCTTAAGGTCTAGCCCTTGTGCTGTTTGTTGGGTAAGGAGATAGGTAAGAATGTTACTATACCATTTTTTCTCCATGGCTAATTGGTTATTCACTACACCAGCAAAGAGGAATTCATTAGGGAAATGATCAAAAATTGGATACTCATCCTCTTTGTTGTCCCAGTACAACCGAGATAAATGATTGGCAACTACATTCTTGGTGCCTTTACGATCGATTATCGTTAAATCGAACTCTTATAAGATTACAAGCCATCGTATAATTCGGGGGCTTACCGTTGGCTTATTCATGAGGAACTGGATTGCACTATGATCTGTGTGTATGAATACTTTGTATCCTAATACATAGTGTCTAAACTTTTCTAATGTAAACACTACAACCATTAATTCTTTTTTTGTAGTAGTGTAGTTAAGTTATGCACCAAAGATACTTTTACTTGCACAGTGGATGTAATAAGGACGTTTCTAATCATCTAACTATGTAAGTACAGCTCCTAAGGCATAGTTGGATACGTTAGTCATGACATGGAATGGTTTGGACTAGTTAGGAGCTTGTAGAATGGGTGTTTCTACTAGCTTCTATTTCAGAGTTTGGAAAGCTACTTCACATTCCGTAGTCCACTCGAATGGTATGTCCTTTTTTGTTAACTCCACCAATGGTTTGGCAATCTTTGAAAAGTTCTCTATGAATCTCCTATAGTAGCCAATGTGTCTAAGGAATGACCGAATGTCTTTGATAGTTTCTGGTTGATAGGTAGTTCCTTGGATGACTTTGATTTTCTTAGGGTCTACCTCTATCCCTGTACATGAGATTTTATGCCCAAGTACTATGTCTTCTTGGACCATCAAATGGCTCTTTTGCTAGTTGAGCCTCAAATTAGTTTCTACACATCTTTTTAGCACTTGCTCTAGCCGGTCCAAGGCTTGATCAATGTTTGCTCCATAAGTGGAGAAGTCATCCATAAAGACTTCCACACCATTTCCTATCTACTACTAGAATATGCTTAGAACTAAGCGTTGAAACGTTGTAGGGGCATTGAACAAGCCAAACGACATTTGTTTGTATGTAAACATTCCCCAAGGATTGGTGAACCTAGTTTTGGCTTGGTCTTTTTGGGCTATTTGTATTTGGTTGTATTCGCTATATCTATCTAGAAAACTAAAATAGCGATGCCCTATGATTGTGTCTAAGACTTTGATGAGCCGCAATCTCATGTACGTGATATCACGTACGTGATGTCACAGCCTGTCGCAATGTCTATAAATAAGAGGCGACTTTCCTTATTCTAGGCACTTAGACTTAGACCCTTAGCTAAAATCTTGCAGTTTTTTCATTCCAGAGCTATAATAATTTCCATGTGCCCCTTAGTAGGATTCTTAAAGTGAATAGATCTTTATTTGAGAAAATTGTACATAAGCACACATTTGTGTACGGCAATAAAGACAAACTTTCTGATAAACCTTGCAGCATATGGACTAAGCTAAATAGTAATTAATTATTGTTGAATATTTAAATGCTTTCCTAGTTAATTAATCTCTGTCAACCCTTGACTCTCCTAGTTAAGTGCACTCTTTCAAACTTTCGAGCACATGTGTAATGCTTGGTAACTCAGTAACGAATATCGTTTGGTAATCCCAGTAGCGTTGCACTGGTTCAGGGTGTGTGCAGCAAGTGGGAATGGATATTGGTGTTAGGACAATTAGAACTTAGTTAGTGAATAGTTAATGAAAGTTAGCCACTTAGTTCTCTTCACCTTCTCCTATTAGCATAAGACATTAAAAAGATAAAAGATATAAAAATCATGTACCTCAAGCTTACTTAACCATACAACTGTGACAATACAAGTAAGTTTGGGAAGACAGCGATTCATTAACCTTAAGTATTCCATTAAGGCGCATAAGCACTTAGTCCTTGGAGTTCGATTGGATCGCGTGTGAGATGCTTGTATTCGTATGGTTGAGTGTAGGGGTACCTCGCTACTCATCAGACTTGGTCAGCAAATGGCAATGGAAAGTGATCCTTGAATGTTGCCATGTTTAGTAGCCTAAAATCTATGCACATACTCCATTTGCCTCCCTTTTTAGGCATGATTACTAAGGGGCTAACCCATTCGCTATCAGTAATGGGGTATATGAACCCAGCCTTTAGAAGTTGTTCAATTTCTTCTTTAACTACTTTATTCAACTTTGGGTTCAATTTCCTCTGTGGTTGTTTTTGAGGTTCATGGAGGAGTCAATGTCAATCCTTTGCTAGCATATCCTAGGATCTATTTCACTTAATTTTGGATATAACCAGGTGAAGACTTTTGACCACTTTTTATTACCTTTAGTAGACTCTCTTTTTGTTGCAAAGCAAGTTTTGCATTGATGATTACCGATTTTCCATTCTTAAAGAACATGACTCCATATCAGTGGGCAATGGTTTTAGCTCTAGGGGCTCTTGTTTAAATTTCTTAGGAACTTTCAACTTTTCTCAATTGATTTTTTCGAGGTTAGGACTTGGAAGTTGGTGGTGGACTTGCTCTAATGCGTCTATGCTATCTATGTAAGCACAAGTCAAACCCTTAGTTAGTTCCATGCATATCAATGAGTTGCTTTCTTGATCAGCTATTAGCCATTGGGTGTCTTCTTGTCGTGTGGTTGCTGCATACAGGCACCTTTGTATATTGATCACTTGTGCACACTAATTGCATGTAGGCAATGTTAAACTTTGCACAACCCATGATCTCTGCATGCAATTACACCCTATGTCACTGTATGCAATGCATGGAACTTTCTTCTTCTTGATCTTTCCAAAAGTATTTTCCTTAGATATTTCTAGGGAAAGATTGCAGATTCCTAGGCGTACATCGATAGTGCTTAGCCATGCCCTTTCCATTATGATTGGGAAATATCCCTTACTGTTGTTTACTTGAATCACTAGGAAGTCAGCTGGATACGACCATCCACAAACAGTGGTAATAATGTCCTTCACTAATCCCAAGGGAATAGTGATGGAGTGGTCGGCCAACTCTAAATGAATGTTGCTCTTTTTTAATGGAGGAAAGTTCTAGGCCTTGTACATTTCTGGGGATATTAGGTTGATACTAGAACCTTAATCCAAAATAGCTTTGTGTGGCTCATTCCCAGCGATTTGTAGATATATTAGGGAACTCTTAGGATCAAAGAATTTCCTAGGAAGGTGGCTAGCTTTGATCCAATCGATAACAACATGTGTTAACATGACCGTATGTGTTGAATGTGGTGTTAGCCTCGAAGGGGGCTTTGAAGCTTTATTTGATACGGAGACTTCCAAAGACTCAGTCGCTTGTGGTTGCAAAGGCTTGGTTGGACTATTAGTTCTGAAGAAAGGTCTTTTCTTCATACGGTTGTTAGAACCAACAGTAGGTTCAGGATTAACAGCCCTTGCGGCATTGCATTGATGTGGCTAAGCAGGGAGTTCACCTTGCATTGCTGGAGTAGGTGGTAATGGAGCTATTGGTGGGAGAGATATGGCCGAATTTGAAGGATGGTACACTTGTGAAATATCACCCCTAGGAGAGGAAGTCCTATAGTACTTGCAGGCTTGGTAGTGATGTTGAGGAGTAACGTGACAAACAGAGTCATGTGGAGAGATTGGATGTTGCACGTAATATCCATATGGGTCAGGTTGTCGGTAAGAATATTGTTACCTTGGTAGTGGCATTCCCCATGATTATGGATGTTGCCACTATTGATGTTGCTCAATCGGTTGTAGTGGAGTTCCACTTGGGTAATACATTAAAGGTTGGTGGAACTGCCTTGGGTTACCTTGGGAATAAGGTAACCGTTGGGATGTTTTCCATTTGTTTAATCGTGGATTAAGTACATACACCCTAGACTCCTGCAGATGTGAGATCACAGGGCAACATCCCTTAGGATGGTTGTATTGACATATCTCACATCCAGTTTCATCATTTGTATCTGAGTCCACAACCTCTTCAATAATAGCAACTTTGCCCTTACCCTTATTACGTGCATTTTTTGCTTCTCTATTTTTTCTTTTGTCATGATCACTACCTTGCTCTCTAGACTCCTCTACTATTTTGAGAATAGTTTGAAACCTACTATCAAGGGAGTCCCACATTTGTTCTACCTTTTTCGATAATTCTGATGTTAAATTTTAGATAGGCAAGGTTTTCCTATTCACCATCTCTTCAAGTGGTGACTCTTCCTCATCCTCACAAAATCTTACTCTCTTCTTTTGGAGGGAAGGATCTCAATTATATTCTTCTACACTTTCTCTCTTTCGTAGCTCATAGTAGTTTGTTAATTTTATGGGACCTAAGCTCAAATAACCTTCCTTGGGCATAAGTCCCAAGGGTTCTTCTCGTTTCATGCCTGAGCCCATCTACGAGATGNTGGTACCAGCTTTTAGCTTCTTTTACTAGTGTCTGTGGGAACAACTTAAGTTTTTGCCACTCGTTCTCTATGTTTTGCAAGGCACATGCATCATGAAATACTTGTAAGTGATTTTGAGGATCAGTGTTATATCCCCCTTCAAATCATGGGATGTTATTCATATCTAACCTCTTGATCCTACTATCTCTTTGGTACCTTGTTGGAACTCTCACAGCCTCAGTTATGTCTAGCATGCTTCGAGTAGCGAGTAAGGGTTCATCATGATCATCTTGTTCGTGGCATCTATGGTTCCTACACTGTTCCCTACTCTCCCTTGTTCTATGTCGTGATTCCCTAGAGTGCCCTTGTCCTTTGTCTTGGTTGTTTTGTCTATGACTTCCACTTTGTTTGCCCTTATTCTCATGATCTTTTTCTCTATGGCTACATCTAGACACTGAAGGAGAGGGTGGAGGGGATGATGAAGGTGAGGAAGAAGGAGAACTACCACCCTGATGGTGTCTACTACCTTCTCTTCGGTGGTCTCTGCCTCGATTATGATTGCGATTAGAATGCCCACCTTTGTCATGTGTCCTTGTTCCTTTTTCGGACACTTTGTGTTTGTTGGTATTAGCACCTGGGTTATGAATAGTAGAATGAAGGTTCTAATACACAACCCCTTGGCCAAATTCAAGGTAAGGAACATCGTTATGTGGGCGACTACGTGAGGTAGGTTCATCACCCTCAATTTCGCTTAAAACATGGGGGACATCCTTGGACCATTTTTCCTTCAAAGACTTATGGCATCTCTCCTGTTGCAAATCCCTTTGACATTGCACCTCTGTGGGCAGGTAGTCTCTCAAATCATAGTCTTATGCAATGTATTTTGTGTGTAAGTGTTGCATGCCTATTCGTGTGAGAGCACGAAGAAGCATGCTTGGGACTGAACGGTCGGGAGGTAACACTATGTTACCTTCCAGGTCACGCCAACGTAGTTGTTCATCTTAATGGAGAATAAAGGTGAAGTTGGATACATATTCATCAGGATGAATATATACCACACGAAACTGTTGAGGGATTGACAGATCAACATCATGTGTATCATGCTGTCGATTGCTTCTTATGTTAGTCCTAGGCAGTGAAGTGCTTTTTTGCAAAGAAGAAGACATCTTGTCTTGTTCAATGTGCAATGTACTATTATCTTTTCTTTAACCAACCCTAAGGGTTCATTCAAATGATGTGAATGACTTCCTAAGTTCAACGTAGTGCACAAACAACTAAGTCTCTAGCAACAGTGCCAATGATGAGCGGAGAGGTACCCCCTACGCTCAACCATATGAATATGAGCATTTCACACGCGATCCATTTGAATTCCAAGGATTATGTGCCTATGCACCTATGTGGAATAATAACGGGTTGGTTAATTTTTGTCTTTCCAAGCTTACTTGTATGTCATGGTTGTATGGTTAAGTAAGCTTGAGGCATATGATTTTTATAGCTTTTATGTGTTTTATATCCTACACTAGCAAGGTGGGGGGGGGGGGGGGGGGGAGAGAGAGAGATAACTAAGTAACTAATCTAATTGAACTACTCATTAACTAAGTCCTAATTACTCCTAACACTAGTATCCATTCCCACTTATCGTACACATCCTGAACCAGTGCAACATTGCTAAGATTACCAAACGCTAATTGTTACTGGGTTACCAAGCACTACACGCATGCTCGAAGCAATTGTACTGAGTGCATTTAACTAAGAGAGTTGTAGGGTGAGAGAAATCATTAATCAACTAGGAAAGCATTAAATAATAATTAACACTAATTAATCTATTTTGAATGCTACAATTTTTATCATAAAGTTCATCTTTATTGCTGTACATAAAGTGTGCTCAGGTACACAATGCTTGAATAAAGATCCGTTCACTATATGACTCCTACTGTGGGCACGCAGAAATAATTCTAACTCTAGAGGGAAAAAATGACAAGATTTCAGCTAAGGGACTAACTACCTAATGTGAAAACCAAGGGTGCTGCATCTTATTTATAGGTAAGGAGACAAGCCCTGATATCGGGTATCTGACATTGCATGATTGTATCTGATATCATGGACCCAATATCGCGAACGTGATATCACGGTTCATCATTAACTTAACCAAACCAAAAGATACACAAGTGGGTCCTCCCCAAAGTAGGCATAGGCCTTTTATGCCCTTACATAACTTCAAACGAAAGAGTCTGTGGGCATCGTGGATGATTAATAGTTATGGAAGGTTAAGTACAAAAACCCAAAAGTAACTAACTAAGAAACCCAACACATTAAATCAAAACATCAAATCAAAACATGAAATCGACAGTGAGGTGAGGCATGAAAAGCATAGATGGATGAGAGAGAGAATGGAATGGAGTTCCTAATTATGGTCACATGAAGTCCCTTGTGGGGTTCATGATTAAATGACTCGATAGGATCCATCCTTAGTCCAGATCAAAACCAACCAATGTTATTGACTTCACATCGACATTCTAAGACTAGTCCATCCCCTGAGACACAAGAATGCTTCCACAAAACAACCACCACTCCAAATTGGAGAAGAAGTAGGAAGTGAGAAAGGGCCTTAGTTAGAGAAGGTAAGACAAGTACCATAACTAGTGCTTGTAGCCCTTTTATTTGGTCTAAGGGGTGTGCTTTGAATTCCCATATCATTATTATTATTATTATTTGAATGGGAATCACACCATGTAGAGACCCATAAATTTTTTCATTTATTTTATCCAAGGGATGTGCTTTGAATCGTCATCCTTTTTTTTTTTATGAGGACCACACCATGCAAGAACTTATTCAACTTCCTATTGTGGAATGACACATAATGGTGAGAAGCTCATGAGAACACCCTTGAACACAAGAAAATAGAAAAGCATAAAGAATATCGCATCTCTTTGAAGCCACACCCTGTCCAAACCTTTGATTTCTTCCTAATTCTGGAAACTACACAAGTCACAAATTTATTTTGTATTAATGAAAAAGGAACTACACATTTCCAAAACAAGGAAAACCATAGAGTGTGTGGATGGATGGATGATGTGGACTCATTGCCCATTACATGAAAAGAAACCATGTCTTAGATGTCAGTGACAACATTCAAAGTCAGAAACCAGACATCAACAATCAAATCACAAATGATACATACCATCATCGAGTAGCACATTACCATTGTACCTGGCACTTTATTAGCAAAAAGAGTAGAGAATTATACCAAACATAAGAAAAAATATATTAAAAAAAAATTAAAATAATATTCAAGAAATATTAACATATTAATGATGGTGTAAAACAAAAACTTAGAAAAGATCAATAACCTAAAAAATAAAAAAATGTAAAACAAAAAATATGAAAACAAAAAGTTGTAAAACCAAAAATGTATAAAACAAAAAAATCAAAAGACTAAGGAGCCACATAAAGTGTTAGTATGGATGGTCATCTCCCCAATGACTAAGTTGGAAGGAGGAGATCTAAAAGATTTAGCATGGTTGTCCATCTAGCGAGGTGTCTATAGAGTTGGTTGGCTTGGGCTCATGGAAAGGTTTCAGTTGTTGGATGTTCAATAATTACTTCTTCTTTGGGCTATCAAGTTTATATATAATCATAGCCCCAAATGGAAAAGTCTCTTCAATAATGTATTTTCCTTTCCACAATGTTTGAAATTTGGTTCATTGAGGTACGTGTGTAGGATTCCAGTAGAGAATATTTTCTCTTGGTTGAAACTTGAATTTTCTTATTTTGAGGTCATGGAATTTCTTGTTGAATGCCTTATGCATTTTGTTGGATGATAAGTCCATTAATCAATTTTCATCTATCATGTTGAGGTTCATTAATCTTTCCTTTTGTGCTAGACTTAGATTTATGTCAAGGTCATAGGCTATAGAGAGTGTACGAAGCTCGAATTGGATGGGTAGTGTTGGTAGTTTTTCATACATGAGCTCATAGGGAGAATAACCTATGAGAAGCTTTCATGTGGAGTGATAGGCCTAAAGGGCATCATTTAATTTGGTGCCCTAGTCCCTTTGATGTTTTCTAATAGTGCACATTAGAATTTTTGTAACCTCCTGATTAGTGAGCTTAGCTTGACCATTGGCTTGAGGGTGATAAGGTGTTGTGAGTTTGTACTCAACCCCCAAGCACTACATAAGTTTTTGGAAATTGGCACATGTGAAATGAGTTCCATTGTTAGAGATTAACGCATGAGGCACACCAAACCTATTTATGATATTTTTTTGTACAAATTGAGCAGCAGCAGTGGATGTATAGTCGATGATGATTGCTGCTTCTGCCCACTTAGTGCAATAGTCAACCATGACTATTGTATATGCCTCTCCATTTGAAAAATGTGTGATGGGACCCATAAAGTCAATGCCCCAAATATCAAATGGCTTGAGAGGCTGAATCCATTACTATGGCCTCTCCATTTGAGTTGTCATTCCACCATCCCTTTCACAATGATCACAAGCACGAATGAATCGGTGTGCATCCCTAAAGATTATTGGCCAGTAATATCCTACCATGAGGATTTTTATGGTCATGCATCTCCTAGCATAATGACCCCCAAGAGCCTTTGTGAGCATCCTAGAGAATGTCAAGTTGATCCGTGTCAAGGACACACCAACATACCAGCCCATTGGAACATACTTTGTAAAGATTCCCATTGATTTCCATGAAATGCTTAACCTTGTGAAGAAACTATTGTCTCTTTCGAGTGTCTAGCCCTTGTGGCAATTCTTGCTCAAGTAGATAACTAAGAATGGTGTCATACCATTTGGGTTCATTGGGCATTTTTGCATTAATAGCCCTTGCAAAGAGAGATTCATCAGGAAACTGATCTGATAAGGGGCTCTCTTTCTCCTTGTCATCCCATCTTAGCGGTGATAAGTGGTCGGCAACCACATTTTCCACACCCTTTTGATCTATCATTTTGAGATTGAACTCTTGTAAAATCATGAGCCATTGTATGAAATGAGGGCCCACCATTGATTTATTCATTAAAAATTAAATGGCACTATGATCTATGTGCATGAACACTTTATAACCAAGCACATAGTGCCTAAACTTTTCTAAGGCAAACACCACCACCATCAACTCTTTTTCCATAGTGGTGTAGTTCAATTATGCACCTGCGATACTCTGACTTGCATAGTGAATGTAATATAGACATTTTTTATTATCCAGCTATGTAAGCACTACCCCTAAAGTAGAATTTGATGTATCAGTCATTCCATGAAACGGCCTAGACTAATCAGGTGCTTGTAGAATTGGGGTTTCAACAAGCTTTAGCTTTAGTTGTTGAAATGTTGTTTCACACGCAAGGGTCTAGAAAAATGGTGCATCTTTCTTTGTTAATTTAACCAATAGCTTGGCAATTTTGGAAAAGTTCTCGATGAAGCATCAATAATAGCCAATATGACCATGGAATGACTGCACTTCTTTTTAACTATTTCTGGTTGATGGGTTATTCCTTGGATGGCCCTTATCTTTTCAGGGTCCACCTCGATTCTTGCTTTTGAGATATGATGCCCCAAGACTATGCCTTCCTAGACCATAAGATGGCTCTTTTGCCAATTAAGCTGGAGGTCTATTTCGACACATCTCCTTAACACCTACTCAAGACAATCCAGGGCTTGCTCAAATGTAGCTCCGTAAGCAGAAAAGTCATCCATGAAGACTTCTACCTCACTACTAATTTGTTGTTGGAAAATGCTAAGGACTAATCATTGGAATGTATCTGGGGCATTACATAGACCGAATGGCATTTGACAATAAGCAAAAGTCCCCCAAGGACTTGTGAAAGTCATCTTCACCTAGTTCTCTGGTGCAATTTGAATTTAGTTATAGCCACTATAACCATCCAAAAAGCTATAATAGCTGGCCCATAAGGGGCAATGGAAAATGATCTTTGAAAGTTGCCATATTGAGCGGCCAAAAGTTGATGCACACCTGTCATTTACCTCCTTTCTTGGGCATGATCATAAGTGGGCTAACCCACTCACTATCTACAACAGGGTAGATGAATTTAGTCTTGAGGAGTTACTCAATTTCCTCTTTGATAATCTATTTTAATTTGGGATTCAATCACCACTAAGGCTATTGTTTCGGCTTAACAGCAGGGTCAATGTATATCTAGTGTTGGCATATTCTTGGATCTATTCCTATGAGCTCAGAATATGACTAGGCAAAGGCTACTAACCATTTTTCCACAACATTCATCAACATATTCTTTTGTCCTGCAGTAAGTTTTGCATTAAGAATGACTATCTTTCTAATTTTTTAAGAACACGTACTTCATTCTAGTCAGTAGTCTCTTTAATTCAAGGGGTTCTTGTTTGAAATTGTTAGGAATCTCCAACTCTCCCCAATTGATATCATCATTTACTCCCTTGGATAGCTAGTGATGAACTTGCTCAAATTCATCCATACTTGCAACGTAATCATACATTAGGCCCTTAGTATGTTCCATGCACAATGTACTGCCACTAGAATCAACTATCAACCATTGGGTGCCTTCTTGTTTTGTGGCTGCTGCATATAAACAGCCTTGGATTTCAGCTTTTAGTGCACACTACTTGCATGCAGAGATAGATGTTTGCTTTGATGACCATAGCTTCTACACACAATGGCACCCTAAATAATTGTACACAATACATGGAACCATCTTCTTCTTGATCTTTCCAAATTTATTTTCTTTAGATATCTCTAATGAAAGATCTCTAATACCCATTTTGGCATCAACAGTGCTTAACCACGCCTTCCCATAATAATTGGGAAGTCCCCCTTGTAGTTCTCCACCTTGATTACTAGGAAGTTGGTAGGATATAACTATCCACAAATGGTGGTTATGATGTCTTCTACCAGTCCTAATGGGACAATGATAGACTAGTCTGCCAACTCTAGCCTGATGTTGCTCTTCTTCAAGGGAGGAAGGTTCCACATAGTATACATCTCATGCGAGATTAGATTAACACCCGAACCAAAGTCAAGAAGAGCTTTACAAGGCTCATTCCCA
This sequence comes from Gnetum montanum, assembly GCA_015680685.1. Classification (NCBI taxonomy): domain Eukaryota; kingdom Viridiplantae; phylum Streptophyta; class Gnetopsida; order Gnetales; family Gnetaceae; genus Gnetum; species Gnetum montanum. The sequence continues at coordinate 590,906 of MNCI01017238.1, read as the reverse complement.
AAAATTTGCAAATATACTAAGGGACTCCTGAGATGAACTAACTTCCTAGGCAAGTTACCAGCTCGAATCCAATCAGATACATCATGGGTTAACATCATAGTATAGATTCAAGAGGGATTTTGGTTTGAATGGGACTCAAATAAAGGTGAGGTAGAGGAAGGTGGAGGAGCATGGCTACCAACCATGGATGTGTTTGAGGGCTTTGGTGGCCTACGAGGTTGGAAGAAGGATCTCTTCTTTGATCATGTCTCCAAACCACTTAGTTGGTTAACCAGTTGGAGATTAACCACCCTCGTAGCATTTCTTTGCTATGATTAGGTAGGCAATTCACCCTGCATGGATAGAGTAGGTGGTAGTTGTGTAGGAGGCAAAGGAGTAGGTGCAAGACCAGGAGGAGCATGAGGATAGTAAGTGGCATCCTTGGATGTGGCAGTTGGTACACTTCAAAAGGATTGTGGTGAGGTTGGTAAGTGGCAACATGACCAGAGGAGTCCCATGGAGATGAAGGTTGTTAAACATAATAACCATAGGAATCTGGTTACTAGTAGGGGTACTGTTGTTTTGAAGGTGCCAATGCCCATAATTGTGATTGCTGCCATTGCTGGTACAATTCATAAGATTGCAGTGAAGTTCCACTTGGATAATACTAGTGTGATTGTTGGAACTATTAAGAGTTGCCTTATGGATCAGGCAATCTTTTGGGTGTTTGCCTTTGTGCAAGTCGTGGATGTAAGGCATACATCCCTGATTCTTGTAAGTGTAACAAAATTGGACAACATCCCTTGGATGCTCATGCTAGTAAATGTCACACCCACCATCATCATCTAATTTAGTATTCGAAAGCATCTCTATTGCAGCCATCTTACCGCTACCCTTAGATATGGCATGTTCAACTTCCTTATGTCTCTGACGCTCATGCTCACCACTTTGCTCCTTGGACTCTTCAGTAATTTTTAAAATAGCTTGAAACTTATTGTCCATGGAATCCCATAATTGATCAACCTTAGCCATGATTTCATATTGTAATTTCTGGAGTGGCAAGGTTTTCTAATTAGCCACTTCATCTCTGGTTAACTCATCCTCACTGTCACAAAATCAAACCCCCCTTTTGTGGATAGAAGGATCCCTATTGTATTCCTCTGCACTTTCTCACTTTCTCAATTCTCCCTCCTCCCTAGCTACCTACTCAATTAACTTTTGGATCTGATGGATGCTTAACTCTATTAATATCCCTTGAGAATAGATGTCAAGGGTTTTTCTTGTTTCAGACTACAACCCATCTATGATATGGCAAAGTTGATCAAGCTAAGAGTATCTATGGCTGGGACACTTATGCAAAAAAGAGTAGTATCAGCCAATAGCGGCATCCAAGGGCTCATGGTTTTCTTGTTTCCATCCTTGGATTTGCTTCCTCAAATTGGACATACTCCACCACCATATTGATTCTAGCTCCAAGGATCAATACCAATTTTCTGCTTTCTTAATGAGTGTCCTTGAAAATAATTTCAACTTCTACCAATTGTTCTCAACATTCTATAATGCACATGCATCTTGGAAGGCTTGGATATGATTTTGTGGATCAGCATTATAACCTCCCTCAAACCCAAGGATGTTATTCATGTCTAGCCTCTTTATTCTACTATCCTTTACATGCCTTATTAAAATCCCCATGACCTCTGCAATGTTTAACATGCTTCGAGTGGCAAGTAGAGGTTAATCAAGGTCATAGTGATGGTGCCTAAAATGTTCTCTACTAACCCTTCTTTCATGGTGGTGGGTCTCTCTGGATTGCCCACACCTTCAATTGCGATTGTCCCAATGGTCCCTTCTATTTTTTTTTGTCCCATTGGTCACCTCCATCATGGTCATGCCCTCTACGGCCACAATATGAGCTAGATGAAGAAGATGATGATGATGAAGGGGAAGAGGAAGGAGAACTTGCATCATGCCAACTACCATCCTTTCTTCAATAATCATGACCACGATCATGATCGTAGTCTCCATTGGCCCCTTTATCATGACTTGCTCCTCCAGATCCATTTTTGTCATTAGATCCATTCTAACTAGAACCTGAATTATGAATTTTGGATTGCATGTTCTGGTTGAGGGCCCCTTGACCAAAGTTAAAGAGAGGAGTATCACCAAAGGAAAACCCCCTAGAGAATTATTCACCTCCATCCAATGGACCAAGAGGAGGTGGAAAAGTGTTCAACTCCTTATCCTTCAAAAGCTCATGTTGGTGCTCTAGCTGATGATCCCTTAACCTTTGTACTTTAGTGGGATGATAATCCCTTGAATCAGGATCTTACATCTCATACTTCCCATGAAGATGTTAAATTCCATGTCATGCAAGCATTAGTTGGAGCATAGCTAGAATAGATCGATCCTGTGGTAACACAATGTTGCCTTCCATGTCACAACATCACAGCATTTCATCTTGATGTAAGATGTAGGTGAAGTTTGGTACATACTCATTGGGATGACCATATACCACCCAGTATTATTGAGGCACTTGGTCTACCCTGGGTGGAGATAGACTCCTATGAGAAGAAGACATTTTATGTTAATTGATGAATCATGGTTCATCTAGTTGCGATAATAGACCCACGATATCGGATACGCTATAACAGGTACACGATATCACACCTAGCAGCAATATCAAATATGCGATATCATGGTTCCTATGTGGGCCTATAAATACACATGTAGTCACATGGGAAAAGGGAGTCTTTAGTCAGTTTTAGGAGTCAAGCTGAGTATAGGAGCTTTTTGTCATTTTCCTCTCAACCCTCTCTCTTAGTGCATGCCTGCAGTGTGATGTTTGTAATTGTACGGCATCCTTTATTTGAGTGTGATATACTTGGACATGCACATGACTGAAAATAAAGATTGAGATTACTTCATCATTGCAAAATTCACTTAGTTTAATTATTTAATTGTTATTGTTATTTATTATTTTTATAGTTAATATCTCTTTACCCTAAACTCCTTAAACGTGGAATGAGTACGACTTAATCACGAGCATTTAAGTGTGACTACTTGGTAACCCAGTAGCGTACCTAGGATCTGTGCTTGGTAATCCCAGTAGTAGTCGTGCACAAGGTCTAAGATGTGTATGGATGATTAAGGAACGGATGCTCATCGCACTTAGGCTAGCTTAGATTCTCTCTCCCTATCTCCTCTTAGTATAGCTCTCTCTCTCCCTTTTCCTCCTAGCTTAGCTAAGATTATCTTCCATCGCCCTCAAGAGTAGCATTAGTTTAGGAACACATCATACACCTCACTCTAGAGTAAACCATACATGACAAAGCAAATACTAGCCTAGGTGGGAAAATAGCAAACTACGATCAACAAGTAACTATCTAGATACCACAAATAGCCTATCTGTGGAGTTCGACCTGATTGTGCATGAAATGCTCGTATTTGTATGGTATCATTAATTAATCTATATGCAATGTGTGGTTAAGATTTAATTTAGTTGTAATAATAATTTTAACTCTTAGGGCTTGAACAACAAGGTTACTAAGTTTCACTAAGTTTGGATAGCGCACATAGAACTAAAGTCCCTGAAAATGGCACCAATGATTAGTGGTAGGTATCCCTACGCCCAACCATACAAATCACAGGTGTTCACATGCAATTTGGTCAAATTTCGTAGACTTTAATTACGAAGTACGCTAGAGCTAAATGGTGAATTTGTGTTGTCTATTCGTTGTCTTCCTAGTCCTACTTGTGAAATGCAAGTGTATGGTTAAAGGTGACTAAGGCATAAGATTTTTATCATTTTATATTTTATTAATTTGATCACCTAAAATAATAATTAAAGTGAGAATAATTAAATGCTAAGCGAACTATTATCTAATCTAACCTAACACAAGTAACCGTCCCCACTTCCCGAACACATCCTGAACTTCATGTAAACACTACTGGGTTGTCAAACGCTAACTATTTCTGAGCTACCAAGTGTCACACATATGTTCAAAGGGGTCATGCTTGTGTATTTCAATTAGTTGCTGATGAGCCGTGATATCGCATACGTGATATCACGTATGCGATATCACGTTCACCCCCGCGATATCGCATACGCGATATCGCAGCCCGCCGCAATGTCTATAAATAAGAGGTGGCTTTTCCTATTTTAGGCACTTAGACTTAGATCCTTAGCCAGACTATAGTAGTTTTACCATTCCAGAGTTAGAATAATTTCCATGTGCCTGCAGTAGGAGTCCTATAGTGAACGGATATTTATTCGAGTAAACTGTACCTGAGTAAACATTTGTGTACGGCAATAAAGACAAACTTTCTGATAAACCTTGCAGCATGTGGACTAAGTGAAACACCACAAAAATTTTAGCAACACTTCCAGACAACTTCAGAGCCTTTGAAACGGCGATGCCTCTCGGGTGGATTCCTCTAGGCGTCAACAAAGAGGGGCTAATGAAACACCACAAAAAATTTAGCAACACTTCCAGACAACTTCAGAGCCTCTGAAACGGCTTCAAGAAACCCACCATGGAGCAAGTAAGGTTCCCCTGGGGCCCATAGATCACAATGCATAAGGATCAGTGACACCAACTTTTGGGACCCCAAAACTGAGTTAAAACAGGCCGAAATCAAGCACAAGGACCCCCCATGACATTCACCAACGTCCCCAGCAGCTTCCAGCCTTTAGAAAATCAAAATTCGGGCCTTAAATGAGGTGTTTTCAGTTGATTACGTGGGGGCTACATTTTCTTACATTCCATAGCGTAAGAATGCGTAAATCACTATTCATCGCGTGAACACTATTCACAGAGTAAACACTATTCATCGCGTGAACACTATTCATCGACTTCCAGAAAAATTTCAGAAAATGGCAGAAAATTCTCAGCATCAACAACTTCCAGAAAATTCTCAGCATCAACAACTTCCAAAAAATTCCAGAAAATTTCAAAAAAACTCAGGGACGAAGAAGTTTCGAGCAGGACGGATCAAATTTCGCTCATACATTTCATTGTAAATTTTTATTTGTGGGATAATCAGGCCCTCATGGTCTAAATTAAATGTACTTTTATGGGCTTGAATAACCCATAAATTGTAAAATGCAATGCACCTGGTCAAGAACGTAGCTTGCCGACACACATCCAACTCTCGCCAGCATGCATCCAACCCGAATACAACTGTCCATTGGATACATGTCACTAGATCCACTTTCCTTTCATCTCCCAGCCGTTGATTCCATTCTAGAAATTCTATGCCGAAGCTCGGCCCAACCCTATAAATACCCTATCAATTCACATCAATCGGAGTGGGGGCAAAAATTGGAGAGATTGGAAATTCTGAGAGAGGATAGAACCTGCAATCCTTGGGCACTCAACACACCTGACTGTTGGCATCCAAGCATTTTTGACATTCATCACATCACTTTAGACATCATCCCGGGGCTTAGTGCTTGACCTGCCATCCACACGTGCAGCTACACTTTGACCGGTGCATACCTTTTTTATTAAACAATACAATACAGTTCATTGCCTCCCATTTACATTGTTTAGTTCTATTTATGCTTTGTTTACAATATAGCTCTGTTTACGCTTTATTTATAATTTAGTACACTCTGTTTACATTTCGTATCATTGTTTGCATTTCATTTACATTGTTTACGATAACCCCAGCGCTAGCCGTAGCTTACGCTTGGGGAAGTCCTTGGTTGATTTGTGCGCAAATCATCCAAGGCACTCTACCTTCGTTCCCTTTTCAAGCTTGCCCTCAAGCGAAGGCAAGGTCAGCTATGGCTGCCTAACGATCTCTGTGTCCGTTTCCCTTCTAGCCTTACACTGACGATTTAGGTCAGTACAGTTTTTGGCGTTAGAAGGACGGCCTAACTTGTTTTCTGTTTAATCGAAACATTGATCACGTTACCTGTTCAAAAATTGCCCAAACCAAGTGCTGAAACAAATCGCTGCTATAGTGTTCACGCTGCTACAATGCTTACGTTGCTATAGTGTTTTGCGGTTGCTACAGTGTTTTGCGGCTGCTACAGTAGTCACACTGCTACAGTGCTGCTACAGTGCCACTACAGTGTTTTTTCAACAAAAACACACAAAACGCATCCGTTTCAAAGCCAAATTCGTCGCAATTCGCACCTAGCTTCAAGCAGGTCTAAGTAATGACTGCCACCAACATGGATCACCTTGTCTAATACATGCATTACACATAACACAATGGTTCTGAGATGACTTCCTCTTACCCAGGATCACCATCCGAGTATGAGTACAAGTTCGTGGCCTTGCCCGAACCCAACATCCCTTGGGGCCTTGCCTCCTCACAACAATCACAGGAGCACACGCCCAAGGCATTTGCTTCACAATCTACACACACTAAGGCCCAGCCCCAAACAATCCAAACACCTTTTACATATGACAGGGTGCAACCCCAAGCAACACAATCTACACAGGGGCCATGCCCCAACCTCCCCAACCTCAACCCAACATTTACGCAGGCACCACATGTGCCATGCCTATTTCACCAGTGCCTCAAGCACCTGCTCATCATCCGTCCAGGATGACGTTAAACTATCCATGGCTTGGTACAGCCTTAAACTGCCAACACACATCTGGCATGACGCTAAACTACCAACAACCATCTGCCATGACATTAAACTCGCAAAGCCCACAACTGGTGATCCAACCCTTCATTGTACAACCTACGCGAGTCCAGTCAACACAACCGGCTGGTGAATCTATGAGTTGGGAATAAGTGTCCCAACTCATCCAGACTTTGACAAAGGAAATCAACTAGCTTAAGGCTACCTCCTTAGACACACCCAAGGTGGTGGACTTTTACCGTGATGATCCAATCTGTCCTACGGTCCCACCCCTTACATTACCCACGGGCTATTCATTGCCACATCTGACAAAATACAATAGTCATAGTGATCCCAATGCACATATCATCACATTCCACACAGAAGCCATCACATTGCACTCATGGCCACATGCCATTCTACGCCTCTTTCCCCTGTCGCTCACTGGAAAAGCTTTAGACTGGTATCGTGCCCTACCCTGAGCTTCCATCGCATCCCTCGAGCACCTCATACACTCGTTTGTGACATGCTTCAGATACAACATCATACCTGAAGTAATAATCGACAAGCTCCTCCATGTCAGACAAGGACCCCTGGAGCCCATACTACCCTTCCTCCAGCGATGGAGTGCCAGAGCTAATGAAATGCATGAGCCGATCGCAGAGACACATCTCTTGGCAATCTTCAAGGGTGCATTTAATGAATTCATCAAGTCCAAACTGCTCTACCTGGCCCCAAAGTCTCTTACCCAGGCCTTTTACCAAGAAAAGGGCATCGAAGAGGCAGCAAGAGTAAGCAATGACCCATCCTACTTGGCCTATAGGAGCCAACATAAAAAAAACAACATGCACAACAAAAAATGCAACAACAACAACCAACACAAACAACACAAATAGCACAGGATACACAAGCAACATCAAACGCAACAATCGCAACAATCACCATGCCAACACATGCAACCAATAGGTCCGGGGCCTCAACACCCCAAGCCGCCAGCTCTAGCTCTGGTGCCACCACACAAGCCGCTCCTAGACGTGAGTGCACCCAATGCAACCACATACCCTTGCCAGGAAAACCTTCCCAATTTCTAGAACAACTCCTTAACACTGGTTTGATCCAATGCAAACACATGTCAGATGATGCCTACATATACAACCAGAAACATTGTGAATTGGCAAGTCATCCCACTACAACATACAACACATGTGTTCCACAACATTTTGACTTAAGTGCATATTGCCACTACCACCAAATGTCTGGACATGACACAGAAACTTGTCAAACTTTGCAAAATGATTTGCAAAGAATGGCAAAAAAAGGATTGCTCAACGCAGTGCGACTTGACAATCCTACCTCCCCCGCCTCCACAAGCAAGGGGCCTCCCTTTGTCATCAAAGTGCCACCGCATAAACCCACAACACCCTTTGTGGTAAAGGTTCCACAACAATGTCTACTAAGACAATAAACTAGCAATAATCGTCCATCACTACGTTAAACACACAAGTCGTTCCGACGACACCCACACCAAGCCCAAGTTACAGTAACTTGGCCACATACAAGCAGTGGCAACCCAAGTCACCAACACCTAAACCACAAACCAGCCCTAGCTCTACCCCTAGGCCCACTAAACAACAACCCTTATGCATTTCCCCTCCACAAGAGCTCTACATCATGACTCATGCAATAGAAGAAGCTCCCACCATGACAAACATAAACGACAACCTTGCAGATGTACTATCCCATGCACACAATACATTAAAACATAAGAATGTAATGCCTACCTTGCTCGACCTTGTCTTAACATCACCAGAGCATCGTCAAGCACTAGCATACATGCTCGCCTCCATCCCTACTACAGAAAACATATCTCCAACCGAAGACGCCATTCGCGTAGCCATTACATCCCCCGTACCACAAGACGCAAACACAATGACTCTAACCTTCCACAACAATGATGTCAAGATCGACCCCAAATGAGGGGAGATCACGCATGGACCACTGAACACTAGTGTTAGCATCGAAAAATACACAGTACATAGAGTACACATCGATGATGGCATGGCAGAAAACGTTCTTGCACACTCTGTCGTCGAACAACTAGGCTTAACGGACAACATTCAAACGATCGAAATCGAGTCTCTAAACTCCTTCGATGGAATACACGTAGCCATTAAAGGCACAATCCACATCGCCTTTACGATAGGAGACCAGCACCCCACGTTTGCAAACTTTACAATCATCGACAAGATGCCAGACTACAACATGATCCTAGGACGCCCCTGGCTAGCTAGGTCATGCGCAGTGTCTCCAATCCACCAAGAACTTCACCTCCTCCACGAAGTGAGGGAGATAATCATACATGGTGACAATGCCTCATCCACCCAATAGCCCTTCACAACCTCTGTCCGAAATGATGTTAAACTATCTTGTGTCTAAAATGACGTTAAACTGCAAACTATCCGAAATGATGTTAAACTACGAACTGTCCGAAATGACGTTAAACTACGAACTGTCCGCAATGACATTAAACTAGCTACGATTAGAAATGGCCGGTTCCATTTAAAACTTCTTGAAAAAGTTACTACCTTTGGCCCACCATGGCATAAAACTGGTAATCCTTTCTTTAACAACAGATGCAACAGTCCATCAAGACTTTAAACTAATGTACCAAGCCCAAAATGGCTTTAAACTAGAGCCAACAAATTACAAATTTACAAATTCCCATCATCNCATTTTTCCTACTCACTTAGATCACGCATTTTGCTTTGTTTACACATTCGTCAACCTAGATTACACATTGCATTTGAAAAACATCAAATGTAAAAACATAAAACTACAAAAACACATGGCCCGAAAAGGCCTTAAACTAGCTTACGGTCCAGAACGGCCTAAAACTATCATTTTTTGCATTGCTTTTCTTTCATTCATACATTCTAACTCTATATACGGCAGGTGTCGCTTGATGTTGTTTTCTTCCTAGTTGATTTTTTTACAGGATCTCGTAGGCACATAACATGACCATGCATGCAGCATCACACTTTACACAAGCAAGGTAAGCATTAGTCCGCTATGACTATAAACTGACACAGGTAGTCCTGGCATCATGACTTAAAACTGATACCACAGAATAGTCCTGAATCATGAATTAAAACTAATACCACAGACAGTCCTGGATCATGACTTAAAACTGATACCATAGAAAAGTCCTGGCATCATGACTTAAAACTGATACCACATAATAGTCTTAGATCATGACTTAAAACTGATACCACAGACAATCTTGGATCATGACTTAAAACTGATACCATAGAACAGTCCTGGCATCATGACTTAAAACTGATACCATAGAACAGTCCTAGATCATGACTTAAAACTGATAGCATAGAATAGTCCTGGATCATGACTTAAAATTGATACCACAGAATAGTCTTGACATCATGACTTAAAAATGATACCACAGAATAGTCCTAGCATCATGACTAAAAATTGATACCATAGAGTAGTCCTGGCATCATGACTTTAAACTGATACCACAGAATAGTCCTGGCATCATGACTTAAAACTGATACCACAGAGTAGTCCTGGCATCATGACTTAAAACTGATACCACAGAGTTCTGCCTAGTATGACACTAAACTGCTACATCCATCCACCATGACATGAAACTAGCATCCAGAGTCCACTAAGACTATAAACTAGTTTGCCTCTTCACAGTCTGCTATGTCTATAAACTAGCAATGCATCATCTGCTATGATGCTAAACTAGCACTGTCCAAGGAGTTATGATGTAAAACTAATCCACAACAGTCCACTAAGACTATAAACTGGTGACATCATCGACAACCAGGCAAAACTTGAAAAGATCTGTTGTTGCAGTTAGCTGTTCCTGTTCCACAAAGACTTGTTGCATGATTCATCTCATGGGGCCCTAATGAAACTGATGCTGTTCATGATTCTGTCTACTTTAAAAATTGCACGTGGTGACTCCATCTCCTTGTCTAAAGTGTTTAGTTGATTGTTTCATTTGTGGTTTTCTTGTCTTCTTGGAGTTGTGTTTGCAGGATGACACTTCTGAGGCATTCGTGCATAGATGCACTTCATCATGACGATAAGGTATCACATTTTTCTTGACACACACAATTGGGTTAATTAATCCATTCATAAGTACAATCCTGACTCCTGATACATTCCCTATTCCCCATCATGCTCCCCTATTCTATCCAATTATATCCCCTTGATACATTTTGCTCACCTCAAAACTCTTGATACACTGTTGCATACTGTAGCTCTCTAAGCAGTTGCGATGCAAAACATAATACATAGTACATGATGCAAAATTCAAGTGCTCAAACACAAGCATGACACACAAAGCAAGCTCTTTTAAAAAGACTGAAAAAATGAGAATAAACAAAAAAGAAAAAGCAAAAAGGTCAAAGAGCAAAATGCATAGAAAAGGTCTTCACGACCCTGTTGACATCATAAACAAAAGACTATTGGTCATTCTCATACAAGCCCCAAGTGAGAAGGCAATTGTCTTGAAAAATAGTCACACTTGTGTCTCAAAGAGACCATGTTGCACATCACCACGTGGCTTTGGCTGTTTACAACAGGCCTCATAAACACTCTATAAGAGTCCCATTTCTCCAAAGAACGTACTTCCTATGTCTTGGCTCCGAGTCTGCTGAACACTAGCTATGGACAAGGACCAAAATATAGCTCATTCGTATAAGAGCACTCCTCTTCCACAATCCCGATAGTAATCATAACCCTTGATCAACTCTTAACTTCCTCCAGTTACAATCCCTTGCATCTTGAACTACATTCCCCTAATCCCAATCCCATGTACTTTTGAAAATGGTGTGATGACATCCGGCCAAGGGCTGACGATTAATGTTTGATGCTTTGTTGTTCATGGTGTTTTGCACTTCTTTGTCGATGCCTCTCGGGTGGATTCCTCCAGGCGTCAACAAAGAGAGGCCAATGAAACACCACAAAAATTTTAGCAACACTTCTAGACAACTTCAGAGCCTCTAAAACGGCTTCAAGCAACCCACCATGGAGCAAGTAAGGTCCCCCTGGGGCCCATAGATCACAACGCATAAGGATCAGTGTCACCAACTTTTGGGGCCCCGAAACTAAGTCAAAACAGGCTGAAATCAAGCACAAGGAGCTCCCATGACCTTTACCAAGGTCCCCAACAGCTTCCAGCCTCCAGAAAATCAAAATTCGGGCCTTAAATGAGGTGTTTTCGGTTGATTACGCTGGGGCTACATTTTCTTACGTTGCATAGCGTAAGAATGCGTAAATCACTATTCATCGCGTGAATACTATTCACAGCGTAAACACTATTCATCGCATAAATACTATTCATTGCGTGAATACTATTCACAGCGTAAACACTATTCATCGCGTAAACACTATTCACAACATAAACATTATTCATCACGTGAACACTATTCATCGACTTCCAGAAAAATTTCAGAAAATGGCAGAAAATTCTCAACATTAGTAACTTCCAGAAAATTTCAGAAAAACTCAGGGACGAAGAAGTTTCAAGCAAGACAGATCAAATTTCCCTCGTACATTTCATTGTAAATTTTTATTTGTGGGATAATCAGGCCCTCATGGTCTAAATTAAATGTACTTTCATGGGCTTGAATAACCCATAAAATGTAAAATACAATGCACCTGGTCAAGAACGTAGCTTGCCGACACACATCCAACTCTCGCCAGCACGCATCCAACCCGAACACAACTGTCCATTGGATACATGTCACTAGATCTGCTTTTCTTTCATCTCCTAGCCATTGATTCTTCTGGAAATTCTGTGCCAGAGCTTGGCCCAACCCTATAAATACCTTGTCAATTCACATGAATCGGAGGGGGGGCAAAAATTGGACAGATTGGAAATTCTGAGAGAGGACAGAACCTGCAATCCTTGGACGCTCAGCACACTTAACTGTTGGCATCCAAGCATTTCTGACATTCATCACATCACTTCAGACATCATCCTGGGGCTTAGTGCTTGACCTACCATCCACACGTGCAGCTACACTTTAACCAGTGCATACCTTTTTTATTAAACAATACAATACAGTTCATTACCTTCCATTTACATTGTTTAGTTTTATTTATGCTTTTTTTACAATATAGCTCTATTTATGCTTTATTTATAATTCAGTACACTCTATTTACATTTCATATTGCTGTTTGCATTTCATTTACATCATTTACGATAACCCTAGCGCTAACCGTAGCTTACTCTCGGGGAAGTCCTTGGTTGATTTGCACGCAAACCATCCAAGGCACTCTACCTTAGTTCCCTTTTCCAGCTTGCCCTCAAGCGAAGGCAGGGTTAGCTATGGCTGCCCGACGATCTCTCGGTGTCAATTTCCCTTCCAGCCTTACACCGACGATTTAGGTCAATACATTAAGCTAAATAGGAATTAATTATTGTTAAATTTTTAAATTCTTTCCTAGATAATTGAATCTCTCTCAACCCTTGGCTCTCCTAGTTAAGTGCATTCAGTACGACTGCTTTGAGCATGTGTGTAATGCTTGGTAACCCAATAACGAGTAGCGTTTGATAATCCCAACAGCATTGCACTGGTTCAGGGTGTGTGTGGCAAGTGGGAATAGATACTGGTGCTAGGAAAATTAGAACTTAGTTAGTGAATAGTTAATGAAAGTTAGTCACTTAGTTCTCTTCACCTTCCCCTATTAGCATAAGACATTAAAAAGATAAAAGATATAAAAATCATATACCTCAAGCTTACTTAACCATACAACCATGACAATATAAGTAAGTTTGGAAAGATAGTGATTGATTAACCTTAAGTGTTCCATTAGGGCGCGTAAGCACTTAGTCCTTGGAGTTTGACCGGATCACGCGTGAGATGCTCGTATTTGTATGGTTGAGTGTAGGGGTACCTCACCACCCATCATTGACGTCATTGCTGAGGACTTAGTTGTTTATGAGCTACATAGAACATAGGAGATCATTCACATCATTGGGACGCTAGAACGGACCCTTAGGGTTGATCAAAAGAGAAATAAGACAGCAATAAATAGCACACCAAACAAGACAAAAATGTCTTCTTCTTCGCACAAAAGCACCTCACCACCTAGGACCAACACAAGAGATAGTCGGTGGCACAACACACGTAACCAAGATCCACCAATTCCCTAACAATTCTATGTGGTATATATTCATCATGATGAATATGTACCCAACTTTACCTTTATTCTCCATCAAGATGAACAACTACGTTGGAGAGACTTGGAGGGTAACATAGTGTTGCCTCTAAACTGAGCAGTCCCCAACATGCTCCTTTGTGCTCTCGCATGAATAGGCATGTCACAATTATACACAGAGTACGTTGCATGTGACCATGACACAAGGGACTACCATCCCACAAAAGCGCAATGTCAAAGGGACTTGCAACAAGAGAGATATCACACATCTTTGAAGGGCAAAGAACCCCATAACGCTCCATCCATCTTAAGCGAAATTGAGGGTAGTGAACCTATTTCAATAGGTTCTCCACAAAACAATGTTTTCCCTCCTAACGATGGTTAGGAGGTGGTGTATTAGAACCTCCACTCCACAGTTCACAACCTTGATTTTGATTCCCAAGAACACCAAGTGTTCAACAAGGGAACACAAACACATGATAAGGGTGGGCAGTCTGATTGTAATCACGATCGGGGCCAAGACCACCGAAGAGAAGGTAGGAAACATTGTCATGGTAATGGTTCTCCTTCTTCTTCACCTTCATCATCTCATTCACCCTCTCCTTCCATATCAAGATGCATTCATAAGGAACCTAACCATGAGGATAAGGGTAAAAAGGATGAGAAACCTCAATGAGAGAGTCGAGAACAAGGGCATTCTAGATAATTATGGCATAGAAGAAGGCAGAGTAGGGAACCGCGTAGACATCATAGATGCTATGAATGAAATGACCACGAAGAGCCCCTACTCGCAACCTGAAGCATGTTAGATATCACGGAGGTCGTAAGCATTCCCACAAGGCACCAAAAAGATAGCAAGATCAAGAGGTTAGACATGAATAACATCCCACGATTTGAGGAGGGATACAACGCTGATCCTTAGAACCATTTACAAGCATTTCACGATGCATGTGCCTTGTAGAATATTGAGAACGAATGCAAAAACTAAAGTTGTTCCCAAGGACACTAGTAAAAGAAGCGGAAAGCTAGTACCGATCCTTAGAACTGGAATCTATTTGAAGGTGGAGTACAATGCTAGAACTATTTAATGATAAGTATCAAACATACTCCCAAGTGTC
>MNCI01017238.1:511844-575900 GCA_015680685.1 Gnetum montanum | reverse complement strand
AGAGCTACGTAAGAGAGAAAGTGCAGAAGAGTATAACTAAGATCCTTCCCTCTGAAAAAGGGAAGTAAGATTCTGTGAGGAGGAGGAAGAGTCACCACTTGAAGAGATGGTGAATAGGAAAACCTTGCTGCTCCAAAAATTAACAATAGAAGTGTCAACAAAGGTAGAACAAATGTGGGACTCCCTGGATAGTAGATTTGAAACCGTCCTCAAAATTGTAGAGGAGTCTAAGGAGCGAGGTAGTGACTATGAAAAAAAGAAAAAGAGGGACATGGACCGTGCACATAACAAAGGTAAGGGTAAAATAGCCATCACCGAAGAGGTTTTGGATTCTGATACAGAAAATGAGATGTGAGATATGCCAATATGACCATCCTAAGGGATGTTGCCCAGTAATCTCACACCTACAAGAGTCTGGGATGTATGCACTCAACCCATGACTTAACAAACAGCAAAAACCCAGACGACTACCTTATCCCCAAGGTAACCCAAGGTAGTTCCACCAACCTTTAACATATTACCCAAGTGGAACTTTGCCATAACCTATTGAGCAACACCAGCAGTGGCAATACCCATAGTCATGGGGGATGCCACCACCAAGGCAACAATACCCTTACCAGTAATTGGATCCATATGGCTATTATGTGTAGCAGCCAATCTCTCCACGTAACTCTGTTGGTCACGTGACACCAAAACATCACTACCAAGCTCGAGAGTATTATAGGACTCCTTCTCCTGGGAGAGACAACCCACAGACATACCATCCTCCAAACCCATCCGCAACTCTCACACTGATAGCTCCATTACCACCTGCTCCAACAATGCAAGGGGAACTTCCCACTCAACCGTAGCAATGTAATACTATGAGAGCTATAAACCTTCAACCTGCTGCTGGTTCTGACAACCGTACAAAGAGAAGACATTTCTTCAGAACCAACAGTCCAACCAAGCTCTCACAACCACAAGTGGTTGAGCCTTTGAACACTTCTAAATCAAATAAGGCTTTAGAGCTCCCTTCAAACCAAAAACTGAGCTCAATGTACATAGTTATGTTAACACATGCCGTCACTGACTGGATTAAGGAGGCCCACCTTCTTGGGAAACTCTCTGACCTTGGAAGCCCTTTAATCTATCTACAAGTCGCTAGGAATGAACCATGTAAAGCTCTTCTGGACTTAGGTTCCAGAGTCAACTTAATATCACAAGAGATGTATAAAGCCTGGAACCTACCTCCACTAAAGAAGGGTAATATTCGCTTAGAGCTGGCTGACCAATCCATCATTGTTCCCTTGGGAATGGTGAAGGACATTATTACCACTGTGTGTGGGTGGTCATACCCAGCTGATTTCCTAGTGATACAAGTAAACAATGACAAAGGGGACTTCCCAATAATAATGGGAAGGGCATGGCTAAGTACCATAAACTCATGCCTAGGAATCCACGATCTTTCCTAGAAATATCTAAGGAAAACACTTTTGGGAAGATCAAGAAGAAGAAAGTTCCATGCATCACATACAGTGACACAAGGTGTAATTGCATACAGGAATGCCTAACATTTCTTGCATGCAACCGGTGTGCCCAAGAAATTAACATACACAAGTGCTTGTATTTTTCAACCACACAACAAGAAGACACCCAGTGGTTGATAGCTAATTAAGAGAGAAACTCACCAACATGCATGGAATTAACTAGGGGAACAACTTGCACCCACATCGAAAGCATAGATGCACTAGAGCAAGAGTGTCGCCAACTTCCAACCCTTAACCTGAAAACATCAATAGATGGAAGCTGAAAATTCCTAAAAACTTCAAACAAGTACTCTGATAAAAGATTACTAGTCAATGTGCAACAAACTAAACCTTACCATGAATCTAGAATGATCAATGCACATAACACATCAGAGAGAGGACACCCTTGCTCATTATTTCAAATTTCTCACTTCCAACTTAGTCATGGGGGAGATGCCCACCTATGCTGATCAATCAAGGCCCTCAGTTCTTTTTTAAGTTTTTTTTTTACACATTTTTTTTTACAAATTTCTTTAACTTCTCTTATTTTTATTTTACAACATCGTTTATAATCTTTCATTTCTTTGTGTGTTTGTTTATTTTGTTCAATTCATCACCTAATAAGTGCTCCTGATGGTGGTATGAACAGTATTCTATTGATTGCCAATGTTTGGTTTTTACCCTTGAGTTATAATGTTGATACTAAGGTATGGTTCTTTTGATATAATAGGCAATGAGTCCACGTCATCCATGCATCCATGCATCCATGAATTTCTATGATCTCTCTTGGCTTGGACCTATACAGTCCCTTTCTTTCAATAATAAGAACTATCAATGAATTGGTGACTGGGCATTTCTCGAACTAAGGAAGGACTCAAGGATTGAAAAGGGTGTGACTTCAAGGGGATTTGATACATTTGTTCTGGCCATTCTCTTGGATGCTTGGATGTTTCCTTCTTGAGTTTTCCTTACCATTCCGACGCTGCTCCATTATCGAGAAGCTGAGCTAATAAAAATAATAAGTCTTTGCATGGTGTGGTTCTCATGAAAAAAAGGGAAGTGAGAATTCAAAGCACATCCCTTAGATGAAATAATCATCTGGGCTACAAGAACTGGTTATGGAACTAAACAAACATGTTCCCTCTAACTAAGGCCCTTTCTCGCTTCCTACTTTCTCCTTTCTCGTTTTGTCGAAATGGTGGTGACTTTTTGGCGGAAGCATTCTCATGACTCCGAGTGGATGGATTGGCCAAATGTATTAATGCGAAGTCACTGGATGTAGATTGTTTGAGGCTAGATTTGGAATGAGATCTACTAAGTCACATTAACCATTAATACACAAGGGGTTATACATCACCTTGTTCTTGAGACTCCATTCCATTCTCTTCTTTCCATCCTTCTTTCTCCATTTTTCACCTCATTGCCAGTTGTATCAGTAGTCTATATTCTGGTTGATGCATTGTTTTCTTTTTGATAAACTCTTGTGGTTCAAACTTTAACTCTTATTTTCAAATGGCATTTCCAGAGCCTACGGACTCTTTGAATGTGGGATTGTCAAGGCATTAAGGGTATGAGCCTGCTTTGGGGAGGACCCACTAGCATTCCTATTTGGTCCATCCATTAATTTCTTTCCCTTAAACATTTTTGCAATCAACATTTATTTTGTTCATCTTCATCCCTAACATCCATTTTACCGGCATTTTCATTGTTTCTTTTTCTCCATCTTTCTTATTCCTTATCTTTTTCCATTCTCTCGCTACCAACGGTTCACTCTCAGTCATGGGGGTCCTAGTCCAATTTTTTCAATTTTCTCTTAACCCCTACACCTTGGTTAGTCACCAATATTATATCTCCAGAATCCGCATTAGCCATATCACAACTCAGCCAATGGACCTTACACTGAGGCAAGGTATCAACTACATTGTGATTCATTTACCCTTGCTAATATAAGATTGTGTTGTGTGTGCATATGGTAATTATACAACAATAGATTGGATCTGGAGGGAACACTTAAAATGGATTAGTGCTAGAGCGGTTATGCAAGGAACAAGATCGATGGCGCGCTTATGGATGGACAACGAAAAGTGCAATCTTGGCATCAGTAGCAATAGACTTCTTCTTTTCTCTCTCTCTTCTCTCTTCTCTCTCAGCTGCCAAATAAGGCTAGATGTGAAATGTGTATAATGTTCACTCTTGTTGTCATGAACACTAATATTTTCATGTGTTGTAATGATGATTCGTTCACATGTCACCCCATTCACCATTAGTGTCATTCAAGTCAATAATCCCATACCTTCCCAATATTTTGTAAGGAACTCGAGGACAAGTTTTCATTTGGTCATGGGGGTATGATGAGCCGCGATATCACGTCTGTCCCCGCAATATCGTGTACGCGATATCGGGGTCCGTCGCAATGTCTATAAATAAGAGGTGGCTTTTCCTGTTTTAGGCACTTAGACTTAGACCCTTAGCCAAACTATAGCAATTTTACCATTCCAGAGTTAAAATAATTTCCATGTGCCCGCAGTAGGAATCTTAAAGTGAACGGATCTTTATTCAAGAAAATTGTACCTGAGCACACATTTGTGTACGGCAATAAAGATGAACTTTTTGATAAACCTTGCAACATGTGGACTAAGCTAAATAGGAATTAATTATTGTTAAATGTTTAAATGCTTTCCTAGATAATTAAATCTCTCTCAACCCTTGACTCTCCTAGTTAAGTGCATGTAGTACAACCGCTTCGAGCACGTGTGTAACGCTTGGTAACCCAATAACGAGTAGCGTTTGGTAATCCTAGCAGCGTTGCACTGGTTCAGGGTGTGTGCGACAAGTGAGAACGGATATTGGTGCTAGGACAATTAGAACTTAGTTAGTGAATAGTTAATGAAAGTTAGTCACTTAGTTCTCTTCACCTTCCCCTATTAGCATAAGACATTAAAAAAATAAAAGATATAAAAATCATATACCTCAAGCTTACTTAACCATACAACCATGACAATACAAGTAAGTTTGGGAAGACAACAATTGATTAACCTTAAGTGTTCCATTAGGGCGCATAAGCACTTAGTCCTTAGAGTTCGACCGAATCGCACGTGAGACGCTCGTATTTGTATGGTTGCGTGTAGGGGTACCTCGCCACTCATCAGTTCCTTAATTAATCAAAATTAATTGCTGAATGAATAACATTAAATGTGAACAACATGAAATCGTGATATCTAGATGTATAAAGAAAGAAAGGCTCAAGTGCTACAAGGATGAATCAAATAGCTCATCTTTATTGCCAACACAATGGTGTGTTCAGGTATATCAATGCTTGAATAAAGATACGATTACACTTAAACCTCCTACTGCGGGCACTTGGGAAATATTCTAACTATTGAATGAACAAATTGCAAGAGTTTTGCTACTTGACTTTAAAAACTACTACTAAATCGTGTGCCCAAGGTTTGTAATTATAGGCCTAGGAGTACCTCATGATATCGCATGCCTGATATCGCATCTTGGGCTGCAATATTGCATACCCGGTATCGTCTACCTGATATCGTGCCCACTCTGATATTGAAGCTTATGTAAAACACGATTCATCAATTAGCTTACATTTTTTTTCCTATACTTATATTAATTAAATCAAATATCAATATTTTAATATTATTTTAATCATGCCCAAATAACATCAACAATCATATGCCTCAATCATAGTTATTTGTACAAATTAAGTCTAATACAAAATGTAATTGAGAAGACAACAATCTACAATCTTACTCTTAACAATCTAGAATACGCCAATAGTTTAGTACATGGATTACGATCACTCATGAACACTTGTAATTTGTATGGTGGGGTGTCACATCTACATTTATCGCTCATTGATTGTGAATTTTTTTTATTGGAGAATTTTGTTTTATTTCTTATACATATTGTTGTTCAAATTGCATTAGTTTAAATCTCTCTATATGCAATCTTTCTCAAGATGCAAGAGACCTAAGTTCTTTGTTAGAAAACAAAGTAAAAGATAATAGAGACGAACTCAAACTCTGGCCATGATATCCATGGTAGATTCAAGTTCTTTTTCAAAATAATTCACCATCATATAAAATAGAGAAAGAGTATGTTGAAGGTTTACATGGTTGATAACCACTTAAAAAGAAATCTTACCATACTAAAGGCTTAACTTTGGATTAGGTTTTATATATTTTGATATGATTTTATATTCAAAATTTGATATTCAGTTTATTATTTTCTAAAGGGTGTGTTTAATTTAGTATTTTGAAGTTTTAAATTACTAGAATTTAGATCATGATGTTGCTTGTAAAGCTTTTGTTTCAAAATTAAAGTGTATTTATACAATGATTTCTCATACTTCTGAATTCTTACATTGATTTTAGGACCAAAATTATAATTCAATTTGATAAATCTGTTAGTGCAACATTAACTTTTAGTAACTTGACTAGATTACAAAAGTTTTCTAATGAAGAAATTGGAGACGCATTTAAAGTGTCTGCAACAAGTAGACTACATATGCTTAACAAGATGAAAATGAAATCCTTAATTTCTATCTTTCTACCATCAACTCCTTCCTTCTTCGCATATGCTATCAAATCATATATTGATCACTCATTTACAAAGAGATTGAGCAATTCACTTTGATGAACTCATTCAATTATCAATTTTGTACTTTTGATTTGCAAGTCAACTTCAACTTTCCCCAATGTCCCTCCATGCTATCCCTTCTATATCTTCTTCTTTTCAAATTGGAATATCTTTTTGATCTTTCTTAAGCCCTTGTATATCTAATCTAATTTTCTTAAAATCCCAAATTCTTTAACTTTCTTACCCCAAACCATAAGAGTTAGAAGTGATGAATATAAAACCTTATTCCAATTAACAACCATCCTAACCAAACTTAAGCCTCATAAGATTCCTCAACAACTTGAAATAACAAAAATTTATCAATTATTAAAAATTATGAAACAAGAGTATAAATCCAACAAATCAACAAACTAAACTGCAGAAACATTTGTACCTAACAGATTGAAAAATCAGTTAAACATTTGGTAGTTACAGAGATAGATACTGTTTGATCAAATGTAACATTGGATGGAAGAATAACTCCGATCTTAAAATTGAACCATCAATTCACAAATGTAAAAGCCACAAAGACGCAACAGAGAATGGACTCACTGGCTGCATTTAACGCAGAGCATAAATGCCCTGAACTCGTCCTCCAAATATTCACAATTCCAAGAGCTTTCACCCTCTGGATTTTCATCATCCCCTTCTGAACTTTCCAGGTTAGTGTAGTTTATCGGATGGATGTCACCTTTGCTATCACACAGGATAGCTGTTTTCTTATCATCCAGAAGAATGATGTCAGCATACTCGCCTAGACTGAGATTCTTAATTCCTCGGCGGGCCAGTTCCTTTCAACTATTTTCTGCATATCTTGGAGCTTTTTCACCATGTTGCAATCCTGACTCATACTATCCCAGAAATACAATTTTTGGCTTCTATCATAGCTAAGTGTCCATGCCTTCATCGGCAGGGAAGAATGCAAAAGGATGATATTCTCATTTTCCACATGAGAGCTCCAATTTAAATAATACCCTTGATGACATTCACAGTTGGGAAAAGAAATTTTGCGCAGAACATTGTCCTCTATATGATACACGAATACCCATTGATGAACTTCAAAGAACCAGACAGCTTGACCATTTGCATACAAGGGCGGCTGTACATCAGATGAGGAAATAATAGGAAAATCAGAATATGTAGGCCAGGATATGGAACCAACTTCCCTGTTCCAGTTTCGGTCACTTGATATATCCACCGTAAAATTGTTGTTGGTCGGAATCTTCCTTTGATTAACAGAACCATCCGGTTTTCTTCATCGTAGTTAAATGCATAAAGTTGATGTTAATCTTTGTCCTCGCATGCCAGTTGTAATTCCATTCCCAATGACAAATCTTGCTTAGCGGGTTTATCAAATAGCTTTTGCACATCTTGAAGATGGTAATTCTCATTTAACGTATCCAATATCAAGGCAAAGCCATTGGAGATATTCATTATGTGTACTGCCCCTGCACTCTGCGGCTTGAATAAATATGCCTTAACTTTATGTTTAAGATTAGCAGCAGCATTAGCCTAGCACTTCACTACCGGAAGATAATCCTTCAAAACTAATCAGAAATGCTATTTCATCGCTGTTCTTCTTCTTCCGTTTGTTTCCTGCTTCATCAGCATCTTCGTATCTGGAGCGCTTGCGCTCTTCCTGTAAAATTACAAAATGTTAAAATTGTGATTGTGAACTCACATATTGTAAATCTGATTTCCTAGTGTTGGAATTGTAAAGCATTTGCATTCTTGCCGTGGTGGCTGTCAATTAGTATGTTCTGTGAAAACTGGAAGTATACCCTTTCTAGATTCGTGTGTGGAGTATTCTCTGATTTTTCTTCCACCCAGAATGGGCGCCTTGAAATTCCCAGATTTTGTTTAATTTGGAAAAGCAAGCCTCCAAAAATGGAGAGCTAAGTGAGCGACTGTTATATGACAAGAAGATGATGAGATGGCAGTTATAGCAGATATTAATTGTTTTTGCTTAGTAACCTTTGCAACCTGTAGACGAAACGTCCAAAGCCGATTCATTCGTTACGTTGCTATTCTTTCTCATCCCCAGTGATTAGCGAATTATGCTCCGGAAAAAAGAGAAATAATGATGATTTTTTTTTACTCTAGTTTTTTTTTTTTTCCTTGTTTTTTTCCTTGCCACAGGTAGATGTGATTAGGGAATTATGCTTCGGAAAAAAGAGAGAAATAATGATGATTTTTTTTTCCCTCTAGTTTGTTTTTTTTTTTCTTGCCACAGGTAGATGTGATAAAGTTTTTTTTTTTTTTTCCTTGCCACAGGTAGATGTGATAAAGAATCATGCCCGGAAAAAATGAGGGAAATAATGATGAATTTTTTTCTTTTTTTTTGCTTGCCACGGGTAGAGAAATAATGATGATTTTTTTTCCTTTAGTTTTTTCTTTTTTCTGGCTTGCAACTTGGAAGAAAAAGAGAAACAATGATGATTTTTTTTCCTTTTATTTGTTTTTGTTTTTTTCTTGCTAGGGGTAGATGTGATACCTTAAAGAAAAATGTAGCATTNTCTTTAGTTTTTTCTTTTTTCTGGCTTGGCGAATCATGCCTTGGAAGAAAAAGAGAAACAATGATGATTTTTTTTTTCCTTTTATTTGTTTTTTCTTGCTATGGGTAGATGTGATACCTTAAAGAAAAATGTCGCATCACATTGGTGTTGCTCCATCATTATCACAACTCCATTATTGCTGCAACTAAGAGATACATGTTTTGAAAACTTATAACAATGTCTATTTTTAGTATTCAATAAAGGCAAAGAGTCTATCAACATAATAAATCTCATAATATACCAATAAATCATAAGTTACTCACTTTCATCATATAATAGAATATAGTGATTATGACCAGGATCTTTGTAAAAGTAAAACTTTAAATTAACCTTTTGAGAAATCAAGTATATTCTATTAATGCAGAAATTTCATGTACAGTTACAAGCTAATAAACAAAAATGTGAGACCCCTTCTACTTAAGTCTCAAGTTCAAACCCTATCATCTACAAGGTCTTACCTCTTATATGAGATTACCTTTAAGTTGTTCAAATGGTAAAAGAAATGTGATAATAAGTTATTTACTTTATGGTCCATTTGGGTAAGACTATAATAAAAATAAAAATAAATTTAGAAAATACGAATTTCTTGCATAAACTAATATTAAAATAAATTCAAAATACACTTTATTGAGACAAGGCTAAAACCATGATGATAAAATACCTTCCAATTAAGAAATCTTAAACAATTTAAAAAACAGTTAACTAGTTACTATGCTTAGCATCAAAACCCGCATTAGAAGGTCCCTCTAAGTTATGAAAAAAAAATTTCAATAAAAGGAATTCTGAAACTAGTGTTAACAGGTAAACCCAAAAGTAGACAATAGCACAAATAAAGTATCAACCTCAAAAATATAAAATCATACATAAATACATCCATGCTAAGCAAGTCAATAAAATGCCAAGATAGGTGAAACTTCTTCAACTCCTTCCATCATAAGTTTAATTTTAGTAAAAGCAGTACATAATGTTGATCTATGAATAGAAATTCTCAAACTACTTACTCTAATAAATAGTCAACAAAAATAAAAACGAATTCAATTCCATAAATAAATATATTTATTTTATAAGACAGTTCAGTGAACATAGCTAAGAGCTTAATGCCTAACAAACCTGCATACCCTTAACTTCTCCAGGAGTTCAAATACAAGTTGAAAGATTTGAACCTACCAATGTCATTAGTTTGCCTTCCAGTAACATTAAGATAATCTAATGGAATTAATTAAAGCTTATTTGCATCTTCATTGAATGCTATGTTTAATACTACTCAAAAACATAAGTTTTATAATGGAACAATACGGCATGAATTTCAATAATTGGCAAACTTAAATTTCATCCCACAAAAACAAATCTGATATAGCTCTTACACTGAAAATTGCAGGCCTCGGTAAGAAGCGTCGAACAGCATAACATGATATTAAATTTAAACAGAAATACAGAGGGCCCCTTCAGCGCAATCAAAATCAAAATCAGGGGCAGAGAATTAAACTTAAACTAGCACCTATGAAATTAGCTTCTGCAGCAACATTGATGAACCTTAAGAGTCTCAATCATATAAAATCAAGTCTAACAGAAACACACAAAGACAATCCTTTTATCAAATCAAATTAGCTACATCATTTAGACTATCACTATTCATATAAAAGTCCTCAAAGAAAAACTCTCTTTCTTGCGGCAACAAATCCTTGCTAGATATCTGCAAATGAAAGAAACACATTATAAGCAACAAAATCAATGTCGAAATTAAGAGCTTGTGCATGTAGAAGTAGTTCATTCCTGAGAGACTGAAAGTGAAACCATCATCTACCATAAAAAGCTGCCAACACAGGTGTGACAAATATGATATTTGGAGATACTAAAGATGATAAAATTTATAGGAAAAGGAGAAATAAATTTGGCACAGGTATAAAGCAATCTTTGAAATGAAAAAGTCCCCAAGCCCACAAGTTCATCTATCCTCCCCTTTAAAAAGATGGGGCAGAAAACCCAAAAAAAAAGAGAGAAATCAAAGAATACAGAAATACTAAAACCAGATCAAGTACGGCTAAAATTATAGCAATTTTGTAAAAAGAAATTTGATAAAAAAAATTGATGAAACACACCTTTGTAGGACAACAATTTATCCTCTTCACCAACAAAAGCTCCAATATCATAGCACCTATTCATTTGAATAGAAGCTAACTGTTGAATGACTTGCTAGTAAAGCTAGAGTGAAGACGCATAAGGTTGTAATTCAGCATATTAGTATTAAGTTGATTATTGTTGATTTCATGACTAAAGCATTATGACAAAACAACATACAGATCATGTGATTTATATGGAACTTATTAGTTTATTCCATATATATAGTTTACTTCTTACTCTTATGTGTAAACTACTAAAGGTGTATTGGATAATAAAGAGCATATTTGAAATGCACATAAAGTTTATGCAATGTCCATGGGAAAACTAAAGTAGGACCCAAAATGATTTATAAAATATCATTCATAAAGAAATAGGTTATAAAGTGCTTACTTAAAGGGTGTCATGCATTGTGATAAAGCAAAAGAAATATTTGAACTTGTGAGTATGACCAGCATGTTTCACGTATTGACACCCTTTATTTAAGCTAGAGTTAAGGCATGGCCATGATATAGCTTTATATATATAATGCCCAAAATGTCATGTGGACCAAGTCAGGGAATGTAAGAATAAATTACCCATTGTTTATGGATATTAATTACAGAATAAGTCCACAAGTTCTAGTTTCAATTACCTCAGTTAAACAACACTCTAGTTATAGAGTGTTAATGTTTCCATAATATAGGAAAGGATTAATGCCACTCTATTGAAAGTTGTTGAGGTCACTAGATTAGCCTAGTCTATCAGGAGGTGGTTTGCCTACCATCAAGATAATTCAATTGAATCCAATCCAGTTGCAACTATAAAAGGCATGGGCAGGAAGAATTTCAACAAAGTTTTTGGGGAGCAGTCATTCAATACTCAGTTTCTAATCAAGATCTTTCAGCATTATAGATTTAACAATAATAACTTATTTTGGCTACATTCGCTTGTGCTTCGTCCTTTTTCACTTCATTATAGTATATGTAACTTTCAATTTTAATGCATTTACACTTTGTTGCTTCAGAGATTTTATTCTCTTCATGTTGTTGAAAGAGCAGGCAATTTTTATTATTACCATCTATAAAATCAAAATTATTATTGTAATAATAAAAATTGCAATGGAATGTAAGATGATCCAACGACAAATTCGAGTGGATAAAATCTCTGAAGCAAGTTACAACAATGGAAATGAAGCAAAAACAAGAAGGACCACAATTAAATGTAACAAAAATAAGTTAATATAGATAAATCTACAACACCGAATGATGATGAAGTTAAGTGTTGAATGACTGTTGCTAAAAAAACTTTGTTGAAAGTTTTTATTCCTATGCCTTGCTGCAACTAAATTAGATTCAAATGGTAGGCAAAGCACTTCTTTTAAGGCTACGCAAGAGACCCAATAAGCTTCAATGAAGTGGCTTTAATGCTTCCCTCCATCGTGAAAACATTAAAGCATTTTATTCTGTAACTAATAACATAAATAAAAGGCATTTATTCTTACACTGCTGACATAATAGGACCAATTGATGCCATCAGAATCGGTTCCCAGGTAAACCACAATATGTCTGCAATGGTTCATGGAAGACACATTTAATCCATTCACGACAACAAAGCTGCCATTGTTGGTAGCTGTAAATACCATGGGTTATACCAGACCCTGAAAATTAGGATATGGTTCTCCACTGATGCTTTACCTTCAAAATGTGCCTCCTACTGCCACTCATTTCTACCTTGATGGTCTGTAACTCCATATGCACCTCATCAACGCTGGGTAAGAATCCTTCTACCAAGCCTTGTATCAGTGCAGGCCCAAAACAGCATATTTTGCTAGGCAGGACCTTGTTGAGGTATTATGAATTTCTGCAGTTTAGAATGCAAATTCATAGTGTGTCAATTTTCTTTCAAGTGTCTTATCTTGAAAAAAAGTCAATAAAATTTTGTAATTAACTTTAAACCATGTCCAAATTCAGTTTTCAGAATTTTTTGCAAGAAATTTCCAACATAATTCTAAAAAGCCTAGAACAAAAAATTGGGATAGGATGGGCAAATCCTACTAATACCGGAGATGAAATAGATATATTAACAGTCTCGAAAAAATCAAAAAAAGTAATTTTTTTTCATGCCAAAACCCAAAAGATAAAACCTCTACAGCAAGCAAATAAACAAATAAATTGATTTAACTGTTCTTGAATTATTAGCTCTTAAAAAACCACAAACCACATAACTCACTTGGTTTAAAACATGTAACTTGTGATTTGTAAATCACAAGTTTCATCAGGTATATCTCAATGCACCATGCTTATGAATCTCAGACAAATACCCATAGCAAAAAAGAAGAAGAAGAAACAAAACAAAATAAAAAGCAAATGCAAGATCGTGAATGTTAGTGAAACCCCATTTCAAAAAATGCAAATGTAAAGGCCCCATTTCAATAACGACAACTGCAACATCATGAATCTTGGTTAAATATGTAAAAAAAAAATGAAAATGTGAAGGCTTGCATATCATAAGAATCTAAAAAGTGTACTTTTTCCCCTGCTGCACAATCTTCCCATCAATCTACCAGAATATGCAAATGTAAAGGGGCCATTTCAAAATTTAAGATCATGAATATCAGACAATACCCATGTCGGAAAATGCAAATTCAAAGGCTTGAATATTATAAGAATCTATGAAGTGGATTTTTTTCCTACTGTAAAGTCTTTCCCTCAATCTAAACGTCTTGGAATATTATCTAAATCATGTTCCTATTCCATTAACATGAATAAAGCAGGCCAAAAGGATATAAGAGCCACTTGTTCTAACCAATATCTTAGATTGTAATAGCATTGAAGGTTAACCCGACATTTTCCTTACAATGTTCTCTATTTGAGCACTTTAAATATAAGTAGGACATCACAGTTGCAATGATTTATTTTAGATGTTGGCATTTACATTTCTACGGTTCAATACATCCAGACCTAATAAAATTTCCATTACAACTTCAGACTGCAATGTAATGTAATATAGAGTTGGACATTGCTTGAGATTTTACCTCTTTGCAACCAGAATAATGATCATAGGCCCTTTAAAAATCTTCATCATCTGTAAGCCATGAATCTGACTGGTGCAAGTAACTCATATACTCATTCTTTGAATCACTGATACCTGCAACGACCACATTCACCAGCAGACTTTTGCCCGCGGAAATGGTGGCTACAACTACAACACACGAGCATACCTTGAGTCCATGAATCTGCTTCAAAGTCATAACGCTCTACCTCTGGGTCGCCAAATTTACCCCCAACTGTATACAGAAATCCCTCCACTCCACTAATCTCACGTTGGCGGACCTGAGCACACGGTCTTTGAATAATACGTCGATGATGCGGACGTGACTGCTGCCGCTTCATACTGCCTGGAAGCCGCGCACCGGCAAGGTAATTTTGTGCCATACTGTAATCCCGTAGCAGAGGCAGGAACAGTAAACAATTGAATAAACAGTGGTGCGTAGTCTAGAAATCTTGAAACCAGGGTCGTCTTCCGCGTACTCTATCTTTTCTGAGATATCCTCAATATGCGTTGTTTAATCTTGCGACATGCCTTCAAGGTAGCTTGAGGTCTTGGTATTGGGTTTTGAAGTATTGAGGTATTGGCACTAGGTTTTGAAGTTTAAAGTAGTATCGGGTGTAAAGCATGTGAGCCAACAAGTTAAGCTAAGTGAATAGCAAGGCAATTGTTGGGAATATTAGTAGAGCAAGAATGTTACCTTTTTTTAAGCATAGGGCTGGTGAATAAGGTAAGGCTTTCTTCAGTCACAAGGTGTATCTTAGCATTTTTCAACCACAAGTGTCTCAATAAGGTAAGTTGATGAGCAAAAGCTTAATCTCCTTATAGTGCTTTGGGGCCTAACCTTTTTTACTAGCACTCTAGGTCCTAGCCTCCTATTGAGCATAGCAGTGGATTAGCAAAAGCTTAACCTCATTACTAGCACTCTAGGTCCTAGCCTCCTATTGAGCATAGCAGTGGATTAGCAAAAGCCTAATCTCCTTACTAATGCTTTGGGTCCTAACTTCTTCATTAGATGAGCAAAAGCCTACCTTACTAACACTAAGGGTCCTAACCTCCTTTCACGTTGAAGCAAGGTCACTCTGATTTTTATTTCTACGTCGACCCCTTGAAAGACGGTCATCCATGTCATGATCTAACGTTGAAAGGGTAGAGGAAGAGAAAGAACTAGAAGACTCGTCATGACTTTGGTAAGTCTCCCAATCATCCTTGGATAGATTCTTGTTAATATTGAGAAGGTCTTAGGCCTTACGGGCCCTCTCGTTCTATGGGATGTCCCATCCTTACTAGAGGTGCTAGAGTTGGATGACAAGAGTCCGTGAGTACCATCGGGGTGCTCATGAGTATACCCTTGCATAGGATTGAGTACTCCTAACTTCATCTTCATCATCATATATTTCGTTGGTTCTCCAATGAATTGCCTCACTAATTGTTGCGTTGTCATAGTCTTGTGAGAGAGACATTGTTGTGAACTTGTGTGTGACTTGTTTACAATTACTTCTTTCTAAAAGATATATCGTGCATACTTTGTTACAGTGATCTTGTATGATATAACTAATCTAAATAACTAGCACCGTCCCCGGCAATGGCGCCAATGATGAGTGGCGAGCTACCCCTACACTCAACCATACAAATACAAGCGTTCACACATGATCCGGTCGAACTCCATGAACGGGCTAGTTGTGGTATCTAGAAAATTACACATTGATTGTAGTTCGTTGTCTTCTCACCTGGACTAGTATTTGCTTTGTCACGTATGGTTTAGTCCAAAGTGAGGTGTATGATATGGGCCTAAACTAGTGCTACTCCTAGAAGCAATGGAAAATAACTTTGTTTTAGCTAAGAGGGAGTGGGAGAAGAGAATCTAAGCTAACCTAAGTGCGATGAGCATCCGTCCTTAATCATCTGTACACATCTTGGACCTCGTGTACTACTTATGGGCTTACCAAGCGTATATTACTTGAGCGCTCCTAGATACACTACTAGGTTACCAAGTAGTTACACTTTAATATTCATGATTAAGTTGTACTCATTCCACATTTAACAACAAGAATAGTAAATGATGGTAAGGAAATATTAATTAAGAAAACAATAAATAACAATAACAATTAAACAATTAAAACTAAGTGAATGTTGCAATGATGGAGTAATCATGTGCATGTCTAAGTACGTCATACTCAAATAAAGGTTCCGTACAATTACAAGCATCACACTGTGGGCATGCACTTGGGAAAATAGTCTAACTCCTATGGAAACAAATTGTAAGAGCTTTGCTACAACTTGAACATAAGATGCCTAAATGTGGCGGGTGCATGCATATTTATAGCGGAAAATGAATTCTACGTTGACAAGGCCACGTCAACGCATGGAAAGATGCCTCAACGGGGTCATGTTGACGTGGCCGCGTTAACTGAGCTTCGTCGATGCAACCCAATCGCCGTTGTCCTTTGGATGCTTCATCAGAGGCCTAATCCTTTTCCTACCCTTGAAAAGATATTTTTAAAGATTAGTTATAAAGATGAAAACCTAAAAAACCACTTCAAAAACATTAACTTTTTTCTTTAAACTATCTTTTATATTGATAATATGATGCACTAGAATTTTTTAATTATTATTATTTTTAAAATCAACTTGTATTGTTATTTTTAAAATCCATGGAAACCAATGGAATGTATGAGTATATACATACCTTCTTAAAATTTATACTAAAGGGAAAAGAAGAAACTTTTAAACATGACATGCTATACAAAGATTTTTAAGTAGTATAACCGCGGTCTCAAACGGCCAAAAAATTTCTGTCCAAAATTTTAGCTCTTTCTATGCGTTTGCTCTTTGACAAATTAGCCCGTAAAGTGATGGTTACCTAGTACCACTAGGACGTCAAATTTGCAATTTAAGTCCTAGCTTAACAGCTTCGTGAAATGTAAAACAATCGGTATAGAAAATTTCAACGTCTCGACCAAAACCCCAAGAAGATTTTGAATGTTGGTGTAAATCTGGGTGTACCACCAACATTTTCAGCTCCTTGAGTCGTAGGATTTGCATCAAACATTCCTTTGGCAGCATCTTCCTCCTCCCCCAATGCAGAGCACGCACATATTCAAGATTCCAGAAATCAGTGCATAACTCTTCCAGCGATTCACATTCATACAACTGCAACTCAACCAACCTATTAAGCTGTCCAAGGCCTTGTGGCAGCCGTCTCAGCCCTGAACACTTTAAATGCAGAATCTCCAGAAACTTTAGCATCCCAAAGTTCTGTGCAAGCTCGTACAGTGCCTGGCATTTGATGTTGAGTTCCCGGATATTTAAAATACAAAGCACCTCCGGCATCCGTATTATCTCTGCTTCCATGTTGCAAAAATCCAGAGTCAATGTTCTTAAGCGCATGGACTTTGCTCTATCGCGGTCGCCCTTGGTGGAGATTGTGGGCTGGAAAGAGGTGCCTACAGTCTTGATATGCAAATACCTCAAAGATTCCGGAATCTACGTGAATGATAAAAGTAGCTTTAGCAGCTTATAATTTAAAATTTCAAAATATGCTACGCTATCAAGTCTATACAACACATGCAGTGGGCAGCATTGCTTACGCTTTCCCAACGGATTTTCTTGTCCTTCGGTACATGCAAAATCATAATACGCATGGGCCTGTAACCCATTTTCACACGTATTTGCACAGGAAAGTGTAAAGTTCCACGGTAGAAGTCCATGTCCCAGGCCTCGTGTGCTTGTATTTAGAGGCATTTATGGTTGCTACAACGCTAATGTGCTAACGTATCCATGGTCATGGTTCTACATCAACACTAATATGCTAACGTATCCTTGGTTATGTTCACGTTGATACATTAACGTAGTTACGTTGACATTGATGAGTTGATGTGGTGACTGAAAAACTATTCATCAATTATGAATTAACTTTATAAGCAAAACATCATTACGCATGTGACTCTATTTAATTCTTACCCAAAATAGAAGAATTACATAGAATTTCGAGGGATGAGCATAAGATGTTATCTTGTATAGTCTTTGAAATTGAAAGAAAGCCGAAAGGCTTGATTTAAGCAAACTAATAAAACTGGTGGAGTGTGCACAAGCCCATCATCTGAAAGCCTAGAAAAGTCTAAGATGAGGTATAGAAGTGTAAGGCTTCAAATTTGGCTTTGCTCAAAAAACCCTCTTTCATATAGTGTTTGATTGCTTTGTCTCTTGGCCTTCTGTTGATGGTGGTTGAGTTTTGGAAGGTCTTTTTGTTTTCTTTCCTTTTTCTAAAAAACAATAAATAAAATCAAGGTAGTTAAACCTTCACATGTATTAAAATAGAAATAATTCAATAATTCAATTTGATTGATTAATAATCAACACATAATGAAATTTGAAACTTGTAACAGAGAGTAACAATTCCACTCTACTTGGATGTAATGTCTTGTAACAATGTATGTAGCTTTGGGATTGGTTTTTTGTTAGGTATGATAGCAAAGAGTTCAACATCATTCAAAAGGGGATAACATAGATGTTGAATTTGTAAATGATATTTTATTTTTTAAATAATTATTTAATTTTGTTTGTTGGGTAAAGAAAACTATAATTACAAACCTATGTTAAACATGAGTGATGTTGTGATTAATACTATCTACATGTATTTTTTTATAAAATTTTGTGCCCTAAAATGGTACCTTCTTGTACTATTAATTTAGTTTTTACCATTCAATTTCATATTGATCTCAAGATACCTTTTGCATACCTATTCTGGTCTATGTAAGGTCTCATGAAAGGGCTTATAAAAATAGGTAAAGAAATATTAACATACTTAAGAATAAATTAAAATAACAAGCATTAATTTCATTTATAAATATATATACTAAACATGAAATGAGTTAAATTATTTTCCTAACTATAATAAAGAAGCCAACCATATTCTCCTAGTCCTAGAGTTATGGCTTTACTCCAACTTATGGTTCGTTGGTAATTATTTAAAGATTACATACCATATTCATACGTACTAAAATTAAAAGTATTAAGAGTGAGTTTCTTCGTAGGTTGAGTTAATTTCATTGTTGTAATAGATGTGAGCTTGATAAGTACAGTTAATTTCACTATCAGAACAGCTTCTCTGGTACAGGGCCGGAAGCATCAAGTGTAATCGATTTTGACATTGATTTAAACTTAAATCCCCTCGTGCATGACAAAAAGAATTTTCCAGCAATTTTCCCTCTTTGCAGATTCTTGAAAACAACCAAACAGTTAAGACTGCGAAATCAAGTTTAGGAGAGAAGGTGCAGGGGATGATGAAACAGCCAATGAAGAAGGTTACGATCATGACAAGGAACGCATTTACGTTGGCAGGCCTTCCTGACGAAGTCAGTCTTCAATACGCACCGAGCGTTACTTGAGAAATAAATAAAAATCTGAAGTCTGCACGATAGCCAAAGTTCAAAAGGTGGCTTTATTGGCGGATTGGCATAACTGGAACATAATTGCAGTTCTTTAAAAAAACAAAAAGCAAATTTGCAGAGCAGAATTTTCTGTTGAAGGTGGAGCTTGTTAAAAATAAAACTTTTCGTTAGAATAGGTTACTGGGACCCATGATCTAAATTTTGTGCACCCACAATTTTACTGTTAAAGCAATTTATTATAACTGTTTCATGTTCGTTCAGTGAATTCAAATTTTATGCACCTACAATCATATTGATCAGTTCTGTTCTGTTTTATTATTTCTCGAGACAAGATTACCAGAGGGTCCTAAACCTATTTGATGGAGGAGCTAGAAAAGGCAGAATCTTAAGATAGTATAGATAGTATAGAGTGGGAGTCATGTAGGAATCATCCAAAACTGTGGCAAATATTTCTTTACTATGGATCTATTCAAAGGCTATGTGCGAAGGGGTGCCAACATGAATGTTTGGTGCTCGAATTTCGTGTGCGCCATCATAAAAGGCTTTCTATATACATTTGGAACCGTATTTACCGCAGTTGATCTTGAAAGTTATAAAGTAGTTGAGCGCTATTTGAGGATGGCATGACGGTCCAGTGTCGTCGAGCCATTTGTGTGGCTCAATGTGTTCGGGTACTAGTCTATGTTAACTCTTGGCAGCGACTCATATTTGTACCCTCGATTTATATCTGGTGTCGCCTTCGTCCCCTTATTCTCCATGCTATCTGGAAATTTCGTTGTAATGTGGTTTTTCAACGTGAGTCTCCTACTAATATTCTCTCCTTGTCTATTCAAGGAGACATTGTTCAACAGCTAATGCTGCAGTTGAGCTCTTGAACTTTCTCTCTCTCGTTTTTCCTAATTTCTTGTAGTTTCTCCTCTTTTGAGGTGAGCGTGTTTCTTGTACTATTTTCTTTTTTCTCTATTAATTAAATTTATTTTTTGGGGTCCGACACCCCCCCCATATTTGTACCCTCGATTTATCACTTAGTCACCCACATCAAACTCATGGCAAATACATGATGATGACTATATGGCTGCCTTCAGTGAGGATAGTTGGGGAAAGATAAAATTTCATGTTGCCTATGGTCTTGATTAAGTTAATTAATTTAGGTTTAGATAGGACTTTATCAAAATTAATACTTATCTACTAAGGGTCATCATTTGGAGAGATTTAGTTTTAGTTTTATTTTAAGTAGTTGCTTTAAGGCTTAACTTATTTTTTAAAACTGAACTATTGTTCCATAAGATTTATTGGACGTTTATGTATGATCTAACACTAATACAATAACTATGATTCAATAAAATCAAGTAACTATGATAGAACAATAAGGTGTAACTTAGTATTAAGACTCTTGATTTGAGAACTCTAAATCATAGGTTCGATTTTGTTGGGCAATATTGAGTTATAAAGTTTTAATTAGATTATATGTCTTGGGGTTAAAGGTTTCATTATATTTAGTTCTGAAGAAATTAGTACTTGGTTGTCATGAAGAACATTGTGTATATGCACTTCTCCTTTGGAATGTTTGCTCATATTCATCAAGAGAATACAATCTAATTTTGTTGAAAAAATTCTTTTTACCTTCTAGATGCGATGAACACTTACAAAGAGTGATGCTTGGAGTGATGTTCCATTTACTAAGCCAATCTGAACCTTGATAAAACCATTCTTACTATATAGAGTCTTCTAGAGTTGCCTTGCTAAAACTA
The DNA here is from genome assembly GCA_015680685.1 of Gnetum montanum. Classification (NCBI taxonomy): domain Eukaryota; kingdom Viridiplantae; phylum Streptophyta; class Gnetopsida; order Gnetales; family Gnetaceae; genus Gnetum; species Gnetum montanum. The sequence continues at coordinate 554,913 of MNCI01017238.1, read as the reverse complement.
AAATTTTATTACATTTATAGGTCCTCTAGATCTATTGACTACTAAAAATGTATATGAAACTAAAACAAAAAATTTAGGTAGATCTTCTCTATCTATTGATATTGGATAATAGAAATATACATGCTATAAGTTTTGAAAATGCCATTAAGAAAATTACCATGTGATCTTGTTAACATCTGGAATAAAGCAAGAAAATTACATAGCCATCTTGTTAACATTTGGAACAAAGCAACCAAATTTGCCATTGTAATTTCCCACTTATGTTTCTCAAGTAGTAAGACTTGGATTTGAGCTTGGTAGAGCCACTTGAAAGAGGTTAGACTTTTTGCTTATCTACCAACCTAGGAGCTTGCCTTAATAGAATGAGCATTGAGCTTCTGGCTAATGATCCTTTTTTAATATCCTACTTATGTCTAATGTGCTCAAATGTAGAATATTGCAAGAAAATATAGTGTTCATTTTCAATGTTATTTGTATCCATTTATGATCTTTTAATTATGCATTACAAATGATGAGCAATAACTTCAACTCTCAAATAATGAGATAAATAATTACCTTTGAATTAAGGCCTTCCCTTGATATTATTAAAATAGAAATGATTTTACTCCAATAATTTTCCTGAAGTTTTTTAAAATACTATTTGTATTACCAATTTGTGAACTTGCTTAGGTTCTATGCTCTAGAACTCCCTCATTAAACCCTCCTTTTTATTATGTTTCTATGAGAATTCAAAAAGATAATAAGCGTAGGCTATAAACTAAGAAATAGCTTCAACTTTTCAAGGGTATCATATTGTTATTATCTCTTCACTTTGAATTTATCAAGTAGTAAAAGTGTTCATTTTCTTCTAAGACCCCATGCAACACACATAAAGTAAACCTATAAGGAATAGTTAATTGGACAATGGCATGATAGAGTTGCTTTTGGATATCTGTAAGACTGATTCTTCTTATGTTTAAGAGAAAGTTATTTCTACATGTTTATCTTCTATGATTAAATTGTGTACATGCAATAAATTATAATTTTAATATTCTTGACATCAACTTTCATTCTCAAATGGTTGTAAAAGAGTATAAAACATTTTTTGACCTTTTCTTCTATTGAATTGGAAATGAAACATCCGTGGACAACCGTAGCCCGAGTATGGTTGTCGCCGGATGCATACACCGCCATAACTGGTATCAACAATGGAAATAAAAATAGAAATGAAAATGGCAGCAGCTTCGTCATCGTAAATGAAAGTAGTTTTGATCCTCAGCGCTGTATAAATACTGCGATTCATGAAATAAGCACCAATGATGATGATGATGGCATAAACCGATCTTACCAGGTCACCCGGAGCCTGGGTCTGCCTTCCTGTATGGAGGATGTATCGTGGTTTCATTTTAAGTTTAATTGAAGACCTTTGTCTTTTGTGTTTGGTTGGTTATCCCTTTTTACCATTTTCGTGACAAGCTGACAATTGAAAAACCAAATAACAATAATAGCTCCGATCCATGGACTCTTACAATCGTTTTCTTCCATCTTGTTTTAAATTTTTTAAGGTTCAATGAATTTTGGAAAATGGGATTTACAAATAGGCAAGTTACTTTGAAATTTAAGAATCTTGAAAATCTTGGGGTTTTCATTTCATGACTGATGAGTGGCAAGATACCCCTACACTCAACCATACGAAACGAGCATAGCACGCACGATCCGGTCGAACTCCGCAGACTAAATGCCTACACGCCCCATGGAACACTTAGGGTTAATTATTTATTGTCTTCCAGACTTACTTGTAGTTGTCACGGTGTATGGTTAAGTAAGTCTGAGGTATATGATTTTTATAGTTTTTATGTTTTTCTCCTATGCTATCAAGGTGAAGGGTTGAGAAACTAGTTACTACTCTAACTAATAACTAAGTCTAAATTACCTAGTGTCAGCAGCCGTTCCCACTTACCGTACACACCCTGAACCGATGCAACCATGGCTACCAAACGCTAATCGTTGCTGGGATTACCACGCGTAATGCACGTGCTCAAAGTGGTCATACTGAGGCACTTAGCTAGGAGGAAAGGGTTGAGGAAGCTAATCTAGCCTAAGTGCGATGAGCAGTCGATTCCTTGACTAACTGTACACATCTTGGTGCATGACTACCACTGGGATTACCAAGCGTAGATCCTGGATACGCCACTGGGTTACCAAGTAGTCACACTAGATGCTCGTAATCAAGTCGTACTCATACTGTGTCGCGAAGAACAACCAATTCCTTGATTAACCGTACACATCCTTAGATGCTCGTAATCAAGTCGTACTCATACCGCGTTACTAGGAAAATAATAAATAACATTAAATAAAATCCTATTCCATGCACTGCAAGGTTTATCTAGAAAGCTCGTCTTTATTGCCATACACAACTTGTGTTTAGGTACAATGTTGCTCGAATAAAGATCCGTTCACTTTGGGACTTCTACTGTGGGCACATGGAAAATATTCTATCTCTGGAGTGATCAAACTGCCAGAGTTTCCCTACTTCTAGCCAGGATTATGAAACAAGGGAGTGCCACCTCTTATTTATAGATATGGCGGCGGACCACGATATCGCGTACGCGATACCGCAGGGGAAGACGCGATACCGCATACACGATATCGCGGGGGATGCGATATCACGGCCCATACGATATCGCGTCCTATCATACCCCCATGATTGAATGAAACCTCGTCCTCGAGTTCCTTACAATAATATCAAGAAGGTATGAGATTATTGAGGGGAATGGAACTAATGGGATGACATGTGAATGGATCATCATTACAAGACTTGACAAAATTGGTCTTCATAATAACAAGGGTGAACACCTTATTACAATGACATCAGGCCTTAGTTGGCAGCTAAGAAAGAGAGAGAGAAAGAAGTGTTGCTACTGCCAACGCCAAGATTGCATCTTCCGTTGTCCATCGGTAAGCATGCCATCGATCTTGCTCCTTGCATAGCTGCTTCTAGCGCTACTCCATTCCATGTGTTCCTTCCAGATCCAGTCCGTTGTTGCATGATTGCCATTTGCACACACAACGTGATCTTATATTAGCAAGGGTAAATGAATTTCAATGTAGTTAATACCTTGCTTCGGTGTAAGTTCATTGGCTAGGTTGTGGTATGGCTGATATGGATCGGGAGATAATTAATGGTGACTACCGAAGGTGTGGGGGTTAGGAAGAAAATCAAAAAATTTGGGGCTAGGAGAAAATCGAAAAAATCGGGCCTCATACCCCCATAACTAATCGCAAACCTCCGGTAGCATTAAAATGGAGAAAAGGAAAGGAGTAAGAAAGATAGATAAAAAGGGACAACTGTGGCATCGATGAAATGGATGTCAAGATGAAAATGAACAAAATAAAATTAATTGCAAAATTTTAAAGAAAAGAAGTTAACTGGTGCACCAAATAGGACTGTCAGTGGGTCCTCCCCAAAGCAGGTTCATGCCCTTAATGCCCTGACAAACCCACATTCAAAGAGTCCATAGGCTTTGGAAATGTCCTTTGGAACAAGAGTTAAAGTCTCAACCACAAGAATTTACCTAAAAGAAAACAATGCATCAACCAAAATATACACTAATGATACAACCGACAATGAGGTGAACAATGGAGAGAAAGATGGAGAGAAGAGAATGGAATGGAATCCCAAGAACAAGGTGGTGTACAGCCCCTTGTGTGTTTTATGATTAATGTAACTTGGCAAATCTCATTCCAACTCCAGCCTCAATCCAACCACATCCAGTGACTTCGCATCAATGCATTCGGCCAAACCATAAACTTGCGTAACGAGAATGCTTCCCCCAAGAGCCACCACCATTTCGACAAGACAAAGGAGAGAATGGGAAGCAAGAAGGGCCTTAGTTAGAGAGAACACTTTTGGTTCCATAACCAGTGCGTGTAGCCCAAGTTTATTTTGTCTAAGCGGTGTGCTTTGAATTCTCACTTTTTTTGTTGTTGTTTTGTGTTTTTATGCATGAGAACCACACCATGCAAAGACTTCTTATTTTTATTGTCTCAGCTTCTAATAATTGGGGTAACATCGGAACGGTGAGAAAAATCAAAAAAAAAAAAAAACATCCAAGCACCCAAGAGAACGGCCAACACAAAAGCATCAAGTTCCCTTGAAGTCACACCCTTTTCAAACCTTGAGTCCTTCCTTAGTTTGAGAAGTGCCTAGTCACCAATTCGTTAAAGTTCTTATTAGAAGGAAAAGTATAACGATGTTGTAAAACAAAAATGGAAAAGTATAACGATGTTGGAAAACAAAAATAAGAAAAGTTAAAGAAATTTGTAAAACAAAAACGTGTAAAACAAAAACTTGTAAAACAAAAACATTATAAAACAAAAACTTATAAGAACTGAGGGCCCCATATGGTCAGTATAGATGGTCATCTCCCCCATGACTGAATTGTAAGGGAGAGGTCTGAAATAATGAGTATTTGTTTGAATTTTGTAGAAGTGCCCAACTTCTCCCAACTGATGTTCTTAGGTTGAGGGGTGGAAGTTGGCGATGCTCATATTTCAATGTGTCTATGCCTTTGTTGTTGGCATGGTTTGTCTCCTCAGTTCGTTCCATGCATATTTGTTTGCTCTTTCAAGTAACTGTCAACCATGGGGTGTCCACTACTAGTGGTGTGGTTGCTACATACAGGCATCTTTGTTTCAAAGTTTCAAGGGCACACCTGCTGCATGGAGGCATTTCCTCCATGTCATCACCCGATGAATCACTGTATGTGATGCATGGAACTTTCCTCTTCTTGATCTTTTCATAAATATTTATCTTAGATATTTCCAAGGAAAGATCGCGGATCCTAAGGCATGCGTCTACTGTGCTAAGCCATGCCATTCCCATTATAATTGGGAAGTCCCTTTCGTTGTTGTTGACTTCAATCACCAGGAAATCAGCTGGGTAGACCAACCACACATAGTGGTAATGATGTCCNGACTTGAAGGTAGATTAAGGGACTTCCAGGATCAGTTAGTTTCCTGGAAAGGTGGCCTACCTTGATCCAATCAGTTACGGTATGCGTTAACATAACCGTATGCGTTAACATAACCGTATGCGTTAACATAACCATATGCGTTAAGCTCTGTTGGACTGAAGGGTGCTCCGAAGTGTTAGATGGTGGAGGAGTGCACATGGGCTCAACCGCTTATTGTTGCGAGAGTTTTTTTGGGCTTTTGGTTCTGAAGAAGGGTCTTCTCTTTTTATAGTTGTCAGAACCAGCAGCAGGTTGGATATTTACAGCTGTCGCAGTATGACGTTGCTGCGGTTAAGGAGGAAGTTCCCCTTGCATTGTTGGAGCAGGAGGTGTTATGGGAACTACTTGTGGAAGAGGTGCGGATGGATTTGGAGGATGGTGTGGGTATGGAGTGTCTCCCGGAGGAGAAGGAGTCCTTCTGAAGTACTCTCGAACTTGGTAGTGACAGTGGGGAGTTTTGTGACTCATAGAGTCACTTGGAGAAATCGGTTACTGCACATAATATCCATAAGGGTCAGGCTGCCAGTAAGGGTACTGATGTTTTAGCAATGGCATCCCCCATGACTGTGGGTATTGCCACTGCTGATGCTGTCTGATGGGTTGTGGTGGAGTTCCACTTGAATAATACATTAATGGTTGGTGGAACTGCCTTGGGTTACCTTGTGGATAAGGTAACCTTCGGGGTGTTTGCCATTGGTTAAGTCTCAGATTAAGTGCATACACCCCAGACTCCTGTAGATGTGAGATGATTGGACAACATCCCTTGGGATGATCATAATGGCAGACTTGATATCCACCATTATTGTCTGTGTCTGAATCCACAACCACATTAGAGTTAGTGATTTTCCCCTTACCCTTGTTATGTGTAGGGCCTAAATCTCTCCACTTTGTCTTACCTTTGTCACTACTTTGTTCTACCTTAGACTCTTCTACAATTTTTAAGATAGTTTCAATTTTAGAGTCTAAGGAACTCCATACGTCATCTACCTTAGCTGCTATTTCTATTGTGAGCTTTTGAAGCGGCAAGGTCTTTCTGTTCACCAACTCTTCGATTGGTGACTCATCCTCTTCATCACAAAATTTCACTCCCTTCTTTCGAAGAGAGGGATCACGGTTGTATTCTTCTGCACTTTCCCTTTTGCGTAGCTCACCTTCTTCTTTTGCTACTTGTGCCAACAAGTTATGTACTTCATGGACTCTAAGTTGTGAGAGTCTCCCTTGGGAATAAGTCCTAAGGATTTTTCTAGTTTCATGCATTAGCCCATCCACGATGTGACGAAGTTGATCTCGCTGAGCGTATCCAGGGCCTGGGCAACGATGTAACAATGTGTAGTAGTAGGCCATGGTAGCATCCAAGGGTTCATGTGTACCTTGCTTCCAGCCTTGGATCTGCTTACACAAATTAGACACTCAGAAGTACGTCTGATACTTATCGTTGAAGAGTTCTAGCATCATACTCCACCTCCTGATGGTTTCCAGTTCTAAGGACTGGTACAAACTCTTTGCTTCTTTGGTGAGTGTCCTTGAAAATAACTTAAGCTTTTGCCACTCATTTTCTATATTTTGCAAGGCACAGGCATCGTGGAATGCCTGTAAATGATTTTATGGATCTGCGTTATATCCTCCTTCAAATCGTGGGAAGTTGTTCATGTCTAAACGCTTGATCTGACTATCTTTTGAATGCCTTGTGGGAATTCTAACTGCCTCCATTATGTCAAGCATACTTCGGGTTGCAAGTAGGGGCTCATCATGATCATCTCTTTCATGATGCCTGTGATGTCTTCGTTGTTCCATACTTTCCCTTCGTTCATGCCCTTGTCCTCTCTCTCGACTCTCTCGTCGAGGTCTCTCATTTTTCTTACCTTTATCCTCTCCATTACGCTCTTCATGATTGTGCCCAGAGGTGGAAGGAGAGGATGAGTGATGTGAAGAAGGTGAAGAAGAAGGAGAACCATCGCCATGACGATGTTTCCTACCTTCTCTTCAGCTGCTACGACCCCGATCGTGGTGATGATCTAAGTGCCCATCCTTATCATGAGTTGTTGTTCCCTTTGTGAATAGCTAGTGTTCACGGGCATTAGAACCAGTGTTATGTATCGTTGATCGTAGGTTCTGATACCCAACCTCCTCACCATCGTTAGGAGGGGGAACATCTCTGATTTCACTAAGGACGTGCGGACCTTTTCCCTTCAACAGTGTATGTTGGCTCTCCTGCCTTGAGTCCCTCATACGTTGAGCTGCTGTGGGATGATAATCCCTCATGTCAAAGTCTGTCATAATGTATTTGGCGTATAATTCTGTCATGCCTATCTGTGCTAAGGCACGGAGAAGCATGTTTGGGACAGATCGATTTGGAGGTAACATGATGTTACCTTGCAAATCCCTACAGCGCATCTACTTGTCTTGATGGATAATAAAAGTAAAGTTGGGGATATACTTATCGGGATGAGTATATGCTATCTTGTATTGTTTAGGACTTGGCTGATTTTGGTTATGTGTTTTATGTTGCCGACTGTTCTTTGTATGGTCCTTAGGTGGTGAATTGCTTTTGCTAGAAGAAGACATTGTTATTGGTGTGCTATTTCACCATTATATGAATTCTTGTTCAATTAATTAACCCGAAGGTTCATTTAGGCTCCCAATGATGTGAGTGATATCCTTTATGTTCTATTCAGTGCATAAACACTTAGTCCCCGGCAACGGCGCCAATGATGAGTGGCGAGATACCACTACACTCAACCATACGAAACAAGCGTAGCACGTGCAATCTGGTCGAACTCCACAGACTAAATGCCTACATGCCCCATGGAACACTTAGGGTTAATTATTCGTTGTCTTCCTAGACTTACTTGTAGTTGTCACGGTGTATGGTTAAGTAAGTCCGAGGTATATGATTTTTATAGTTTTTATGTTTTTCTTCTATGCTATCGAGGTGAAGGGTTGAGAAACTAGTTACTACTCTAACTAATAACTAAGTCTAAATTACCTAGCATCAACATTCATTCCCACTTACCGTACACACCCTGAACCGATGCAATCGCAGCTACCAAACGCTAATCGTTGCTGGGATCACCACGCGTAATGCACGTGCCCGAAGTGGTCGTACTGAGGCACTTAATTAGGAGGAAAGGGTTGAGGAAGCTAATCTAGCCTAAGTGCGATGAGCAGCCAATTCCTTGACTAACCATACACATCTTGGTGCATGACTACCACTGGGATTACCAAGTGCAGATCCTGGATAGGCCATTGGGTTACCAAGTAGTCACACTAGATGCTCGTAATCAAGTCGTACTCATACCGTGTCGCGATGAACAGCCGATTCCTTGATTAACCGTACACATCCTTAGATGCTCATAATCAAGTCGTACTCCTACCGCGTTACTAGGAAAAAAATAAATAACATTAAATAAAATCCTATTCCATGCACTGCAAGGTTTATCTAGAAAGCTCGTCTTTATTTCCATACACAACTTGTGTTCAGATACAATGTTGCTCGAATAAAGATCTGTTCACTTTGGGACTCTTATTGCGGGAACATGGAAAATATTCTATCTCTGGAGTGATCAAATTGCTAGAGTTTCCCTACTTCTAGCTAGAATTATGAAACAAGGGAGTGCCACCTCTTATTTATAGATATGGCGGTGGACTGCGATATTGCAGGGGAAGACGCGATATCACGTACGCGATATCGCAGGGGATGCGATATCATGTCAGACGCGATATTGCGGCCCATCAATGCCATATAATAATAAGCATTTAATGAGGTACTAAGCTATTAATTTAGTATAGGAATGATTTTTTCCCCAAGAAAATGCTCTCTTTTGATTTTGAAAGGTATTCAATATTTTAAAAAAACTTAACAGTATGTTAGAAATATCTAAAAGAACAATGTTGTATTCAATATTTTGAAAAAAATTAAAAGAACGTTAGCAATATCTAAAAGAACAATGTTGTATTTACTAATCACAATATGTTTTTCTAGAGTATCATGTTAGCTATATATCTTGGGTGTACGTGTAGTCAAATTGTTCTTCTTTCCCAATACATGAACTTTCTATGTAAGGAAAGCCTTAAGAACATGGGACTCACCATTGGAAGTTGTCATTGCCTAGATTTTGAAATTATTAGGGCTTTTCCTTACGTACTTTTGATCATGATTAAGCTTTAGCCACATTTTCTTGAATCATTTTCTTAAGTAAATTATGACATAAAAAATTTAAATAAACTATTTAAAAACTTAGCTTCTTACCTATTTGCTTAAAAGTCTAAAATAGATGATCTTGCATATTTTAAAATCCACTAAAAATTTCTCATTAGTCACAAGAATAGCTCTTTTATTTTAGCCTTACTAAAGTACAAAAGGAAAATTAATTTCAAAATGAATATTTCTTATACTCATTGACCAAAGTAAAATTAAAAGATAATGAAAAAAACAATGTTGGTGCCTAGGCTAATACTTAGTTAACTAAATGTTTCTTTAAATAAGATAGATCAATACCATGCATTATCTTGAATATCAGACATTGCCTCATCCCAATTTAGTTAACAACTTATTGCAAAAACATATCAATGTTGAAGATTTTTTTAATTTAATTTGAGTCAAAAAAAAATATACACATGTAGAAATTAATTTAATAGTCTGGTTAGAAATCCTTGTTGCTAACATGGCCCTCACAAACGTTGCTAGTAATATAGGGAAGGTTTGTTATTTTGTGATCCAAATAGGTTTATGTCCTAGTTTACAAGGATGACATATATTAAATTTGATTTAAGAAAACTCATTATGTTTTTTAAATTAAAATATAAAGAAAATTAAAAGTGATATTAAAAAGGTCACATTTGTCACAATATCACTACTATAAGTAAAACTCTTGATTTGAAAGCTCCAAACCATGGGTTTGATTTCGGAGGGCAATGTTGAGTTATAAAGTTCTAATTGGACTATATATCTTGGGGTGTACCTATATTACAATTATTTTGGGATTTCAACATAATATCACCACTACAAATATTATTAACCTAATCATAAGCTTTTCAATTGTTTTCATAGGATCCTAATCCTTCCTATGGCTAATTTGGAAGCAAATTATCTTATTTTCATTGAGTAGCAAACTATCAATGGCGAATTAGTGATACTAAATAATATTAAATAATATTCTATCCATAATGTTACAAGGAACACATTCAATAATGCTAAATAATATTAAATGATATCCCATTTATAATACTATATAGGTTCACATTTGATAACACTAAATAATATTCTATTGATAACACTCCAGGGAACCTATTATGTAACATTAAATAATAATTAGTGTATAACTTGTAAGTAATTTGTTAATCTTTTGACCTTTTAAAAAATTAAAGAAATCCAAATAAAAAATAAAATTTTGTTTTACCATGAGTCATGGTGATCTTCTACAATAGTCTTGTAAGTTGTAGTTAATCTTTATTTTTTATTTTTTGAGTAGACCATGTGATGAGTCATGGTTTTGTTGCGTCAATGAGGCCTCGTCAACTTGGCCTCATTGACTAGGCCCCATTGATGTAGGGTCTGCTTACCTATAAATATGAGCTCACCAACTGCATTTATAAAAAAGTATTGTCATAGTAGTAGTAGAGCTCTTGCAATTTTCCCATTTGAAAGTTAACATATTTTCTTGAGTACTTGTAGCAAGAGTCATTGAGTGTACAGATCTTTATTTGAGCATTGTTGTACCTGAGCATGATAGTGTGTATAGCAATAAAGATAAGCTTCTTGATAAACCTTACAACATTCTAGATAGTTTATATCTTTAATCATGCATTTAATGTTTTCAATAATTTATTTAATGTTTTCCATTAGTTAAGCTAATTAAGCCAAATAAGCTAAATGGACTAAGCACATAAGTATGATCTCTTTGAGTGTAAGCATGGATTCACTTGGTAATCCTAGCAATGTGATTGCTTGGTGCGCCAAATAGCATAGCGATTGGTAACCCAATAGTGGATATGTGGGTTTAGGATGTGTACAGAAAGTGGGGACAGATGCTTATGTTAGGATGAGCTAGAGACTAGTTAGTTAGATTAAATTAGCTATTAAATTACTTTACTTCTCTCTATAATTACTAAGCACACATCAACATAAAAAAGGATAAAAATCATATACCTTGATTACACTTAACCATACCATGAGCATCACAAATGTAATTGGGAGAACAATGAATGACCTTAGGGCAAGATTCACTTCCTAGAAGACTAGTGCACTGGAAGCTATAAAGTCCATGGAATTCAATTGGATCGCATGTGAACACTTTGTGATTCATATGGTTGAGCATAGGGGTACCTTCACCACTCATAATTGGTGTTTTTATGGGGACTTTGTTGTTGATACGTGTGCTATCTAGGATCAGTGAATATTATTAATATCATTGGATGAAGTCAAGGTCAATATCACTCTCACATGACATACAACTACTAAGCACACTAATAAATTATTTGTTGTAAAATGTCTTCTTCTCACAGGCATGAAGATGTCAAACCACTGATTCCACAAGAGTGCAAAGTGGTGTATACTCATCCAGATGAGTATGTATCGGACTTCATCTTCATCCTACATCAAGATGAACAGTTATGATGGTGTGATATGGAGGGCAACATCATATTGCCCCTCGATTAATTTGTGCCTAGGATGCTACTTCAAACCATTAAAAAATTAGGCATCTTAGATCTTCATGAGGAATATGTTTTGAACAATCATGACACTTGGGATTACCATTCCATTGAAACACAATGCAAGTGAGATCGACACTAGGCAAAGCACCATGAGTTTGTAAAGGGGAAACATTTCACTAATCCCTTGTTCTACTAAACCAAGATGACAATGTGGATCCTTCCCCTAAGGGTTTTCAATATGAAAATTCTCCACCCTTTGTTATTGTTGTTGAGGGTGTGACCTTGAACCTATAATCCACTATTCATAAACTAGATTTGGGAAAAAGTGATAGTTAAGGTAGGGACTTAGGTAAACATCGTAATGGCAAGGGATCTAAGGATGGTGGTCGTAATGAACGAAGAGGTGGTGATGGATATTATGGTGGTGGCGATGGTCCATCTACCTCTTCATTCTCTTCATCCAATTTTAAACATTCCTCTTCATCTTCTAAATCTCATAGATTCCGCCATCAAAATAATCATGGTGAAGCTGATCAAAAAGACAACAGAGACCATCAAGGCCATCAAAAACACAGAGGTGACAGAAACCATCATTGGTGTCATCAACACAATCATGATGATGAACTTCTATTGGTGACTTGAAGCATGGTCAACATTGCAGAGGTAGTAAAGATCCCAACTAGGCATGTGAGAGATAGCTAGATCAAGCACTTAAACATGACTAATATCTCAAGATTTGAGGGGGGATACAATTCTAATCTACAAAATCATATAAAAGCTTTCTATGATGCTTGTGCCTTATAGAACATTGAAAATGACTAGCAGAAACTCAAGCTTTTCCCTAGGACACTCATTAAGAAAGTTGAGAGTTAGTAATAGTCCTTAGCACTGGAATCCATTCATCGATGGAGTACCATGTTAGAGATATTTAATGACAAATACCAGACGTACTCTAGAGTGTCTAAGTTGAGAAGGAAAATCCAATGTTGGAAATAAGGAACACACAAACCCTTGGATGCCACCATGGCTAGATACTATTCACTTTTACATCGATGACTTGGCCATGGTTATTCTCAAAGGGAACAACTTTGCCACATCATAGATGGGCTTAGAGTCAAAACTAGAAGAACTGTTGGGGTTTATGTCTAAGGGAAACCATTTGCATTAAGAGCTCATCAGATCCAAAGGCTTATAGAGCAAGTAGCAAAAGAAGAAGTTTAGTTGTGAAAAAGGAAAAGTGCAGAAGAGTATAATAGGAACCCTTCCATCAGGAAACAGGAGGTTCAATTTTGTGACAAGGAGGAGTTACCACTAGATGAAGTGGTGAACAAGAAAACCTTGCCCATCCCAAAATCTATCTTTAATATTTTGGCAAATGTTGATAAATTATGGAACTCTTTAGATGAAAAATTCCAAACTACTATGAAGATTGTTGAAGAATTCAAAGAGCAAAATAGTGATAATAACCACAAGAGGCAAAAAGAAGTTGAACATGGCTACCAAAGAGATAAGGGCAAAGCTGCTACAGTAGAGGAAGTTGTGGAGATAGACTTTGAAGATGATACTGGTTGTGACATCTATCAATACAAACATCCAAAGGGATGTTTCCCTATGGTGTCACACTTACAAGAGCCTGGGGTGTACACATTGAATTCTCGATTAGCACGTAGTCAAGCACCTAGACAATTACCTTATCCTCAAGGAAATCCATGTTAGTTCACTAGTAGCAACAAGCTTATTACCCAAGTGGAGCTCCACCACAACCATATGAAAAATACCAATAGTGGCACCAACCACAATCATGGGCAATGCCATCACTAATGTAGCAATATCCATATAGGCAACTAGACCCATACAGGTACTATGTTCAGTAACCCATCTCTTCAAGAAGTTCTGCAAGCCATGACTCATTTTAGCATCACTATTACCCTCCAAGATACCATTGATTACTTTCAACATCTACTCAAAGGAAGAACCCATATCCATAACACCCTTTGCATCCATCTACACACATCCCATCACCCTCTACCCAGTTACCTCCTACTCCATCCATGCAAGGAGGAATTCCTTCATAGCTGCATTAATAAAATGCTATGAGGGTTGTACACTCACAATCAATTTTTCCACTTAGTGGTTTAGATAATCAATGTAGGAAATGATCCTTTTTTCTGACCCAACAGTCCTCCTAAACCATCATAACCTAATGTGGTTGTTCACCTTGCATTTCCAACATCCTCATCCTTTGCACCAAACACTTTTGAGTGTCCTTCAAACCAAACGCCACCTTAGATTTGCACTGCAATGTTAACTTATGCTATTTTTGATTGGATCAAGGTTGGCAATCTTTTCATGAAAATATCTAACCTCGGAAGTCCTCTCATTTTCTTATAGATCGATGGACATGAGCCATGTAAGGCTCTTCTTGATTTTGGTTTCAGTGTCAAACTTATCTCTCGTTACATATGCAAGGCTTGGAACCTACCACCTCTCAAGAAGAGCAACATCCATTTAGAATTGGCAAACCAATCAATAACTATTCCTTTATGATTAGTGGAGGACATTGTGACCACAATAGTGGGTGGTCCTATCTTGCCAATTTTTTGGTGATCAAGGTTGAAAACTGCAAAGGTGACTTCCCCATCATTATGGGAAGGGCTTGGTTAAGCATGGTTGATGCACGTATGGGCATAGGGAACCTCTCCTTGGAAATATCCAAGGAAAATGAATTTGGAAAGTTAGAGAAGAAGTGTATTCCATGCATTGCGTATAGTAATAATGGGTGCAATTGCATGCAGAAAATATAGTCTGTTAAAAGTACATCTATTAAAGCATGGAATCAATGTGCATAAGAAACAAAAATACAAAGGTGCCTGTACATAGCAGCCACAAAGCAGGAGGACACCTAGTGGTTGATAGCTAACTCAGATAGTAGCACATTATGCATGGAACCAACTAAGAGCATAAAATGTGCTTATGTTGAAAGCATGGATGAACTTAAGCAAGTTCATCATGGACTCTCTAATAATGAAGATGATGATACTTGTTGGGAAGAGTTGGAAATCTTTGATAACTTCAAAAAGAAGTCCCTAGAGTTGAAAACTTTACTAGTCGATATGGAGTATGCATTCTTAAACAATGGTAAACTAGTCATAATCAATGCCAAAATTGATTCTAAACAAAAAGAAAAGCTATTAAAGGTGATTAGCAAATGGACAATAGCCTTTGCTTGGTCATATCTTGAGTTGACAGGAATCAATCCAAGGATATGCCAGCATCACATTTACATTGACCTGACCATGACGCCAAGAAGGCAACCATAGAGATGGCTGAATCCCAAATTGAAGTAGATCATCAAGGGAGAAATAGAGAAAATCCTCAAGATAGGGTTCATCTATCCCATTGAGGATAGTAAGTGGGCTAGCCCACTCACAATTGTACCAAAGAAATGTGAAAAGTGGTAGGTCTACATCAGCTTTAGGTTGTTCAACATGGCAACATTTAAAGATCATTTTCCATTGTCATTTGTGGATCAATTTTTGGACACCATATCTAGGCATTGCTATTATAGGTTCTTGGATGGTTATAGTGGCTATAACCAAATCCAAATTATGCCAAAAGATTAGGCCAAGACAATATTCATGAGTCTTTGGGGGACTTTTGCATATTGTAAGATGCCATTTGGTCTATGCAATGCCTCTACAACATTTCAATACCTGGTCCTTAGTATTTTTCACCAGTAGATGGGTAATGGTATGGAAGTCTTCATGGATGACGTTTCCACCTATGGAGCTATGTTTGAGCAAGTACTGAAAATATGTGTCAAAACAAATCTATGGCTCAATTAGAAAAAGAGTCATCTCATGGTCCAAGAAGGAATTGTGTTGGGGCACCGAATTTCACAAGAAGGGATTGAGGTCAACCTAGAAAAGATAAGGATCATCCAAGGAATTACATGCCAACCAGAGATAGTTAAAAATGTTGGATCATTCCTTGGACATATCGGCTACTACCAGCAATGCATATAGAATTTCTCTAAGATCACAAAGTTGTTGCTCTAGCTTACGAAGAAAGATGCTTCATTCATTTGGACTAAGGAGTGTGAACATGCATTCTAATAGTTGAAGGAAAAACTCATAGAAACTCCAGTTCTACGAGCACCAAACTAGTCCAGACCATTTTACATAATGATGGATGCATCTAATTATGCTTTGGAAGTGGTGCTTATGTAGTTGGATGATAAGGAATGTCCATATTACATCCACTATGAAAGTCAAAGCATTGTGGGTGCACAGTTAAATTACACCACAATTGAAAAAGGACTGATGGTTGTGGTGTTTGCTCTTGAGAAGTTTAGGCACTATGTGCTTGGTTACAAGGTGTTTGTGCACATAGACCATAGTGCCGTTTGCTTCTTAATGAACAAGCTAATGGTGAGCTCTCATATCATATGGTGGCTCTTGATCTTGTAGGAATTTGATCTCATGATGGTACATTGGAAGGGAACTAAGAATGTGGTCACTAACCACCTCTCTCGATTAAGATGGGATTACAAAGAGGAGGAGAGCCCAATCTTTGATTAATTCCTAGATGAACTCCTCTTTATTATTTCAATAAATGAACAAATGCCCATAGAACCAAAATGGTACGATGGCGTTCTCACTTATCTTCTCACTCAGGAGATGCCATAAGATCTTGACTTTAGAAAGAAACAATAGTTTCTTCATTAGGCCAAATATTTCATGGAAATCAATGGATATCTTTACAAGGTGTGTGTTGATGGCCTGGTTCGATGGTGTGTTCCTTATGTGGATCAATTATGTGTTCTCCAAGATGCTCATGAAGGCCCTTGCAGAGGCCACTATGCAAGGAGGTGAAAAACCATAAAACTCCTGATGCTAGGATGTTACTGGCCTACAATCTTCAGGGATGCTCACTAGTTTTTCTGATCTTGTGAATGCTACCAATGAGATGGTGGGATGACTACATGAATGGAGGGTTCTCAATAGTGGATTCAACCACTATAGCTCTTTGATTTGGGGCATAGACTTTATGGGGTCCATCACATTCATGTCCAATGGAAAAGCATATATTATAGTAGTAATCGACTACTACACCAAATGGTTAGAGGTAGTAGCCATCGTCAATTGTACATCATCCACTACTGCTTGATTCATAAAACAAAATGTTGTAAATAGGTTTTGTGTACCATGTGCACTGATTTTTGACAATGGAACCCATTTCAGATGTGCCACCTTTCGTAAGTTAATGCAATGCTTGGGGATCAACCATAAATTAACAACACCTTACCACCTCGAAGGCAACGGTCAAGCAAAAGTCACCAATAGGGAGATTACTAAAATATTAATAAGAACCATAAGCAAATATAGAAAATATTGGAGCACAAAACTCAATGATGTCCTATGGGCCTACCACTCAACATGGAAACTTCCTATTGGCTACTCTCCCTATGAGCTAGTGTACGGAAGACTCCCAACACTTCTAATCCAATCCAAGCTCCGTACACTTTCAATAGGTTGTGACTTGGACCTTAACTCGAGTCTAGCACAAAGAAAATGATTACTCAACCCAAACCTGCTAGATGAAAATTAACTAGTGGTCCTATCTTTGGATGAAGTGCATAAGGCATACAACAAAACATGACATGACCTGAGAATAAGGAAAGTAAAATTCCAACCAAGTAATAAGATTCTCTACTAGAACCCTACACATGTACCTCAAGAGACAAAGTTTCAAACGTTGTGGGAGGGACCTTACATAGTTGTTAAAACCTTTTCTTCTAGGGCCATGACCTTATACAGACCTGAGAGCCCTAATAAAAGGTAGTTGGTCAACATCCAACAAGTAAATTTTTTCCATGAACCCAAGCAAGCCAATGCAATAAATACCTCAATAGACAGACAACCATGTTCAAATTTTTTAGGTCTCCTCCTTCCAACTCAGTTGTGAGGAGATGGCCATCCATGTTAATTATCCATATGGCCCCTCAGCTTTTCTAATTTTTGTTTTTTACATTTTTGATTTTGCAAATCATTTAATTTTACACCTTTTTTATTTTCAAATTTATCCTATTTTTACACGTTTATTTGTTTTATACAGTCATTAGTACATTTGAATTTTTCTTAAGTATTTTACACTTTCATGTATATTTTACTTTGTTTGAGTGTGATTTTCAATCTTTGCTAATAAAACATGCTTTATTGCCAACAGGACACAGTGTGCCATGGTTGCTACTAATTGTGGTTTATGTTTAACATTTTTTTGTTGATGTCTGGTTTCTATTTTTGAATTTTTATACCAATGACTCAGTCTTGGTTTCTTTTTCATGATTACAAGTAGTGAGTTAATGGCATTCACCCATCCACCAAATCTATTGTTTTCCTTGTTTTGGAAGTCTGAGGTCCCTTTCATTAAGTAAAATTTTAATTAACTAGTGACCTTGGTAGTTTCAAAAATTGGAAAAGATTCAAAGGTTTGAATAGGGTGTGACTTCAAGGGAACTCAAGACTCTTTGTACTCTTCTTCTTACTTGAGTGCTTGGATGTTTTCATCGACTTCTTATCATTCCATGTCATCCAATAAAAGGAAGTTAAATCACATCTTTGCATGGTGTGGTTATCATCAAGAAAAAAGGATGGGAATTCAAAGCACATCCCTTAGACAAATAAATGGACTACAAGCACTGGTTATGAGACTAGAAAGACATGTTACCCATGCCTAAAGGTCCCCTCTAACTAAGTCCCTCTCTCATTTTCTATCTCTCTTTTCTCCTCTTTTTGGAATGGTGGCTATTTTGTGGGAACATCCTTGTGTCTCGAGGGGATGGATCAGTCTTGGAGTGGTGATGCAAAGTCATTGGAAGTGGTTGGTTTTGATCTGGACTAAGGATGGATCTTCTTCGATCATTCTAAACATGCAATCCACAAGGGACTTCTTGTAACCTCAACTCGGAAATCCATTCCACCTTCTCCATCATTTATCACTGCTACTCATAATTCACCTTGCCGCTAGTGTCCATGTTTTTGATTCCTTGATTTGGTCAAATGTACTTGAATTCTTATGTAGATCCTTTCAAGTGGGTTATTAACCTTCCCTACCATTAGTCACCTGTGGAGTCCATGGGCTCCTCAGTTGAAGTTATGTAGGGGCAAACTAGGCATGTGCCTACTATGGGAATGACCTACTTGCATATCTTTTGGTTGGAATGTTAAGCCCCTTATCCTTGATGTTGTTACAATCATACCTTTCATGCATCTCATTGTGCATCCCACTATGTGCTCTTGTACAATCTTATAACATTCACTCTCTACATTATTTTCTTTTGTTTCTCCATTTTGAGCTCTAATTCCCTCTTCTACTATTTTTATTCCAATTGTGGCTTTTTGGGCTTGCATTTGACTCTAATTTCACTCAAAAACTCATATTTTTGAAGTTTTGGAAAAGTCAATTAAAGTCAATGGTGGTTAATAGTTGCATCAACTAGGCCTAATTGATGCAGTGGACCCCATCAATGGGGCCTTTTTGACTAGTTCCTATCAATGTATAAGAAAAAAACTATAAATATGGCTAAACACTTTGCCATTTTTACAATTGGCTTCATAACACAAGGGGAGGTTTTATCATTTTTCAAAGCCCAAAACCTTCCCAAGTCCATAACCTTTCAATCGTTTGTCCAAATCACTTTGTTCTTCAATCCTATAGCTATCAGATGTAAGCTCTCATTCATGGGGCCCACAAATGTCCCATTTTATATAGAGAAATTTTTGCCATTTCTCTAACTCCCACAAAGGTTTTACTAGGAAATCAACTATCAAACATCAAAGATAAGAAGAGTTAAACCTTTTCAACAAGCTCTAGTGATAGTCACAATGAATAATTAGTAAATAAATAACTAATTAATCCATAATTAATTAATTAACAAAACATTCAATCTACCGTGGTTCAACCTTAGTCAAATTATAACCGACTAGCAGGAAAGGTATCCATGAATTTTAATTTATACATTATATCTACTAATTTGAGGATGTGTTGTGACCATAGATGGCACCAAAGGGAAAGCATCGACAAGAAGCAAGACCATCCCAAACAAAGGAAAGAAGACCAAGAATAGGAAGGAGCCAAAAATAGGCCCAAGAAGAACTAGTGGCAACCCATGCAACGGGACCTCTTTGAGAGAAGTCCAAAGTGGAATTTGTTCAGTAGATTCTTCAAGCAGAGGTAGCCTTTGAATAATCACAACATGGAGAAGTTCCAAAAATAACACCAAGGCTTCAAGTCACGTTAACACAAGCCTGCCTCAATACCATCAAGCCTTGTAACATCCAATGCTTAGTTCTTCAAGAACTAAATTTTGGGCCATTTTTGGAGCATGCCCTAACAAAGGTTAAGACACAACTACAAACCTCTTCCATGCGGTAACTTATTACTTCAAGTGGGGAGTGGTACATGGGAGAGACATACCTCTTCTAGAATAATAGAAGACCAAGCTTTATTATGAAGATCAAGAACACCCAAGTGTCCTATTTAGCTGAAGCAATCACATAGGTGCTTGGGTCGGCTAACACAGGAAAAAAATTGGTAGAGTTATCAACATAGGTTGATCCTAAAGCTAAGAAGGAGTGGACCTAGTAGTGTTATAGGGTCGACTACAAGGACATTGTTGTGCTCACATTAGTGAAATGCATCTATTTTAAAATCATGGCCTATCACCTTAATCCAATGGTGAGGCCTAGTAAGGTAACTACGTTTTTTGCTTAAGCATGTGTCACTTTAAGCAAGAGATTTTTGGCAAAACTTCCACAACTAATTTACTTAGAGATCAAGAAAAATTTCAAGGAGAATGAATGTGGAAGGAAAACCCTACCCTTTTTGTGCCTCATCAAGAAACTCTGCAAAAGGGTAAGGATCATTTGCTATGCCAATGATTCAATCTAGCATGCTCTTGTGGCTTCATGGTTTGAAATGATGATAAAAAAGACACCTATCATCATCAAAGAAGAGGAGTAGTAGTCACCACCTTTGCCATCCACTCAAGAAACAATGCTAGAGGCTTATGTAGCCATTGAGCACTTGCACAAAATCTGAGAGTAGCTCTTACATGAGTAGGAACAGTGTGCATGAAAAAGTGATGGTGATCCCTCTACATATCGACTGACAATGAGTCACCTTAATGAGGTGACTCAAATAATTAGTTAGATGGAGCAAGGTGGGCTAATATTCTCTATCCAATGAATGTAGTTGGCTGCAAGATTGAATCCCAGTGCCTAAGAGGTAACGGTGTCCTTATCGCAACACCATTTATTCTTAGAAATATCTAGAAATGTAGCTTCCTTTTTGGTGCACTTGAAGGAGGGCGAGGGGGCAACTATACTAGTGATGCAGCACCAAGGATAGGAAACAGTTGTTGAAGTAGTCACTGATAGAGTTGTTGAAGTACTTAATGCACCTGCTGTCACTGTACTAGACGTAGCTACACTTCAAGATGTGCAGACGGGCATAGTCAATGGGAGATTAAATGCAGCTCAGTATGAAGAATTGCTAGACTGACTGGTAAGGATCAGGTAACTAATTTTGGATATCTTTGATCTTTTATATAACATTACTGTAACCCAATTAGAGCTTCTAGAAGCAAGAAGCAAGTGCATTATTTTTGAGGGGCAACTTAAAATGGCTCAAGTACAAAATCAATGCTTAGCCATGGAAATTGCTGAATTGTGTGCCTGCTTTGCTAACCCCACACTCCTTAGCCTAGCAATAACCCGAGATGAAGCTTTCCAATAGCTTTAATAATGATTTAGGAAGGATGAGGAGGAAGCAGTGATGGCAAAATTCAACTAGTCCATAGTAGAAGCAAGGATAGATTTATTTCAGAAGGACTTGGTTCATATGCACTAGGAGAATGAATCACTGATCATAAAAAATGACTACCTATGTAACATTAATGTGCAACAATAACAAATGCAAGAATTTATCCATCAACAATAGGAACAACTTACTAGGGTAAACACTGAGTTAAGGAGATTGGCAGTAGAGAATCAAAATCTATTGATGGAGAAAGTTCAACCCTTATGCTAGAAGTTTGCCATTAAGATTGCCACATGGAAAAATGAGGCTTTCAAGTTTGAAAGAGTCAAAGATTACTACAAAGTCAAAGTTTCAAGTTTGAAGGAAATCAATGAGAAACACATTCAATTGGCTAAGGCAAAAGTCAACGAGATCCTCTAGCAACTCCAGCATGGAAGAGAGGTATGACAACCCACCATTGATGGGATTGATGCCTACAACATAGCAAATATCTACTTGAAGTAGTTACAGATAGAAGAAATGACAAAATACATGGAGTTGGCCAACCTCCACTATGCAAACTTGGTAATGCTAATTACTGGACGACAGTGGTTAGAATTAGAAAAACAAGTGGCCATCTCATACTTACTATATGAGGTCGAATTTAAGCACTACAAATACACTAAGTAGAAGCTTTAGATAGCAAATGGTAAACTCAAAGTTCTTCATGCGTAATTCACAGACCAAAGATCTATCGTTGAGAACCTAGCCAAGAGGATGAATGATTACTAGAAGATGAAAGATGCAGTTAGAACATTCAACATTGAGTGCAAAGAATTTGCTGCTTGGTTTTTGAACATTAAGGAGATGTTCCCCATGATGCCCTATCCATGGGATACCCCCATTCTAGCCCACATTGGAGATGTTGCGTGGATTGTGAATAATCCTTGAAGCAAGGAAGAGAAAATGAAAGCATTGGTAGATGCTTTTGCTTTATTGCTAGAAGTTGCAACTATTGTAGGATAGCCACAGCTGCCTTACCCGTTGTATGTGCCTAAAGTCGGTGAAGGTCCTTCAAAGCCTTAGGAGCCTCCACCACTTAGGACTATTTGATCTTCTCCACCGTCTTCATGCCATCAGAGGATGTGTTATCCAAATTTTGTAGAGTCAATTCATGGTGTTCAATTTTTGTGTCATGGATATTACAATTTTGTAATATGTTGATCTGTACACTTAGGCACTTATTTTTTATCAAGTTAGTCAATTTTGTTTCATTAAGAGTTAGTCAATAATCCCATACCTTTCCAATTTTTTAAAAGAACTTAAGGATGAGTTTTCATTCAGTCATGGGAAAATGATGAGTCATGGTTTGGTTGCGTTGATGAGGCCTCATGGACGCAGGATCTGCTTTTGCCTATAAATACGAGCTCACTAGCCCCATTTATAAAAAAGTCTTATCATAGTAGTAGCAGAGCTCTTGTAGTTTTTCCATTTGAGAGTTAGAATATTTTCTTGAGTGCCCACAGTAGGAGTCATTGAGTGTACGGATCTTTATTCGAGCATTGTTGTACTTTAACATGATAGTATGTACGACAATAAAGATGAGCTTCTTGATAAACCTTGTAGCATTCTGGATAGTTTAGATCTTTATTCATGCATTTAATGTCTTCAGTCATTTATTTAATGTTTTTTGTTAATTAAGATAATCAAGCCATATAAGCTAAATAGATAAGCACATAAGTATGACCGCGTTAAGCATAAGCACATATGCACTTGGTAATCCCAGTAGTGTTATTGCTTGGTGTGCCTCGTAGTATAACACTTGGTAACCCAGCAGTGGATATATGGGTTTAGGACATGTACTGAAAGTGGGAATGGATGCTTATGTTAGAATGAGCTAGAGAACAGTTAGTTAGATGAAATTAGCTATTAAATTACTTTACTTCTCTCTCTAAGTACCAAGAACACATAAACATAAAAAAGGATAAAGTTCATATACCTCAATTACACTTAACCATACCATAAGCATCACAAGTGTAATTGGGAGGACAAAAAATGACCTTCTACCATGAGTGGTGATTTATTTGTGGTATAAAAACTAAGTAGACCATGAGTCAAGGTATTATAGATTAAGAATACCATAAGTCATGGTCTGTAAAAAAAATTTTATTTTAGCAAATTTGGAGCTTGACTTTGAATGTGGACTAGAGGTTTGATGTCACCTAGAGGTGTAGATGAAACTAAGATGGTAGTATGAATAAATTAATTATGAATTTTAATAAAAATTGATTGAGGAATTTTATGATGAATTTTGATCTTCATAGTAATGCACTTCTAAAAGGTAAGATGCAAATCTTGGTTTGAGATGAAATTTGTTGGAATTGATTATAGTAATGATAATTGATAACACAAATGTTAACTTGAATTGATGAATTGATATTTAAAACTAGTTTGAAAACAAGAGGAGATATGTTGATAAAGAGATACAAGAGTTTTATGGAATTTGAATAGTTGCAAAGACCAAAGAATTTTTGGAGAAAATTTGTAGCCAATTCTTTATTATAGAAAAATAATCACTATAACTACATATAGCCTTACAATTTTATGAGTAGTGGGTACCTCCTTTGCCCAACCATATGAAACAAAAGCATTCATGTGTGATCCAATTGAATTCCATGGACTTTAGCTCTGTAAGAGTGCCATATTGAACATAGTGGCTTTAATTTCATTATCATTGTC
Source organism: Gnetum montanum (assembly GCA_015680685.1). NCBI lineage: Eukaryota > Viridiplantae > Streptophyta > Gnetopsida > Gnetales > Gnetaceae > Gnetum > Gnetum montanum. The sequence continues at coordinate 530,725 of MNCI01017238.1, read as the reverse complement.
TTCTTAGTTACACTTGTGTATGTGCAAGTGTAAGATTAAGTGTAACTAAGGCACATGATTTGTATAGGTTTATATTTTTATCTATTTTAGCCTATGTGTAAAATAAAGTGATTAAGTGCTAATTAATCTAATAACTATCTAATGCCTTAAGTTAATCCTAACACAAGCATCTGGTTCCACCTACTGTACACATCTTGAACACATCACAACACTACTAGGTTACTAAGTGTAAGAATTAAGGGGATTATCAACCATTAACATATGCTTGATGTGGTCATACTTAATTGTATTTAATTATTTAACTAAGTTGATAAATCATTTTTTCATAGCATAAGATATCAAACATAGATATCGGATATCCAATATCAGGGATCCAATATCTTAGCCCTGATATTAGTACACATGGTATGTTATTGAATATCCGATATCGTGGGATGTGTGCTTACCTATAAATACACCACTTGGACACATGATCTGAATAACTTTCATTCCACTCTTAGGTAGATTCTTGTAATTTGTTTTGTAGTTTTAGTGATAGAGTGAATGTCTGTAGTATGGTGTTGAGTAGTTGGATAGAATCTTTATTTGAGTGAAGTGTACTTGGGCACAGTTCATGTTTAGAAATAAAGATCGAGATTGCTTTTCATCATTGTAGCATCCACTTAGTTTTGCTATTTTACTTAGCATAGTTTTTACTGTTTTCTTAGGTTAATCATTTACATTTCCAAGTATTTTACTTTACTTGTTCATTGGTAAAGCAGAATGAGTACGACTAGTTTTGAGCATTTAAGTGTAATCGTTTGGTAATCTTAGTAGTATTATAGCTTGTTTAACTAGTAGCATAATGTTTGGTAACCTAGTAATGGTTACATGAGCCTAAGACATGTACGATAATCTAGGACCGAATGCTCATTGCTCTAGGCTAGAGTAGATATACATTATTGTCATTACTTATATTTAGGATTAAAATTTATTCTCAATTATGTTTATCACTAGGAGTAATCAGGGCCTAACAACATCAATTATCATATGCCTCAATTTGGACTAAACCATATGTGACAAAGCTACCACTACTCCAAGTGGAAAGATAGTGTCTTGCAATCAATGCTTAATAATATAAATGCCACAACTAGTCCCATTCATAGAATTTAACTCGATTATGCATGAATTCTTGTGATTCGTATGGTTGGATGTAGGGGTACATGATGCACATCATTGGTGTTGTTGTCAAGGAGGGTGCTACTTATCTAGATTCATTATATTAAAAATGATCATTATAAAGGCATTAACAATCTATCTTTAAGAAATAATTAATATTTTAAGTCACACAATAAAAAAATGTCTACTTTACATAGGACCAATAATGCATGGTATGATAAAAAAATTCATAGGAGAAATGATAAGATCTATACTAAAGCCAATTGGAGTGAACAATTACAACCAAGGATTTCATATGCTCAATTAGACCCTTACTCCACTCAATGACTATGTTCAACTAATGTAAACAATCCTATAGAAGATGGAGTACATCCTAGAAGAAGAAGGGCCTTAAGGCCTAGGACCTTCTCCAAACCTAGAAGAGATAAATCAAGGGACCACAAGGGGAGATATAGTAGCCATGGTGATTATTCCAGTTCCCCATCTTCCTCTTTCTCTCCCACATCTAGTTCTAATGAAGATGAACATAGGTATAGAAATAGGAATCAAGATGATGATAGAAGTAGAAATAGACAAGATCATCAATGTGAGCATGAACGAAATCATCATAATCAGACAACTAGAAATAGAAATTATTACCATGACATGTCTGATGATGATGGATCTTTGTTGGCTATTAGAAGCATGATGTAAATAATAGAGGTAGTTAGGGTACCCCATATGCATCAAAGGGAAAGTCGCATCAAAATACTTGATATGAACAACATCCCTAAATTTGTGGGAGGCTATAACTTTAATTCATAACATCACTTATAAGCCTTCCATGATGTCTGCGCCTTGTAGAACATTAAGAGTGAGTGGCAAAAGCTTAAGCTCTTTCCTAGGACATTAGTTAATGAAGTTGAAAGTTGGCATAGATAATTGAAACCAAATTCAATCCATCGATGGTCCATAATACTGGAACTCTTCAACAAAAAATATCAAAACTATGTAAGAGTATCCAACCTAAGAAAAAAATATCCAAGGATGGAGGTAAGAAAAACATGAATCCTTGGATGTGGCCTTGGATAGATACTATTCACTACTACATTAATGTCTAGGTCATGATTTCTTTCAAAAGGAGTAGCTTTTCCACATCATAGATGGGCTTCATAACCAAATGAGAGAGACCCTTGGGATTTATGTCCAAGGTTAGTTATTTGAATTGAAAGTCCATTAGATACAAAGGCTAATTAGATAGGTGGAAAAAGAAGAAGGAGAGCTATGTAAATGAGAGAATGTAGAGGAATATAATTACAATCCAACTCTTTAAAAGAAAGAAATCCGTATCTATGATGAAGAAAAAGAGGTAGCCCTTGATGAGGTGATCTCACAACAAACCTTGCCAATACAAAAGTCTAATTTTAAGCTTAAAGCAAGAATAGATAAGATGTGGGAGTTGATAAATGAAAAATTCACAACCTACTTGAAAACCATAGAGGAGAAGGTGGCACAAAAAAAATCAAGTGATCAAAACAAGAAGAGGAAAAAGAACAAACAAATAGGTAGGAACACTTACCAGTAAAAAGGAAAAATAGTTCTAGTAGAAGAGGCTATACGCTCAACCACAATAGAGGATGATGGATGTGACATCTACGAATATGACCATCCAAAGGGCTATTTCCCAGTTATGTTACATCTACAAAAGTTTGGGGGTTTTACTTTGAATTCCAAGTTCATACAAAAGCAAATTCCTAGGAAATTACCTTACTCACAAGGTAATTATAAAAAATCCTACCACCAACCATACTATTTTAGTAGGATGTATTATTAGCCTCAACACTACTATCAACTGTAGTGGAAAATCCCATAGTTGTGGGGGATGCAATCAACAAACCAGCAATACTCCTATTGCTAGCTGAACCTGTATGACTACTATGTTGAACAACCTATTTTTCCAGATGGTTCTACTTCCTCTACCTCAAATCACTACTACCACTCTCTTGAATATCATCGACCTACAACATCCCGTGTAGGATCATCATCTCAAACCTCTTATCCTCTATGACATCCTCAATATTCTCATACTTCCCTCCATCATATGTCACCACCAACAACATAGGGAGGATTGGCATCACAACATAAAAAGAGGAATTCCACTTGTGCTATGAACATACAAGTAAATGATAGTGTTAGTAGATCTCAAACAAGGTCTTGAAAACATCATTTCTTTAGGACATTTTTTACACATGAGCATAGAACTACTAGCTCATTAAAACCATCACAAGGCTAGCCAAGTGCAGCATCCTTCCTCACCAAAATAATGTCTCCCAATTTAACGTAAGAGCCAACACCCATTACCACTCCAATGCAAAACATAATAGAGGAACCTATCACTGTGGAGAGTTAGGAAATTCCATGCATTACTAATGATAAAGAAGGGTGCAATTGTGGATCAACACTTCAAAATGTCAACACAATCATGACACCAGCCCATACTAAATATGAAAGACAAGTGTATGCACAAGAGAGGGTAGGGGCTACCAAATCAAAAAACACCTAGTGGCCACACACTGAGAACCTAAAGTATCTAAAAGATGCATGGAAAGATCTGGACCACTTATTAATTCCCATTCTAAGAAAATGACCCCAACTAAGAGCTTACAAATGGAAATACTAAACCACAACCATACACCAATAGAAAGATGAACTAATGACTGAGATTATCAAAATTTAATTAGCATCAAGATTACATGGGATGATAATCAGAAAACTAAGTCACTAAGGATGGTAAGTGAGAAACCTCATTTGTATGATCTAAGGGAATTAGGGTCCATTTTCTAAAGACTCGTCCATGAGTTTAGTCATGGAGANGAGTATCAGGCTTCGATACCACTTGTGGATCGTTGAGCTTAGAAGGGGGGGTGAATAAGTTTCCCAAATTAAAACTATATAACACAATAGCACACACATGAAATTTAATGTGGTTCCCCAAATTGGGTAGTCTATACTTCAAGGGTAGATTGCTAGCACACCTCCAAACTTTGTTGCTCTTAAAATGTGGTTGAAGGGTCCACACCCTATACAGTCTTCAAACCTTACTTCGGAGTGCTATGCTGCAAAGGTCCTGTTAGGCTTGAAATATGGTTTCCAAGCCTCCACAACCTTTACAACCTTGAGCTCCACTCCAAAGTATTGTATCGTAACACCAATAACTTAATCTTGTTTGATCTCAACAAGCTCAAGTAAGATGCCTTCTTACAAGAAGCACATCAACTCTGCAAGGAAACAAGAGAAAATATTACAAGGGATAAATGCAACTTAGTTTGCAAATCCTTTTATTTTGACATACAACACACTTTATAGTGAATAAATGATGATACAATGAATAGCAATAGAGATTACAATGATAAAGAAATGATTTGACAATGATTGTACACAAGCTGACACATTTTCCATTGCATATGATGTCTTCTTATAGCTACCATGTTTTTAAATCCATCTTGGAACTCATGCAATAGTTAGGCAATGGTCATCAATGGTCATGAAAGATGTCTTCTTCATGCTTGAGATGTCTTTTTGAATTTACCTTCTATTCTAGGAAGATGTCTTTGTCTATAAAAGACATCTCTCTAAAATCTCCGTTCTAGAAGATGTCTCTATTTGGAGAAAGACATCTTTTTGAAACTATCCTGTATTCTATGAAGACGTCTTTACCTTATAGAAGACATCTTTTTATGGGGAAAGACATCTACTATTTCTTGAAGATGTCTTTGCCTATGTTCACTTCAATTCTGCCAAGATGTCTACTATTTTTTAGAGATGTCTTTCTTCAAATTTCTTTGTCCTTTGAATTCATCATTCCTTGTTCACAACTTTGATCTTCCACATGCTTTGGTAATGATAACTTTGCTTGTATAGTATTTGATCCTTGTCCACATTCTTTGGAATTCTTGCATGTTTTTTTGAGACCTTGTGGATGAACTTTTCCTTTGAGCTTTAGAAAAGTTCATTTCTTGTCATTTACATAGGCTTTAGCTTATCTTGGTTTTCCATGTATGTTTTCTTGTAAACACAATAACCACACAACCATGCAAACAACCTTTAACTCCATTTTACTTAATGTTTTGACACACCAAAAGGTCAACAATCTCCTTCTTTTTGGTGATGTTAAAAACTTAAGAAAATGGGGTAGTGATCATACAAATATAACCATATTACTCTCTCCATTTTTAAATAATAGCAAAAAGGATAGAGGACACATACTTGGTTCTATAAAGAAACAATACTTTTCAAATAACAAAATGTGATGTTTGAAAATGTTAGTGGTTGGAACATCAAGAGGTTACCAAGCGTATAGCCTAACCCTGGATTCGTGTGAGGGCTGTGCTAGAGAAAATGGAAATGGGTTGCCCTGAATGGTCTTGTTAATCAGACAGGGACTTACAAGGTGTCAAATAACCTCTTGCAAATAGTAATTTTGGAACGTGACACTCGATGGGTGTAATGAACGGAAATGTGAGATGCATAGCAGTAGAAATGTATCACAGTGCGTAACCAGGATAGTAGACATGATTGCACACTTAATAATGCAAAGTAAATGTTGTAATAATGCAAAAAGAGAGTTTGAGTAAGAAGGTGCACCACCCCAAAAGGGGGAGTGTAACCAATTACAAAAGGGTATACATAGTGTACAATAGGTTCAGTGAGAGCATAGTCATAGCCTCGGTGGTGTTAGGCTATGAAGTCTGGTGCTCACTGTGTTGAATTGTGCTTGTTAGGTTGGTAGCCATAGTGTACCATGTGAGGTTCTACTAGGCTGCAAGGGGGCTGCGGTGTACCACGCAGTGTAGCTATGCCTCTCTACCAGTGTGGTGTGCTCTAGGTCTCGTTTGCCCATGGAGCTAAGTGCTAAGATGCCAAAGTTCCAAATGCTAAAATGGAAGTGCCAACTGCCTCACTGGTGAAAAAATGCAAGCCCCCTCCCTCCAAAAGAGGATCCAGGGATATTTATGGGGCTAGGATTATCCCAAAATGTGAATTAGGTGCCACATGACAGCGCAGTGGGTGGGACCATGCTCGTCCCGTGTTATGTGCAGGACATGGGATGTTGGTTGCAATGTTGAATAGGGTGTTATGCTGTAGTAGACATGGTGCTATGCTAAATAGTGTAACAATGGCCACTCTTTATTGATGTCTGGAGGAGTGGCCCAAGAGACGTCAACAAAGAATTACAAAACACCATAGTCATGCAACCAACATCACTCATTAGTACAAGATCAGATGTTGTTTCACCATGCTCAAGAGTGCCATGGGAATAAAGGTATGCTAAGGGACAAGGGGTATAGGAAATGCTAGGGAGATGAAATTTAAATGATGGAAAAATCATGATGTAAAATGGGGAGTTAGCATGGCTAACGGTGACCATGGCATGAAGTAGTTTGCCTTTGAAAGGTTGACCTCTCATTGGGATGCTTATGAGAGAGTCAAAGTCAATCCAAGGATGGGCTAATTACAAAGCTGCAACATTGTTGACCTTTTTTTTGTGAGGGAAACCTTCATTGGGTTCAACTTACTACTGAATGTTAGCTACAAGTTGGCCATTGAGTAGATGGGCTTATCTTTGATGCAACCACATTGCATCTGTAGGATAAATGTTTCGTCCCAGGGATGATTCATGTTACATCCTCTTAGGCTTTGATCATGCAACAAAGGCTTCCCATAGGATGAGTTGTGTTACATCAACCATGGGTTCAATGGTTGATATGAAGAGAATGCCATGTGTGTCATAGTGTGTATGCATCTGAGGGATGTGAAATCATGAGTATGTAGGGGTTGAGAGGATATAGGATGATGGAGTGGATGTGCATAGGTTGTAATAAGGATGAAGGGGATGTGTACTCTTGAATGGCTTAACTAGTCTAATCATGCACATCAGAGCAATGTGGTGACTTGTTGCTATGATGAGATGCACCTTTGCACAACTACCTCCAAGGCTTCTTCCTACAAACACAACTCAAAGAAGATAAGGAAACCACAAAATGTAGGATGCAAGTGCAAATGTTAGATGTGAAGATGTTGCAGGTGCTAGATGCAAAGATGCTGCAAATAAGTTAAATGTTGTGCCAGTTGTAAGTGCTCAAGAAGCTAGTCAAAGTGCCAGGGTGATGATGCTGAAAGTCTTCTAAAGGCCACACTAATGGCAAGTGCTCCAAAAGAATCACCAGAATGGTAGGAGGCAATGATGCTGTGAGTGCTTCCAAGGCAATGAAAAGTGTTCGAATCAGATTAGCTACATGCCAGTTTCAAGTCCTAGTAGACCGTGAACCCAGTTTAAGGTCCTAGCAGACCATGATGTGGTAGTTTATAGTCCTAGCAGATTTTTGGATGTTAGTTTAATGTCGTAGCAGATAGTGGATGTTATGCCAGTTTAACGTCATGACCCAAGGATGATCTGTGGGTGCTAGTTTTATGTCATAGCCCAAGGACATTCTATCGGTGCTAGTTTTATGTCATAGCCCAAGGACATTCTATGCTAGTTTAATGTCATAGCGGATGTGCTATGCCAATTTTACGTTGTAGCAGACTACTTACCTTGCTTATGTAAGGTGCAATGCAACATGCGTAGTCGTGTTGTGTGCTTGCAAGATCTTGCAAAAAATCAACTAGAAAGAAAACAACATGAATAAAAACTTGTTGTAAATAGAGTTAAAATGCATGAAAAAAAAGAAAGCAGTGCAAAAAGTAATAGTTTTAGGCCTTTCCGGGCCGAGGGCTAGTTTAAGGTCTTTTCAAGCATGTGTTTTTGTTATTTTTTTTGTTTTTCAAATGTAATGTGTAAACTAAATTGATGCATGTGTAAACAAAGTAGAAATGCGTAAACAAAGCAAAATGCATGATCTAAGTGAGTAAGAAAAATGTAAACGCGTAGGCTAGTGCAATGTAAACAAAAGTCAAAAATTCATGGGAAGTCGAGGCAAAGGGTAAGCAGGTGCTTAACATGTTTTTGGCCAAGAAAAAAGTCTTGATCATGTAGTTGCTTCCTAATTAGGTGTAGATTAGGAGGGTGTTGGCTTCACCTGCTCGTTTGGGTGTGTTAGCCTTAGGTGCTACGTTGGTTGTTGTAGGTGTACCACTAAGAGACTCCTCTTTCGAAACTTGTGCCATGTCTATGTTGTGGATAGTCAAAGATGAAGCATTATCACCATGGATGATAACTTGATCACCTTTGTATGGAAGGTGGATTTCTTGGTGGATGGGAGAGGAGATGGCCCTTAGTTGGGCTAGCCAAGGCCTACCTAGAATCATGTTGAAGCTTGGCATCTCCTCTATGATAGTGAAATCTACATTGGTGGGGAATTGCTCTTCTACCATGAAGGCTAAGTTGATTGTACCTCTGAGAATGACACGTGATCCGTTGAAGGATTTTAGACATGCAGTTTTGGTAGGCCTGATTTCATCTGCTAGACCTAGTTTATTAATGACAGAGTAGAAGACTACATTTGTTACTGCACCATCATCGACATGCACTCTACGCATGGTGAACTACCCAACATGAATGATAATTGACAATGAAGTTGTAATGGCCTCCTCTTGTTTAGGGTTGACTTTGACTACATTGTCATGGAACACTAGGGATGTTGAACTCGATTCTTGTGGTGTAGGGGACAACATTGTTGCATGGATGAATGCCTCATTTGCAAGGATGTCCTTCGTAATAGGAATGGAGGCCAAGATCTAGGCCAATGCTTAGCAGTGAGCAGATGAGATCATGACCAGGTTGTACAAGCTCAACACAATGTTCTTTTGCTTGAGCATTTGTTTCACCTGGGTTAGTGTAGCTACGAAGTCCTTGTTATTGGCTATTGTGTTGGCCTTGATTTACTCCATGTGGCTTGAGAGACAGATGTCTCAGGGAGGGGACTTGAGCTTGGTTTTCTTGGCCTACTTGGGGGTAGGGGCCCTAGTGTTTGGTTGTTGCTTATTGATTATAGCCTTTGCTTTAGCCATGGGGGTCACGAGGCACTCACTTGTCCTCTTGCATTTCCATTTGGTAGTCCTACTTGGGTTACTAGTGAGGTCAACCCTTGAAGGAGGAGGGACCGAGATGTTGCCCATTGTTGGGCTTTGGGTAGGTGAGGGGTCATCACATTGTGGCACCCTTATGATAAAGGGTGGGTTAGGAGTTGTTTTAAAAGTTGCTGTGTCACCAACTCATTATGGCACCTTGATAACAAAAGGTTGCTTAGTGGTTGTTGTTGTTGCATCATACTAGTTTAACATCTTAGCAGACGGTTGTTGTGGAACCTTGATCACAAAGGGTGTTGTGGATGCCTGAGGTGGCACTTCAATAATAAAGGGAGGCCTCTTGCTTGTGGAGGTTGAGGCGATCCTTGCCTTGTTAGGAGGCACACAGATCACAAAAGGTTGTTGCACAAGTTTGGGCTTGCCACCTATGCTAATGGAGTTTATGACATAGGAGGCATCGTCTGTGCTTAATTGATTCACTGTAGTATCAGTTGGCCTCGTTCTATCATTCTTTGCAAGTTGTCTTGCAAAGCATGAAAATTATCCATACTATGACTAGACAACTAGTGGTAATGATAGAATTGGTCTAGCTTGAAGTGTTGTGGGACTCGGGGCTTGTTTGGTACTGTTGAAGTAGGGTTCCTTAGTAGTTCACAGTACCTATCATGGTTTTGGCAAGCAATCTCTGATATGTGTTTGTATTGGATTTGCCAAGCTTTTAGGAGTTCCTCTAGTAGTTTAGAGGGTTCCATTGGTAGTGGTGTATACTTTGAGTGGTCCTTGCGTTGAAAGTTGGACTTTGGGATAGCCGTTGTTGATGTAGGTAAATTGGTGCCAGAGTTGGTGGTTTTGTCAGCTGGGGTCTTAGGTTGCTTAGCTGCTGGGTCCCAGTTGGTTGCTTTTATGCTTGTGGCCATTGTTGCCATTGTTATGTTTTACTTGTGAGCATGTTGGCTTTTGTAGGCCACGTAGGCTAGGTCATTGCTAGCTTGCACTACTTCCTTTATGCCTTTTGTTTGGGCAAAGGCTTGGCTAAGAGAGTTTGGGGCTAAATAATACAGTTTGGACTTGATGAAGTCATTCACTACACCTTTGAAGATGGCTAGTAGATGTGTCTCTGCTAAGGGTTCATGCATTTTACTCAATGTAGCATTCCAACGTTGGAGGAATTTTGGCATGGGTTCTAGAGGTCCCTACTTAACCTGCATGAGTTGGTTGAGGGTTGCTTCAGGCTTTAGGTTGTACCTGAAGTATGTCACAAATTGGATTATGAGATCCTCCAAAGAGGAGATCAAGGCCTTGGATAGTGTGCGATACCAATCTAAGGCCTTGCCAGTGAGTGACATGGGGAACATGTGCATGATGGCGTGTGGCCAAGCTTGAAGGAGTAGGCACTCAGATCGAAATGTAACCAAGTGTGCGTTGGGGTCCACTTCACCATTGTAGTTGGTGAATTGTGGTAGCTAGACCCCATTTGGAAGAGCTAGAGGTGGTACCATAGGACTTATGGGATCATCCTGGTAGAAGTCCACCACCTTGACAGTGTCGAAGGAAGTAGCCTTGAGTTGGTTGATCTCCTCCATTAAGCTTTGGATCAATTGGAATGCCTGATCCAAGCCTAGGGATGTGCCAGCTAGTTGCATCAGTTGGGCTTGTGTTGGTTGCACAACAAAGGGTTGAATTGTTGGTTGTGGAGTTTTCCAGTTTAACATCGTAGCAGAAAATTGTTGCTAGTTTAAAGTCATAGCGGATGAGCATTGCCAGTTTAATGTCATAGCGAATGGTTGTTGCTAGTTTAACATCATAGCAGATGAGCGTTGCCAGTTTAACGTCATAGCGAACGGTCATTGCCAGTTTAACATCATAGCATATAGTTGTTGCTAGTTTAACATCATAGCAGATGGTTATAGTTGATGTGTTGGTTGAGGAATGGATGCGTTGTTCGAAGTAGGCCATACATGAGTGGGTTGGATGGACACTATAGATGCTAATGAGACAGGTGAGACCTGGGATGCCTGAGTTGTCTGGGGCTGGAAGGTGGCCCTTGCATGAGCATAGTGATGGAAAAATGTAGCAGTTGCTTACAAGGAAGGTTGAATTGGCATGGTCACCATTTCAGAGAGGATAGGTGAATTGAATCGAGGAGGGGCTATACTAGGAAGTGGTCATTGGAAGATGGTGTAGAGAGGGCTCGCACTCTCGGAGTGGGCCTCAAACTCATCTTCTTCCTTCTGTGAGGCTTCCTCATAGGTTTTCCTTGCATCATGCTTGTTTGCATGGATGAGTTGGAACAATAACTAGTGGTAGGACTCCATGAGTGGGATTATGTCAAAAAAGGAGGGATTGTACTCTAGTCTGTTCTGGTGGACTCATTTGTAGTCCTATTTTGCCTTCAAATTGAGGTAATCAATTGGTAGTCCTGCTTGGATTTTGACACAAAAAAAATTATATTATTTGTGACTTAGTTCAACACACATTGGTTGGATTGTAGTGTTAAATGTGTTAGACACCAACGTGGAAGGTTGATCTGGATTCATATTCACAGATTGGTTACGAGAGTTGCTTTTTGCAAAAAATGGCTAACTTTGAGAAATAGCAAAAAAATGACTAAGTCCATTGGTAGCAAGAAAATGGCTAAGTATAAAAATATAGAAAAAATGGCTAAGTGTAACAATGCAGAAAAATGTTAAGTATGAAAATGTAGAAAAAATGCTAAGTATAAAAATTGCTAACAAAGGCCAACGCTGGTGCTACACTCGCTATGCTGTAGCTCGTCATGCTTACTACACTGTAGCTCATCACGCTTGCTATGTTGGAACTTGCTACTATAGCTTGTCATGCTTGCTATGCTGGAGCTTGCTACTGTAGCTTGTCATGCTCGCTACGCTAGAGCTTGCTACTATCGCTACACTTGGAGGGACTGCTACATTGACAGGGTCACTACGCTACACGGGACACAGGCAGCATAACGTAGTAGACAACGTAACATAGTGGATAGTGTAACACAATAGATGGTCAGTGTAACACAGTAGACTATGTAATGTAGTGGATGGTTAGTATAACGCAGTAGACTGTGTAGTGCAGTAGATGATCAATGTAACACAGTAGACTATCTGGAAACTACTACGTTGGTAGGTTCACTACACTACATAGGACATAGGAAACGTAACATAGTAGACAATGCAACGCAGTAGGTAGCATAACACTGTAGATGGTTTTGGGGCTTTTTTCCTATAGGGTTCCAAGGGAACCGCTGACTGGGCTCGGTCTATACTAACCAATGCGCAGACAACTGTAGGGGTGTCACATCTATGCTAGCTAGGTGCTAGTTGTGGGGTATAGAATGCACGTATGACTACTTGTGAAGCAAAGAAGGAACACAATGTTCAGGCCCTCCTTCTAGCACCAAAAACTATGACATCTAAAAACGTCAGTGGCTAGAACACCAAGAGGTTACCAGGCATACAACTTAACCCTGTTTCCATTTTCTTTAACATGGCCCTCGCACGAATCCAAGGTTAGGTTGTATGCCTGGTAACCTCTCGGTGTTCCAGCCACCTATGTTTTTAGAAGTCATACAAAACATCATGAAATAATCCCAAAAATATATAGTGAGGAAAGAAAATCAATTTAAAAAGTACACATTTTCTAGCACTAAGTTCCATGAAGAGGTGCCTTTAGTTTGTCAAGAATTAATCCAACCTTCCAAGTAATGATCAAACTTAAGACATGAAGTGAAGTATAGGCATTGAAGATTAAGTAACTTGTCTCTAAATTAATAAGTTATTAGTAGTTTTCATCGCATGAATCTTTCATTTTCTAATATTTTTCATCCTTTTAAAACATTAACAAAAGATTAAGGTAGTATAACAATACTAATTGAAACTAACCATGCCAAATTCTTAATTCTTCATCTCAAGGAAAACTATTCAATAGATGATTTAATCAAAACTATAGATACTTTGCCAAAAATGATCATGGTCTTACTCATAACCTTATCTATTTACTTTACAATAAATAGGTACTTCTCACTTTAGCTTATGATTGAATATCAAATAGGTAGGCTGAATGTTTATTAAGATTTTCTCTTATTAGTTCAAAAAAAAAGGAGCTACACATAATTTTAATGCTAAAGACCAAAGATAGATCAAATGAGTACTCTATCTAAATGCCTCATTAAGACTTGTATCTCTTAACCAAAAATTACTGACCTTTATAAAAGGATAGGGGAACTAACATGACAAAGCATAGATAGGTATTTGTATAAACACAACACAACCATTTTTCAAACACAACTCATATATCTTATTTTTACCAAAGTATATTAGGAACAAAAATTCAAGACATAATCATCCATTTAAAAAAAATACCTCTTGAAGTACTTTTCTTACTCATTTTGGAATATCTTGCTATTTTAGTATTTCTTGGTTCAAGTCTCCAAAGGCTCCCCTTACATTGGTGTCCTCAAAGATGAAGATGGATAATCAAGAGTAGGCTTCCCCTACACATGTGTATCTTTTCTTGGACCTTTAAGATCAACTTGCAAATCATCAAAGTATTACAATTGTAATCCACTATTAAGATCCAGTGTGGAGACTAATGTTTCCAAATCACAATATTTCGGGGGTCTATCTTATCTCATAAATAGCGAAAATATTCCAAAGGATGTGAGCTTAAGATCAAATCATCACAAGAAGTTTAGATGAATGCAAGAAAAGAAATCATTACAAGTGCTACACTATAAATCTTCACAAAGCCAACTATATTAATATCATGAATGAATGTAAGAGATGCTCTAGACACTTATTCCACCATTTTTTTGATCTAGATAAGGATACAAACAATTTTGGACTTCTCAAACACTATTAACTAGTAAGCAAAGAGATGGAAATCTTACCTTAAGTTACGTTTCTTGTTGATAAGAAGAGAAGATTGGTGGAGTTTGAGATGAGGTCCCCTATCATGAAGTACCTCCTCATCCTTTGGTTCTTTCTCGTTAGATCACATATGTGATGTTTCTATTTTCCCATGCTCTTTATGATAGAGCCTTTGATAAATATTTTCATTATCTTCAATACTCCACTTCTCTTCATTCTCACTTATAGGCACCTACACAATTTCCTTACCAAAGCCTTTTTGACAAGACTAAGTATTAATCTTATTTTGATCATCATGAGTATAATTAAGAGTTTTCTTACAACCATAATTTTTACACACAAATAAAGTATTATCCTCATGATCAAAATTATCAAAAATTACTATGCTTGAGCTTGAGCTTGAATCTTCATGTGTTAATTTCTCTAAATTCTTTGGCTCATTTTCAAGAGTCTCCTCTTCTTGAACCTTGATACAATCCTTATTAAAAGAGGTTAGTGGTTGAATATCAACTTTTATGTTTGAGATATCTTCTTTCATTTTAGCATCAGTAGAATCTAACTTAGAAAGTACTAGTTTCTTTTCCTTCCTAATCAAATGATGTAAAAGAAAATTTTCTCTTTTAAATTTAGTATACCTGTTGTTACACTTACCATCTTGTTAAACCATATGTTAGGAATTTTCATTAGTAGCCATGCATAAGAGATGCGAATCTTTGGAAGAATTGCATACTTCTTCTTCACTTTGCTCACCATCATCCCAACTTGTATAAAAGCTAGTCTTTTTAGTTCCTCATCATTGGATCTATTCTTTCACTGTACCGTTCTATCAATTGGATCATTAGGACATTTGAAGGCCATATCACCTCTTCCTTTACAAACCTAACATTCTATAGAAGAGAAATCTAAGTTAGAAGCATTTAAAAAATTTATACCTTTATCTCTACTTTTTAAAATAGTGGGTCTTTGCTAAGATGCTCCCTTGTTTCTTCTTGTAAGAAAATGTTTTAATTTTCTTGAAAGAAGGGCAACCTCATCTTCATTGCCCTCATCATGCTCATTTGACTCCTTCTCCTTAGAGGTAGTCTTTAGAGTAATAGGTCTTTCTTGGATCACTCCTTCACTGATTAGATTCATTTTAGTAGCAATGAGAGCACTTTGAACCTCTTCAAATTTTAGTGCTGAGAAATTTCTGATTTCCTCCATAGTGGTGACCTTTGGTCTAAACTTTGATTGTAGAGTTTTGATCATTTTGATGATGACATAGCTTTCAAGAAAATCTTTTTCTGTTCCTCTAATAGATACAACAAGATCATTAGCTCTAGAGAAATAATCCTTTATTTTTCACCTTCTCTCATTTTGAGTTTATCATACTCACTTTGTAAAACTAATAATTTTGATTGCTTAATAATAGATGTTTCCTCATAAGTAGCTTCTAAAGTTTGCCAAATTTCTTTGGCCATTTTACATCCTTGTACTCTATTAAATTCAGATTTATTCAATGCATAATATAAATGATTTTTTGCTTTTAAATCAAACATAAACTTATCCTTTTCCTCTTGTGTTCATTTGTTGCGAGACTTGATGATGCCGGTGGAGATGTTGATAGGTAAAGCATAGCCTTTAAGAATTGACTCCCACACTTCAAATTCCATGGATTTGAAGAGCCCTTACATTCTAGCTTTCTAGTAGGCAAGGTTGAATCTGTTAAAAATGATGGCTTTGTGTAAGATGTCCCCTCTATTCTTCACTCTTGAAGTTGATGATGGAAAAGAAGATTATTAGGCTCTAATACTACTTGTGGTTCATTGAACTTAGAAAGTGGGGAGGGGGGTAGGCGGGGTTGTGTGGGGGNGGGGGGGGGGGGCCCGGTAATTAAATTTAATGTGATTTCCCAACTTGGGTAGTTCACACTTAGAGGGTAGATTAGTAGTGCACCTTCGGACTTTGTTGCTCTTAAAATGTGGTTGAAGGCTCCACACCTTGTATAGTCTTTAAGCCCTGCTTTGGAGTGTTATGCCACAACACTAGCCACTCAACCTTGTAAGGCCCCATTAGGCTTGGAATATGGTTTCTAGGCTTCCACCACCTTTACAACCTTGAGCTTCACTCTGGAGTGTTATATTGTAGCACCAACAACTCAATCTTGTAGGATCTCGACAAGCTTAGGCAAGATGCCTTCTTGCAAGAAGCACTTTAATCCTATTGGGCAACAAGAAAGAATAATTACAAGGGATAAATACAACTTAGTTTGCTGATCCATTTAAGTTGAGCTCCAACATACTTTATAGTGAACAAAAGATGATACAATGAAGAGCAAAAGAGATTACAATGATAAACAAATGATTTGAAAATGATTGTACATAAGCTTGCATATTTCGCAATGCATATGATGTCTTCTTAGAGTTTCCATGTTTCTAAATCCATCTTGGAACTTGTGAAATGGCTAGGAAATGCTCACTAATGGTCATGGAAGGCATCTTCTTCATACCTGAGATGTCTTTCTAAATTTTCCTTCTATTTTGGAAAGATGTCTTTATTTGAGAAAGACATCTCTTTGAAATCTTCATTCTAGAAGATGTCTTTGTTTGGAGAAAGATGTCTTTGTCTAGAGAAAGACATCTTTTTGAAACTAGCATGTATTCTATGAAGATGTCTTTTCCTGATGAAAGACATCTCTGTATGGGGAAAGACATCTATTTTTTCTTGAAGACGTCTTTGCCTATGTTTACTCCAATTTTGCTAAGATATCTACTATTTTCTAGAGATGTCTTTTTTTAACTTTCTTTTTCCTTTGAATTCATCATTCCTTGTCTACAACCGTGATCTTTTGCATGCTTTGATAATGATAACTTTTCTCGTATAGTATGCATTCCTTGTCCACATTTTTTGGAATTCTTGCATGTTTGTTTGAGACCTTGTGGATGACATTTTCCTCTAAGCTTTAGACTAGTTCATTTCTTGTCATTTACATAGGCTTTAGTTCATCTGGCTTTCCTATGAAAGTTGTCCTATAAACACAATAACCACACAACCATGCAAACAACCTTTAACTCCATTTTACTTAACATTTTGACAAACCAAAAGGTCCACAGAGATACTAATCATGATTAAGGAATTAATAAGAATTTTTTAATTTTTTTTAATAATTTCTTTTTGATTTCTAATTTTTTGTTATGCCTTTTCACATTTCTTAAATCATTTGCAATTCCTTGATATTTTTTGCTTCTTTTTAATCTTTTTCATTCTTAATATCTTTCACAATTTTTTATACTTTATTTACATGTTACTTTTAGATATTTCTATCAATTTTGAATAAAGCAAGATGTAGTCCCAATAAGTTGAAGATTTCTCTATGTTATCAAATCATAAGGGACTGTTTATTGTATAGTGAGACCACACCACCCATCCATCCATTCCAATAATAAGAGGTTCTTAACATGGCCATAATGATATTCTTTCCATCATTAAACAAGAATAAAGTTATAATTATTATTCCTGGATAGAAAAGTGAAGAACCAAGTGGGAATGTAAAGGGTGTGACATCAAGGGAACTTGTAGAATCTCTTAGAAAACTGCTATATGTTCTATCATGTTGCTAAGGTTGTAATTATATCCTTGTAGATCTAATGAAAAATGGAAGTATGAGTACAATAAGTGCTACCTTACCATATGATTAAAAAGACATGTTACCCATGCCTGAAGGTAGTCCTTTGGTAAGGTTGACACAAATAAAAATAAAACTCATGCATAAAATAAATTTTTGGGGGTTACACTAGAAAGACATGGTACCCATGCTTGAAGGTAGGTGACTTCTCAGGAATTTCAAGAAGAAATAAAATGAGGTGAAATGAATAAGCTCTTCCCTTGGACAAAACATCAAGTGATGATACTTCTTGCAACTGTGATAGTCTTATGATTGTAAATCTTAAAGGTGAAGCGATGTCATTGGATAGTGGCCTGGACTTGGTTTGAATCTTAGATAGAAATTCTAATGATTACTTTAACCCTCAATAACACACAAGAATTCATTATGCCTATGGTAAGACACCTCATCTACCAATTTCAACAATCCTTTCTATAGTCCATCTTATCTCATTGTATGAATAATTATAACTTATTTTTTTGTAACATAGTTTAATTTTTGCCACCTAGTGATATTAACATGTGTGATTTTCTAGATAAGTATGCATTTCATTCAACTCCTTGAGTGCCCAAGGACACTTTAAGGTGTTGTTATACAAGGGCACTAAGGGCTGGATCTTGCTTTGGGGATGATCAACTTGTATAACTCTCATATTTAATACTTGCTAAGAAATTCCACACCCTCTTGTGCCTTACAAAAAATCTAATGAACTTCCCATCTCAACTAATAATCTATCAGTACATCAGAAATTCATTATCCATTTCTTTTCCATACCATACTTTCGTTGCTTGAGAATCCTTCTTCATGAATCTTGAATGCTAGCTTGTTGAAAACCGTGCATCACTCATGGCCCATGATCCTCTAGACAAGCTTTATATCTTTTAGACATTTCATTTGACTCATTTTTTCAAGAAAAATAAAAGAAAATTTTAAATTTTTTACCAATGACATCGTAGTCACGATGTCATATCGATGATGTATGATCTACGATGTCATGCATATGAAAATAGTATATATACGCATGAGAGTTAGTGAAAATTTTCATGTCTCATTTGTAGCAAGAGAAGTTTTTGTAGTTTTTCCTTAGCCCTCTTGCATACTAATTTCCAAAGGCCATAACTTCTCCCGTGTAACTCTAATTTCCAAAAGTCTTAAATCTTGATGATCCTCGAGTGCTTAACTTAGTTGTTGCGAGG